>SNVD02011469.1:0-600000 GCA_013180625.2 Boswellia sacra
AAGGAGCAGTTACAGGAGTTACTGGATAAGGGTTTCATCCGTCCCAGTGTCTCTCCTTGGGGAGCACCAGTTCTGTTTGTGAAGAAAAAGGATGGGACAATGAGATTGTGCATTGATTACCGTGAGTTGAATCGGGTGACTATAAAGAACAAGTATCCACTTCCAAGGATTGATGATCTACTCGATCAGTTACATGGGGCAAGTGTGTTTTCTAAGATTGATCTTCGATCCGGATACCATCAGTTAAAGATTAGAAAGGAAGACATTTCCAATACTGCCTTTCGAACGAGGTATGGGCACTATGAATTCTTGGTGATGCCTTTCGGACTCACGAATGCTCCAGCTGCTTTTATGGATCTTATAAACCGTGTTTTCAAGGAATTCTTGGATAAATTCGTCATTGTGTTCATTGATGATATTTTGGTGTATTCTAAGAATTTTGAAGAACACGAAGAGCATTTGAGAAGGGTATTGCAGTTATTGAGAGAGAAGAAACTGTATGCCAAATTCAAGAAATGCGAGTTTTGGCTCAACCAGATTTCTTTCTTGGGTCATATTGTTTCAGGTGATGGAATCTCAGTAGACCCAAATAAAGTGGAAGCTATTGTGAAGTGGCCGAGACCGACTAATGTAACTGAAGTGCGTAGCTTTCTGGGATTGGCCGGATACTATAGGAGATTTGTTGAAGGCTTTTCCAAGATAGCCTCGCCCTTAACACAGTTGACTTGGAAGAATGTAGCTTTTGTATGGTCAGAAGACTGTGAGAAAAGTTTTCAGGAACTCAAGAACCGATTGGTGACAGCTCCAGTACTGACTATCCCTTCTGGTTCAGAAGGATTTGTGATATACAGTAATGCTTCTAAGAAAGGGTTTGGGTGTGTTTTGATGCAAAATGGCAAAGTTATAGCCTATGCATCTCGACAATTGAAGGACTATGAGAAGAATTACCCTACCCATGATCTAGAACTGGCAGCAGTGGTATTTGCATTAAAGATTTGGAGGCATTACTTATACAGAGCAAGATGTGAGATTTATACCGACCATAAGAGCCTTAAATATTTCTTCACTCAGAAGGAATTAAATATGAGGCAAAGGCGATGGCTTGAATTGGTCAAGGATTATGATTGTGTCATTAATTATCATCCTGGAAAAGCGCATGTGGTGGCGGATGCCTTGAGTAGAAAGTCTTCTGGACATATGGCTGCTTTAGTTACCACACAACGGCCAATAATGCAAGATCTGGAGAAACTTGCTATTGAGATTGTTCAGCTGAATAAATGCTTACATTTGGCTTCATTGGTCGTGCAACCCACCATTATTGAGAAGATCAAGAAGAGTCAATGTGAAGATGCCTTTTTGAAGAAGGTAAGGGAAGAAGTTCCATTGGGGAAGAGGCCAGGTTTTGTTATCTCTTCCGACGGAGTATTATACTTCGAAGGAAGATTATGTGTGCCAAATGTGATAGAGTTGAAACGAGAAATATTGAATGAAGCACATAGTTCTCCTTATTCGGTGCATCCTGGCTGTACAAAGATGTATAGGGATCTCCGAAATAACTACTGGTGGGTTGGTATGAAGAAGAAAATAGCTCAATTTGTTGAACAATGCTTAGTTTGTCAACAAGTTAAAGCTGAACATCAAAGGCCATCGGGATTACTAAATCCACTATCAATACCAGAATGGAAATGGGAACACATCACTATGGATTTTGTTGTGAGTCTACCGAGGACTAGGAATGGATGCGATGCAATTTGGGTGATTGTTGACCGGTTAACAAAATCAGCACATTTTCTTCCTGTGCGCACTACCTTCACTATGGATAGATATGCACAGCTCTATGTAGATGAGATTGTGAGACTACATGGAGTACCGGTATCTATTGTTTCAGATCGGGACCCAAGATTTACCTCCCAATTTTGGAAAAGTTTACATAAGGCTTTGGGCACTAAACTAAAGTTCAGCACGGCTTTTCATCCTCAGACAGATGGTCAGTCGGAAAGGACCATCCAGATTCTAGAAGATATGCTTAGAGCCTGTGTGTTGGACTTCAATGATAGTTGGGATAAGCACTTGACTTTGGTTGAATTTGCATACAACAACAGCTATCAATCCACAATAGGAATGGCCCCTTATGAAGCCTTATATGGGAGGAAGTGTAGATCACCCATCCATTGGGATGAGGTTGGTGAAAGAAAGATACTTGGGCCCGAAATTGTACAGCAAACATGTGATATCATCCGAAAAGTGAAGGACAGAATGAATGCAGCACAGAGCAGACAGAAGAATTATGCTGATCAGCGAAGGAAGAAGTTATAATTTGTAACAGGAGATAAAGTTTTCCTTAAAGTTGCTCCTATGAAAGGAGTGATGCGATTTGGAAAGAAAGGGAAATTGAGTCCAAGATATATTGGCCCTTATGAGATTCTGGAGAGGATTAGAGAGGCAGCATATAAACTTGCCTTACCACCTTCTTTGTCTGGAGTGCATGATGTCTTTCATGTCTCCATGTTAAGGAAATATGTTTCGGATCCATCCCATGTGCTGAGTTCTGAACTTCCAGAGTTGAGAGCCGATCTTACATATGAGGAGAGACCGATCCGAATCATAGATCGCAAAGAACATGGACTTCGGAAGAGGAACATACCATTGGTGAAAGTACTTTGGGAAAATCACTCCATAGGAGAAGCAACTTGGAAATTAGAGGAAGAAATGCGTACCAAATACCCCTCTCTATTCGAATGATTGTACTGAATTTCGGGGACGAAATTCTTTTAAGGAGGGGAGAGTTGTAATATCCTAAATTTTGTAGTGTACATTATATCATGTGTTATAGTTACATATGTATTAATGTATATGTAATGTATTTGATTTGTAATGTAATAAATGAAAGAATGAGGGGCTTAATTAAAAGAGTATTGGGTCTAATGGTTATAAAGGAGGAGAGAAGGACTAAATGAAAATTTTGCCTAATTTTATATATAAATGGGAAGAGTTCTAGAATTCTTTCATTCCTCTCCTTACATACACGTTCCAGCCCTCTACTCTCTCAGAAAATTTTCACACAAAGCATCAAGGAATCAAGGGAAGAAAGGGAGAAAAAAAAAAAAAAAGAGGGAAAAGGTAAGAACCAATTTTCTAATTAGAATTCTTTGTATTATTGTTTATTTAATTTAAAGAAATTCCTTGTGTAGTGATGTGAGTATGAGAAATGTTATTTGTATGCTGGAAATTGTATGGAGATGTGAATTTGAATGAGTTTTGAATGCATCTAAGTAAGGAGATGAAGATATAAACTAGAATTGAGAGTTTAGTTCAAATCCTGGAAATTTTGTTACACTGAACAGTACCTGTTCCGAAAATTACCAAAAATCAGGGGAACATTTTCTTGTTCTGAAATTTGTATAGATGAAAATAGACATGTCCAGGAGTGTATAGCAATTGGATTCACTCAAAAATTCGAAGTAGGTGATTTGGAGTGAATTTTTGAATTTCTGGTATGGTATTGCACATGTCCCCTGTCTTAGAACAGAGGAGGTGAAGACGATTTTAGTTGAAGGTCCAAATCTTCATATAATTATCTGATTTTTGGTATGCAAGTTCTTTTATGTGTCATATATGAGACTGTAAATTTTCACTGAGATTGAAGGTCTGTGTGAATTGTTATAGATTTTTAAAGTTGTCTTGTTAAAACTGGAATTTTTATTTTCCAAAACAGGGCAGTTAGAAATAAATGGATTTGAATGGGTTAGGCACCTTGAAAAGCCCTGATTTTTGGTATGGAGGTATATATATATGTTATATACCACCCTGTAAATTTTAACAGCCAATTGAGTAGGATTGCAATTCCTACAAATTTTTAAGTCTACACTGCTCAGTGAAATGAATACAATGCCAGAATTGTTGAGGTAATGAATTTGGTTATTTTTAGTGGCCAAATGATTCCAATTGGCTCTAAAAATTTTAACGAGACATGAGGTATGTGTGTAAAATATGTCTACCTACTGGTGTGAATTTTTGGAAGTAGATAATTTTTGTTGTGAATTGTTTGTCAAAGTAAGTATGGAAATAGAGCCAAAAAGGGGAAATATTTTACAAGTGTATGGTGACCTAAAAAGAGATTTTGTTTTACTTTTAGGTCAATCACAAGCATCGAAAAGCAGCTATACAAGGTAAGTAAGCTAACTATTCTGAGGCCACAATAAATTGTGTACTGTATGTATGTAATTTTGCGGATTGTAACACTATTAAATGCTAGCAACTTGATGCTTGAATGTGAGTATTGTGACTGTTTTGGAAGCCTGATATAGAGCTTCTTTAATGTGACTGATTGTGAATGATGAAACGTGATTGGCATGCCAAGACCTAGGAAGTTTAGCTCTCATAGCTTGAGGGGAGGTCTGGACCATGTGCTTCTCTAGATGAGATTCGGTAGCATGGGCCCGGTATCACCCGGATTATCAGACTAGCCTCGAGTTATTTCAAGTGTAGGCATCTAAATGTATTTGTACTGTTCTGTACTGTTCCATGACTTGAGGGGAGGTCTGGACCATGTGTTTCTCTAGATGAGATTCGGTAGCATGGGCCCAGTATCACCCGGATTGTCAGACTAGCCTTGAGCTATTATATGGGAATTGACTGTGAAATGAAAAGTCCTACCTTGATTAGAGAGCATTTTCCCCTAGGTGACTGTAATTGATACTATTGAAGCTTCCTCATTATGTGATTGTCATTGTACATGAAAAAGCGATGAGTAGAGAAATGTGAACTCACTTATGTGAGGTTGAATCGACCTATAGAGGTCTAGAAGGAAAATCGGCGCGGGAGCGCAAATGTAACCGAAGTGAACTCTGGGACATTCTTTCTTTAACGAGTTAGCTAATGCTTGTATAGTTAGAAATGGATAGTTTCATACTGGACTGAATTCGATTGTTATCGTTTATTACTGTATATTCACCTAGCTTACTTACTGAGTTTTACTCATTAAAGTTGTTGTGTGCCTCAGGTGATCAGTAGATTGAGCTATGGATGGAGGACTTTTGGCATTGCTGACAGAGTTTCCTTGGCAACCAAAGACCGCTGCTCTATATCTGTCTCTTATACACATCTAGATGTGTATAAGAGACAGTATCTATATACAGTGAAATGGTGTGGTTGTGATTAGAAACTCTGTTTTGTGTGATACTAAGATCAATCTTTGAAAGAAATAACAGAGCTCATATTTAAATGACTGTATAAATGCTATAATTTGTATGTCTAGTATGAGTTGTGACATTCATAGATAGATTTAGAAGATTTTACATCAAAGCAAATCTTTTCTGATAAACAGGTGGAGAAGGATATATCTTGAGTTGGGGAGAGAGACTGCAAATAGCAGTGGATGCGGCACAAGGTTAGTCATTGGAAGCGCCATTAAAAATTTCTTGTTTTTGGATACTTAATTAGAAGGTAATTTTTATCGTGGAGTTTGAAACGTAGGATTGGAGTATCTGCACAATGGTTGTAAGCCACCCATAGTCCACAGAGATGTGAAGCCTGCAAACATCTTACTGAATGAAAAATTCCAAGCAAAGATAGCTGATTTTGGATTATCCCGTATATTTTCAACTGAAAGTGGTACTAATATATCAACAGAACAGTTTGCTGGCACCCCGGGGGACCTTGACCCTGAGTAAGTGCTTGGCTTTTTGTGTTCCCGTGACATTTACCGACTAATTTAAAGGTTTCCAAATTTCTTACATAGTTTGGCTTGCAGGTACTCTATCTATGACAAACTAAATGAGAAAAGTGATGTCTATAGCTTTGGAGTTGTTCTTTTCAAAATAATCACAACCCGACCAGTTTTCACAAAAATATCCTTTGAGAATGTTCACATAACTGAATGGGTTAAATCCATGCTTGCGGAAGGGGATATTAGAAAGATAGTTGATCCTCGTTTAGGGGACAATTTCAATATAACTTCTGCTTGGAGAGCTGTCGAACTAGCACTTGCTTGTGTATCTAACGTTTCCTTTGAGAGGCCAACTATGGCGGAGGTAGTGATGGGATTGAAAGAGTGTGTAGCAATAGAAATTGCTCCAAGCAGTGAAGGCCATGACAAATTGCTCGACAGTGTCAATGTAGACACTGACCTTTCCCCCCTGGCAAGATAGCGTATAGATATATATTCTCTAGAAACCTTGCTGACTGGTTCGATCAAGGGAAAAAAATAATTACAGGGTGGATTGTATTGCTCATTTGGAAATTTTTTCTTGCAATTGAAGTAATCAAACAATCAGAGAATAACGTGATCAACAATGGCTTCTACTACGGGTGGAACTATGCTTTGGCCTAAGGGGGTCCAGGTCCTACCAAGTCAATAAAAAAATTATTAAATTTCTTTAAATATTATATTTTTATATTTTATGTATGATGTGATTTTTCTATTTGGACCTCCCCATATATTATATATTACTACATTCATACAAAAGTATAATTGCTATTAATAAGTGGATTCACATACTTTTTTATATATCTTATTTAGTTTATCGAAATATTACTTAATTTATAATAAATTTTTTCAACTACTTAGTCGCCCCCTCCCTCACCCTCCAAACAAAAATTTAACCCTTGGTCCGTCATTGCCTTCAGCCTGTTGGATCCAAAAACAAGCAAGCATTTTAAATTGTTGATATTCATCCAATCTTAAAAATATAATCAGCTCTAGTAATCAACACAATATGAAAAAAATAAGAGCGTGTTTGATGCGCTAGTTATGATAGCATTGGACAGCATTACACACATATACCGCGTTTTGCGTTGCGATGATTGAGCATGGGATAGGGTAAGAGCGCATAAGGCCTGTATAACTCCTGCACAGAATTGTCCGAAATCAACTCGCCTCTACCCCTGGTATTAGACCTCATAACTCTCCCTCTCTCATGATAGTATCACCAACTCTTTTCCTCTGCAAAAATCCCAAAAAAAAAAAAAATCAATACTTCGTCTCAACACAATTTGGGATGATAAGGAATATATATATATATATTTAGAGCAAACTTTACCGGTAATAGACCTCCTCCTTTCCTTCCCTACTGCTGTAAGCCTCCCCCATTGCTGCCTCTGTTGCCAACTCCAGCTAAGAAATCTCCATGGTAGCAGACATCATCCCTTCCTCCCCCACCGCTGCTATTAGCCTCCCGTATCGCTGCCTTTGCTGCCAACTCCAGCTAGGAAACAGATCGGGCATGACGTGGGGAAAAAAAAGCAAATAGAAGAAAAGAGAAGAGCTGCTACACCAGGCAGCTATTGAAGTTTATTTAAAAAAAAAGGAGGCAAATGGATGAAAAGAGAGGAGAACTAGAGAAGAGAAAGAAGACTGCAACCTCAATCAAGAAGAAGAGACGAAAAGGAAAGGAAAAGCAAGGAGAGAGAGATATTATAAAATTAAATATAGTATTTACATTAAATAAATTTTAATTAAAATAATTAAATATTGCAAAAATTAAGATAATTAATTTTATATTTATGTATATAGATATTTAATTAAATAATTTTTTCATCTTTTTTATGGTTAAAAATTTTAAATTTATTAAAATTTAAGATAATTATTAGTTTGAATTTACAAATTTTTATTTTTGATTAAAAAATTTATATGATTTTGATTGTTGATTATTTTAATTTATTGTAAAAGTTAACATTTATGCTATGCAGTGCTATTTAACATTTATAAAAATAAAAATTAACATTTAATTAATTTATCAAAATATTATTTGAAATTTATATTATACATTGATAAATTAAAATAATATAAAATTTACTCAATCTTATATAATATAATTCAATATAATACTATTTAATATATTTAAATTATACTCTGTTATACAATGCATCAAACATATCTCAGAGAATTAAAAAAAAAATACCTTGGGAAAGCAAGATCAATATAAATAAATCAACACTAAATAAGTCAATGTTATAGTTACGGCAATTTCAAAGTCAGCAGAGGGTCAACCAAAGCCGCAAACTGAATAAGCTAGACCAGCACACATTTGATGTGATCCATAAAGTACACAGTTGTTATTGAATTTTCATATAACAGGCCGCAGACTTTGATAGCCACAATCTGTATGGATGTTAACTGGATTCTGAAATGGGAAAGGATAACTGGTAACAAAATTTTATAAAATATAATTCTATTTTAATGTAAGAATATTGGCAGTAAATTGGATCCACCGGCAACGTAAAATTTGGAAATTTTAAAATTTCAGTTATTTATAATTTTTATTGCAAATTATATAAATGAACAAGATAATATGTACAGTAATCCAAAATATAGACCTTGTATCTTTGTCAATTATATGAATAAATGTCATCATTTTTTTCCCATATGCAGTTAGCCACTAGTTTAATTTATTTTAACATTATTTTCTAATTGACAAAATCTCGTACTTGATGATTTACATCAACCAATAAATGATTGAGAAGTGTATTATTTGGTCTTATCATATATATTACATGTTCCTTTAGTTAACAACAATATATATTATCAAATTATTTTCGTACAAATTTAAGTTGACAACTATGTTATTATTTAATAATATATGACATTCACTTGTATGAAAATTTTACATTTCTAATATTTCTGTTTATGGAACCCTTTACCATGAAAGTAATAATCCACATCGCAAGAAAGTAAAAGCATGTTGATCAACATTTGGCAACTTGACTGATGTCCATGGTGGTCCATTGCATGAAAGTTATTGTCCTTATAAACGCAAAACCAAACCAACACCGAACCATATAAAAAATACAATGAATTTGATATCACAAGTTGTAGTGGGCTAAATAGAATTGGCTAGGGATCCGCCAAAACTCATTTTCTCAACCATTCCTAATGCTAGTAGTTAGTGTCTATTTGATATTCAAAATCTATTTATCAATATAAACACTAAAATAGATATGATTTTGTAAATTATATTTACTTGATAATATATTTAAGTTAATTATATCATTAAATATTTTAATTACAGAGATCTATTAATAGATTTCATAATTTGTTATAGATCAATAAAAATATCTTAAATAATGAAAATAAATAAGAAAAATTTTCACCAAACAGTGGCTATAATAAACCGATAGACAATACATTAATAAGCACCTCTTTTTACAATTGAACAACAAAATAATATCAATTTTTCTTAAATGGTCCACTATCATCGATCATTTTGACAATTGCAAAATCATAAAAATACATATGCATGTTGTAGTTATATATAACTTGACAGCCAATGGAGCCACGTTATGGTCTGAGGGGGCCATGGCCTCCCCAGCCACTTGTCAATGGCCCCTTGCCACAGGCCTTAATTAATGCTCACTGTAATTACTTTTATTAGTAAGTCGGAGAATTGGCCTTAGGAAGATTTTATTATATCGTAATTTATTTAGATTTTCATTTGACTAATTTATACTATTCGTGATGCTAATTAATTATTTAATTTCCATTTATATGAAATTATCAGTTCGTGCTATAACGAGTATAAAATCAACATATAAAATGAAAATGAACTGGTAAGGAGAACCATGCGCCTCCGAAAGGAACAGGTGGGATGGCCCTAATTGCAGCTATGAGAATACCCATACGCCTAGAATTGTATGCCTGTAAGTTTCTTTATGCCTTCTAGATTTACCCAAGAGCTATATAACTATATTTGACTTGATTAACATCCTAACAAAAATTGAACCTGCAATTAGGAATATGGCTTCGAGTGGATTGCCTGGTTGCTTCATATTTTGCTAATCTGACATTACTTGAAACTCTGTAAGTATTGGATCTGAAATTTACTTTGTAAGTATTCCATCTGAAATTGAATTGTAGTTGCAAGTTTTCATGTGGAAATAATAGTAACAAGAACAACAATAGTATGTAACCTTTTAGGATTAAAAAAAATAAAGTATTGATGGAATAAACTGAATGAAAAAAACACCCTAATTTATGAGATTTAGATCTTTTTTCTATAATAAATTTTAAAAAAAAATCCTATTTATCTAACATAAAAAGAAACCTAAACAATATGAAATTCGTAAATTAATTAAAAAATTCCTAAAATTTGGAAAATAAAGATAAATGCCCAAGAAAAATACATCAAAATAAGTATGTTATATCACTTGTCCTATGAGAATTCAACACAATAATTCAACATTCATACGACACTTTTTCATCAAGTTGCATCATCATTTAATATAAAATTTGGTATAAAAACTTGAGATCCATTGTATAGGTTTTGTATTGAATATATAATTATAATATTCACATCACTTGAGATACTAAATTTTGGATATAATTTATGAGTTTAGTATTAGTGAGAATAATTAATTTCCAACTATTTCTAAAAGGATGCTACATATTATTTTACTAGCCACTAATACTGGTGCAAGAAAATTGCTCGATATGCACAGGGATGTCTGACAATAGCTTAACCTGGAATACTGCCGGATTTATTATTATTATTATTATTAGTTTAGTACTTCAGAATATATTGAAATTGGAAATATCTTAATGAGATACATTACGGGGCAATTCATGCTTTTCATCTGACACTTCAGAAACTTAAGAAGAAACAAACTTGAAGGATCACTTCCAGCAGAACTCATGGAGCGGTGGAAGAATGGATTGCTTATGTTAAGGGTTATTTACCTCAACATCTGCTACATGGAAATTAACATATATATATATATATATATATATATATATATATATGGGGATTATATGCAAGTAGTTGTTATTGGTTTCAAGGCTCACTTACTTTGTTATCATCCTATTAATCACGAAAGCGTGGAAGAAAATCCAAATATTTGCCTGTCGGCTTCATGCCAAAGATAGAAAAACAAGTATGTTGCTCCAACAATAGGATCACTTGCTGCCTTGTCCGCATTGTTGATTGCATTGGCTATCTTCATCAGCCTTTGAAGAAGGAGGAACCATGGTAAGAGAATTCTTTCATTAAAATAAAATAAATAAGTAAGTTAGGGGTTAATTGGAAAAAGCCATATTTCTACGGTCTTTGAAAATTAGATTTATATTAGCAATCTACACCTTGTTAAGTGGTGGAGCCCTTCAGCTCGATAGCTTATTTTGGTTGTTAAGTTGTCAAGTTCTTATCTAATTGATTATGGTATCTAAATTTTTAAAAAGTAATTTTTTTTAAAAAATAATATGTTAATTGTGTTCTTCCTGGTGTGATTTTCAAAAGTTATTGTACACATTATAGTTAAAGAAATACATATTTTTATGGCATCTTACAATATTAGCGAACGGAAGTTGGTGTTAGTTAATTTACATATATAATGCTTGTATTGCACACTCTTCAACCCAATAATGAGTTAACTCAAACTTGTATTTACAACAAGATAAGGTGGGAAAGTAACGATATTCTTCTTAATAGATATTTGTTTTGTAAACTTGTGTGATGACCTTATTATCAGTTGTTGAGAAGATAAAAATCCAAGTAGAAGAAAAAAATGATTCATTTGCATCGAAAACCCGGCAACTTACATATTCTGATGTCCTGAGGATTACAAACAACTTTACAAGGGTTCTTGGTATAGGAGGATTTGGAACTGTTTATCATGGCTATTTGGACAACGCTGAAGTAGCTGTGAAGATGCTCTCTTCATCATCTGCCCAAGGATAAAAGGAATTGCTCACAGAGGTATCCAACAGTAGAGTACGTGCAAAAACTATTAGGATTCACATTTCTTTATAGCTGAATGTGGCTTTCAATTGCAGGTTAAACTTCTGATGAGCGCGCATCACAGAAATTTGACAACATTTATCGGGTATTGCATAGAAGGCACCAATATGGGGCTTATTTATGATTACATGGAAAAAGAAGCTTGGAAAAATATTTGTCAGGTCATTTTCCAAAATTTATGTGACCCTGAGTAAGTTCTTGTTTATTATTGCTCTGCCCATATAAAAAACATTTGTAACTGCATTAGACGTATGCGTGTAGAATAATCAAGGACATATATAATAAACAATAACATGATACTCTCTCATTAATTAAATGTGTATGTGTTTATACATATCCAAGGTTCTTCCTCGACACTTCATATAAATTTTATGCTAGTGTTTTCTAATCATAGAACGAAATATGAATGAAAATTTGTTTTCATGCTTTCTGCCGTAGGTACTTGGTCAAGTCCAACCGGTTGAACGAAAAAAGTGATGTATATAGCTTCGGGGTGGTTCTTTTAAATATAATTACAGGCCAAACGGTGATTTTGAAGTCCTGAAATATTCACTTAAGTGAATGGGTAAACGCACTGATGGAGGAAGGAGGCATCAAAAAGATAGTTGATCCTCGTTTAGGGGACAATTTCAACGTTAATTCTGCATGGAAAGCCGTGGAATTAGGACTGGCTTATGCTTCTCACACTTCTTCTAAAAGACCTACCATGATTGAGGTAATGATTGGATTGAAAGAGTGCTTGGCGATAGAACTTGATCAAAATGATGAAGCCCTTTGCATAAATAAGATCACCAGCATTAATCTGGATAATGTATCTACCCCTCTAGCAAGGTAGATGTACGTATCTTTAATTTCTTGCTAAGAGTACTACGTGGATCTCATCTTATAGCTAAAGCTTGGGTGGTCGAAGCTATGTAATAAAGTATACGACGCATACATGGAGCTGAGAAGAGAAAGATCATATCACATTATGTTGAATATTGTCAATTTGTTTTTCAATTGCTAGGGAAGTATTTTTGGTTTTCGCTTGCTAGTTTGGATGTAGAAGTTGCAACATTAATTGTTATTTTTGGCTCCTAGCTCGTTTTCCCTTGAAAAGATAAAACAGTTTAGTGTACATATTATATACACGCATATGACCACGATGGGTTAGTTCAAGTGGCAAGGGTAGTGAGTTGGTAAGGCCATAATGAAGTTCTGGGTTCGATTCTCTACGATGGCCTTTTCTTAGACTGTGACAATAGGTTGTAATCGCGCTAGTCTCTCTAGAGGTGCATAAGCTAGCCTAGACACCATTACAAAAAAAAAATGAAAAAAAAATGTATTCTCTCGAGGTGCATAAGCTAGCTTAGACACCATTACAAAAAAAAAAATGAAAAAAAAATGTATACGCATGTGGCAGTAGTTGTAACGACCCGGACTTCAAGATGTGGCCCCCCTGTGGCACTTTCGCCTTCAAGAGGTGGCCCCCACGTGGCACTTTATGTCCGGTCACACAACAGTCCGGTATTGTTGCCCGAATGATACTCACCTTGAACGCCAAGTACCTTTGAGGTCTTGGGTTCGAGTGGGGGAGGCGTCCTGGGGCCTGTTGGCTTAACAGGAACAAAACCGTGCAGGATCGGTGGGCCCCAAAGCAGACAATATCGGATTGTTGTGCGACCGGACATAAAGTGCCACGTGGGAGCCACCTCTTGAAGGCGAAAGGGCCACAAAGTGCCACACGAGGGCCACCTCTTGAAGTCCGGGTCGTTACAATAATTGCCCGAATGGTACTCACTTCGAACACCAAGTACCTTTGAGGTCTTGGGTTCGAGTGGGGGAGGCGTCCTGGGGCTTGTTGGCTTAACAGGAACAAAACTGTGCGGGACCGGTAGGCCCCAGAGCAGACAATACCGGACTGTTGTACGACCGGACACAAAATGCCACGTGGGGGCCACCTCTTGAAGGCGAAAGGGCCACAAAGTGCCACACGGGGGCCACCTCTTGAAGTCCGGGTCGTTACAATAATTGCCCGAATGGTACTCACTTCGAACGCCAAGTATCTTTGAGGTCTTGGGTTCGAGTGGGGGAGGCGTCCTGGGGCCTGTTGGCTTAACAGGAACAAAACCGTGCGGGATCGGTGGGTCCCAGAGCGGACAATACCGGACTGTTGTGCGACCGGACACAAAGTGCCATGTAGGAGCCACCTCTTGAAGGCGAAAGGGCCACAAAGTGCCACACGGGGGCCACCTCTTGAAGTCCAGGTCGTTACAGTAGTGATACATAATTTTTTACAAATTAGGGTAATCTCTCTCGAGGATTAGTTGCGGTGCATAAACTGGCCCAGATACCATTACAAAAAAAAATATGTACGCATGTGGCAGTAGTGATACACAATTTTTTACAAATTAGATATTTAAGATATTATCACATTTAACCTTATGATATTAATTGAATTTTTAATTATTAGCATGTATTCAACCTCAAGTCATTATATGCCGATTCTTATACCAATTAGAAACCCAATCAGATATGCTTTTTAACATTTCTGAAAGAAAATCGAAAATAAGTAGGGACAAGATCGGCAGCCCTCTAAATCACACTTTTTTTAATCAATTTATATCCCTTAGATTTATATATATCAATGGTAGGATTTGATTATATGATAAATAAATATTAAGAAAATCATTAAATGCACGTAGAGAACAAATAACAATTAAGTTATGCATGTAATGATCCTTTTCTTCTCTCCCATCTTTCTTCTTGTCTTTACATCATCTGTCTCCTATAATCAAGAATCACTAATTTTTTACTTATTTTTCTTCATTTTGCGTTGTGTCTGCATGTAATTTTTTATGATGCTGCCCATGAAAGTTTCTTAAGGAGCCAAATGGATGTTTACAAAATTTAAGCTCAAATGTCCGAACTTCAAATGAATTAATGAATTATAAGGATGATAAAAAAAGAATTACGGATAATATATACAAACAATTTCAATTCATCCTTATAATGAATTAATTTTTTTATCATCCTTATAAATTTAATTCATTATATATTATTGTTTGAGTAATTAGTATATTTTTAGGTAATTAAATAATATTATCATTTATTACTTTATTTTAAAATTGTTTAAGGAAAATTTTCAATTATACTAAATTACAAGAGAGAGAGGATTTAAAGACTAAAAAGAAGATTAGAGAGAAAAAAAGATCATTAATTTCTTTACTTAATTGTTATTCATTCTATATTTATTTAATAATTAATTTAATATTTACTTGCTATGTAATCAAATCTTAACCATTAATCTATATAAATCTAAGGGATATAAATTAATGTTAAAAAAAAGTATAATTCAAAGGAACTGTTGTCTGCTGATCCTGCTACGCACACATATAAATAGGGTAAGAGTCAGCTGCCCCTCTAAATTAAACTCTTTTTTACATCAATTTATAACCCTTAGATTGTTATAAATTAATAGTTATGATTTGATTAAATGACAAGTAAATATTAAAGCAATTATTAAATATACATAGAATGAATAATAATCAGCAGGTTAGACAATTAAGATCTTTTTCACTCTCCAGTCTTCTTCATCTTGTCTTTACATCCTTTCTCTCTTATACTTTAGGCATAATTTAAATTATTCTTTAGACAATTTTAAAATAAAATAATCAATAAAAATATCAAATTTTTAATGGACAACGCTATCTAAATCTCATACTTAGACGCTGACTCCCAAAGCCAAACTCCCATAAAAAGCTATTGATTATTTTCTTTTATTTGTTTAAGGAATAAAGGATTTATGTCCACTGATTGTTTTACATCGTATTTCTGTTGATCATTACACTAATTCTTATTACTTCCATTACACAACAATCAAAAGTTAACAAAAGAATCATGCAGGCCACGAATTTATAAATGTTCGTTATACCCTTCATGACTTGTTTATGACAAAGCAGAAGGCTTGCATGCGCCATCTTGTTCAGTATGTAGTTGAGATTGAACTCAATTCCAATTGAAAACTATTGCACGAGATGCCAGAGAACCATAAGACTTCTTAATTAAAATCCCTTTCAATATTTCTGACTTGATAAATCTTCATGTCTGGAAAATCTGGATGAATTTCAAGACTCCCAAAAGGGAATGGACCATGTTGAGTTAGGATGTTAGCCTGATATTCCATCATTTGTTGATGATGAGAATGTTCTAAACATTGGTTTGCCATCAAAACTGGAACTTCTGGAGGAACAAATTCAATTTTATTTGTTAAAGAAGTAGTAGGACGCATCATGTGAATTATTGGAATAACCTAAAGAGATTTGTCCTGACTAGTCTTCTGTTGTTAAGGCTGGGATAACATATCTACAAGAACATTATTAGTTCCTTTGATATGTTTAACATTGAATTTGACTGTGAGGACCATGTTGACCATTTGAGTAACTGAGAATGTGGCAGTTGCTTATGCTTGAATTTCAACATTTTTTGAAATGAACTCATATCCATTTCCTCTAGAAAGTAATGGCCGATAAGATGAAACTGAAAATTTTCAATGCCTTTCGTGACTGCAAGAATCTCCTTTAATGTAGAGTGATAATGGATCTCTGAGCCAAAGAATGAACCACTTTTATATCCACAAATATTTCTTTTCCCATTCTTTTCTTCAAGAAGGATTGCTGCCCAACAAAAATCACTAGGATCAATTTGCAAAATTCTTTTTTCGATAGAGGGAATTTGTAAAGGAGGAATATCTTGACCAATCTTCTTAATATGAGACATTGCAGTACTTTCTTTTGGTCCCTAAGAGGGAGCATTTTTCTTGAGCATGAGTTGAAGAGGACGAATCACCATTGAGAGTTTAGGAATGAATTCTGCCATAAAGTTGATGATACTCAGTACTTGTTGAATATGTTCCTTAGAAAGATTCTTATCAGGAAAATCTAACAATTGCTTTCTAATGTGACGTTGAAGGCGATATTTTCCTTCTAAAATTATCATTCCGAGAAAATCAACTTCTGGGACCATGAAAATACATTTCTTGGGAGAGATCATGATACCATATTAGAGAAGGATGGAATGCATCTGCTGTAGCAGCTTCAAGTGTTCTTTTGTTGTTGAGGAGTATAAAAAAAGATCATTGATGTAGATCAACATATGGGACATGAAAGGTTGAAAGATTTTGATCATAACCTTTTGAAAAATACAAAGAGCTATTTTAATCCAAAAGGCATAACAGTCCACTAGAAGTGATGATTTGGAATACAAAATCCTGTTTTGAATCTTTCATCTTTTTAGATTCCCAGTTGCTAGAATCCCGCTTTAATATCTATTTTAGTGAACACACGAGCTTCAGCAAGGTTGGCAAAGAATGAATGAGTGTTGGAAATCGGGAATTTATTGTCAGTTAAGAAGAGATTGAGAGGGTAGAAATCAATCACTAGTCTCAATATTTCTCTAAGTTGTTCAGGCTTTTTACTAACATAGAGAGCTTCACAAACCCATATAGGTTTTGAAGATTCAATTAAACCTTAAGCTTGTTATTGATCAAGTTCTTGGATGGCAAGATTGAAATGTTCAGGACTCATTCCTCTATGGCTAGCTTTTGTGGGGCTAACATTTTTATTTTGCTTAAAAGGAAGAGAAATAAAGAATTTTGAGTTTTTTCAAAGAGGGTTTAAACACTTTATCAGGAATTCTGAATAGCTATTGGCTGCAGAGGTAGAAAGGATATGGGCTTTTAAATTTTCTAATGGGTCAAAAGAATAGGACGGATCTAATTTAACCCATGGATGACAATAACTTTTGTACATAAGCCTATCGGGTTTAATGAGTACTCTTTTTGTGAAAAACTTTACAAAAAGGTCAAAACCTATAATGAGGTCTTTATCTGGTAAGGTTGACCCCAGAAATTTGTGAGCAAAAGATAATCTTGAAAAAATTTCAAGATGTACCTTTTTGCTTTTAAGTTCTGTAGAGAAAATCTCATTGTTTGCAGCACGAAAATATTGTCGATAAGAAAGCCAATGTTATGAAAGAAGAATAGTTGGATTAAGAATTGAGGCTGCAGCTCCAGTGTTAATTAAGGCAAGCGAATTGATTGGCTTATCAAACTTGGATGTTCTTACTATGATCGGCACAATTGGAACAATGAAGCTTGAGATTTCATAGGTTGGATGTATGACAATTGGTTGAGCTTCATAAGAATCATAGAACTCTTCTTCTGAATAGTCATCTGGCTGACTGATCATAAAAAGAGGGTCTTCGTCTTCCGCTTCTTGTTCTGAAAAGATTGATTCAAGGTCATCATTTGTATAAGAGATTCTTGTAATTTGAGAAATGGTGTAGAAGACCTTGTCTTTCTTTTTCTTTTGAGGACATTGTTTGCAAAATGTCCTTTTTGATTGCAGACGTAGCATCTATTTGATTTCTTCTTTGGTTTCTTTGTACAGAAGAATCTTCTTGTTTTCTTGGACCACGAAGACTGTTGTTTAAATTTGTTGAAGTGCTTCTTCTTCTTTGTTGGGTAGAGACAAGTCTTCTCACCTTTACATTTAATCTTGACATCTGGTCTTTGACAAACTTTTCTAAGTTTCTTCTGAAGATTGCTATATTCAATAAGAAATTTGGAGCTATTGCAAAGCTTCTAGAGTTATTAAAGCACAAATTGGAATATATCTCCCAAGGATACTTGAGAAAGAGTCATGCCTCTAAAGGCAATAAATCTCAGAGTTTCTGATCCAAGAGGATCTGGAAGTTGGTTGAAATAGACTTGTTTGAGATTGGGATCATCCAATCCTCCAATGAGACAGATCTCTCACGGACTTCCTTGAAATGTGTTGAATATGCTTGGGCTTGAAAGAACAACATTTTAGTTCAAAAAATTCTTCTCTTGCCTTATCTTCAACGTGAGCAAGACTACCCAGAAATTCTGAGCAGATATGGAACATGAACTGATTGATATCTGTAGAGCCCACGATCTGTGTATGCCGGTAGTCTTCGAGTTTTAACCATCATTCTCACAAAGAACATGTCATTCTTGCTACGAAATCAATGATAACAACCCTAACTGTGGATCCCAAACGTAACATCTCTGTGTTGCACCAAGATGTCATTTCATGAATTCTGTTTTTTAGCTGATCAGTGCTGCAGTAATCAAAAGTGAACAAAGGAGTTTTATGACAAGCAAGTCAATGAGGTTGCTTATTGATATGAATGGTATCCTCAATGGATTCATCTTCATCAGAAGAATCTTGAATAGTAGCATGTGTATAAGAAGATCAAGGATTACCGTCTCTAGTTTGCATCATGATGGGAAAAACTTCAAGATCAGAATTAGAGTTTTCAAACTCTTTAGAATTTTCATATTCTTCATGGTGAGATGTATCTTTTAAAGTAGAAGATTGTTTTAAAATCTGAGGTTCGATTGTAAGGTTTTGAAGGTATGTGGTGATTCAATTAGGAGTTATGGTGAGTTGAGCTAGCGGATCTGATTGAGGTTTTTTACTAAAAGAAGGCATCTTTTTTGGAGGTTTTGGTGGTGAAGGATGCTGATTTTTGAGGAATAATGAACTATTCCCAAAAATAGAAGTAAGATCAGGTTATGCTAATTCTTATGGTGTTTTAGGTAAGATAGATAGAGGATAGACAAGAGTAAAGAGTTTGTTTAAAGGATGTTGTGGAGGTTGTGGAGGAGGAGTAGAAGCAATCATTCTTTCTAATCCCACTTGTTATTGCTTTAACTTGTTCATTTCAACTTGGAGATGATTAATAGGAATATGCTGATTTAGATGTTGGATAATAACATGATGAAGATCTTCAATTCTTTTCTTTAAAGCTTCAAGAGGAGTCAGCACTTTTTGTTGCTGAGAATCTATTTTTGATTTAATTCTCCATGTAGCTTCTTGTATTTTCTGAAGATATTGGTTTTAAACCACAGTATTTTTGGACTGCCAGTTTAATACTGCTTCAGCTTGAGTCATCTGCTTAGATTGTCCATCTGTTTTTCTGGAAGTTGGTGGCTTGACCTTCAATGCAGATTTTTCTCTAGTGACTGGATCTTCTCTGGACTTAAGAGAGGGAAATGAACAAGATCTGGCTGATACATAGCTATAGAAGACAGAGCTATGTTTGTATGCTTCTTTGGAACCCAAGTAGCTTTGGGAACATATCTTTTCAAGAGTAGAGATCTGAATCGTTGGGTCAAGCTATGAAGAATCAGTAGAAGAAAGATCATCATCTAGATCATCCTATCCAAAAGGTTCTGGAGCTATCTGATGAACTGGGGCAATGTATTTGACTACCAAGTCAAATTTTTCACTTGGCTCTTATAGCAAATAATAACTAGGAGCTTTTTCTTTGTAAGCTTTGTAGGAAGCATCTGAAGTACTGGGTTTTAAAAGTTTGTACACCCTTCTTCTGCTTGGTGGTTTGAAAGGATCAGCATGTTCTAAGCAAGTAGGATAATTGCAATAAGGATTGTCAAGCTGATGTTCTTGGAGCATATAGATCGGGTTTCCTTGCTCATCAAAGGCATAGATTTTAGCTGGAGCACAAGGAGAAATTCCAAACTGGGTTAAAAATGGTTGTGTTGAAGGCTTCTCAAGAGCAAAGTGGATTTCAAGCTTTCCACTTGGTGTTCTTTTGAAAGATGACTTTGTGGATTGCAAAGGTTGGTTTGATGAAGAAGCAACATGAGTTTCTTCATAGTTGGTAACTCTTTTAGCTTTTCTGGAGCAATCTGCTTTGGGATAAAAGTGCAACTTGGAACTTGGTTTGATTCTACATTAATAATTATAGAATCATTTGTCTCATTTGAAGGAGCGATATCCATGGCATGATGTTGAACTCTGTACACCATTTGGTAGTGAAGAGTGGCCATGTAGGTTAGACCAACAGGAATAGCACTAACAAATTGAACTTGTAACTTCAAACATGTTCGGAGTTAAGGATCATTTATGGGCATATTGAAGTTGGGGAACATGGTAATCATCACAGTACCAGCATTAAGAATGGTTTGGACAGTTCCTAAACATGCATGCTCATAATTTGAAAATCTGGTATCTACAAGAGCAATTTTAGAAGAAACAAGAAGACCTTTACGAGCATGGTAAGTAAGACCAAAATGAATACCTCCAAAATGAAGATAAGTAAAACCTTCAAGTTTCCAAATATCAATTAAATGATTTAGAATATCTATTTGGACAAACTATCACTACAAGAAAATGGGCCTTTTATCGCGGGCCGAAACCGCGGTAAAAGGCCTCCTACGACGGTTTAAACCCGTCGTATAAAATGGCGCCGTAAAAATCATTTTAACTTTTTACCGCGGTTTTGGCCCGCTGTAAAAGGGTTTTTACCGCGGGCTGTAGGCCTGCCGTAAAAAATGTGGTGTGGTAAATTTTTTTACCTCGGGCTAACAGCCCGCAGTAAAAAGTCCTAATTATATCCCCTGCTTCCTCCACTGCTTCCATGGTTAAGGATTATCAAAAGCTCATAACTTGACATCATGCCACCTGCAGAGCAATAAAAACATTATAAACCCCCACATATGCATCTTCTCTAATATGAATTCGGTGGCAATTAAAAAATTACAATCTCAAATTTACACTTTGCACTATAGCAACAGCATATATATGTGTTTCTAACCATATATCATCAAACATAAATGCTTCTTCTCTATTCTTTAAACTATGTTATTTTTTATATTAAAACACAAATTAGAAGACAACATCAATGCTTCTCCACCCAACATGGCGAAACACAACCAACAACAGCACTGACACCACCATTACACTTTCTAATTCTCTACCATCCACACAAATACTCAAGAATTCTCTACTGAGATATTACTAAATAGGCCCTTAAACAGTCAAGAGCAAATAAGATCATGAAAACCCTACTCACCGGCAGTGCTTTTTCCCTGCCAGCAGATAATTCTCCAGTGATGATAGACTTCAATTCTGCAGCTTCCTCCTTGTATTTTTGTTCATACGCAACGAACTTGGCATTCCATTCAACTTCATAAGCAGCACCAGTAAGGACATGGAACTCCAGTGCCTACAGAAGTGTCAGGAGAGTTATGAAAAATAAAATCAAAACTAGTGCATTGATGATCAGGTTGAAGTTATCCACATTAATTACTTTTTAACATCTTCAGGCACATGGAAAGGCTCATATGGCCATCCAAGATTCTTTCTAGAGCACTGCGATGTACACTATAGGAGTTTGCTTTGTTTGGAGATCCATAGCCAATTGTTGTTATCGCCTGTGAAAAAGTATAGTTAAACAAAACGTAGTGTAATATCAGACACAGCTAGCTCAAATAAAAATGCTATGTAAAATATAAGATAACATTTTCAAGGAAAAAATTATATAAAATGCAAATGCAATCAAATTCTGCTGCAATTTAATCGCCGTTTAGTAGTTTGGTAGTTAAGCTTTTGTAAATTTAGAAGTATACCGGCCAAATTAACGTACAACTTAGTCAAGAACACATTTTTTCCTCTATTCGACTTCCACTGCACCACAAAAGTCCATGCACGAAAGAAATATCTAACCTTGATTGAAGTGGGTTTGCCTTTTTACAGCCTTGGCATCCTTGATGGCTACACGAATTTCATCATATCCAGTGTTTCCATTCTTCACCCAGATAAAATGCCACCCAAGACCCTATCTGATAAAGGTTTTGTAAAATTATTCCTATAATGAATGTCATGACGTGTAACGTGAACTAAAAATAGTAGTGAAATCATCAAACACGCATGACAACGAAGTTGCAGAGTATAATAATATTAAGGAAAGTCAGTTCGGTACTTTAGTTGAATGGGACTGAAGAAAGAGATGAGGACTTTCCATCAAAGAATATTCTTTTTATGTATTCTGTTTAAGCAAATCGTGCCCCATGCAATGTAAAGTGGAAACTTCTTGATTATGAATTGGATGCAGCATGCCCATATATGATAAAGCAGAAGGTCAATTTACCAGCACAATTCATTAAGCAACAATAAAAGGAAACTCATTGTTTTCTTTTCACTAAGTGCTTTTCACCTCTATATCTATGTTTATTTTACTTGAAGAATCATTAAAATAGTGCAATTTATTTCAAAGATAGTGAAAATTCCAGAGAAAATCAAATATCATGAGTTTTCTCCCTCACATTTTGACGTGAAAGAGTATAATTCATGTTGTAAACTACCAGTTCCTGTGAAATTTCTGGCCAGGTCACAATAATCTTCAATTCACCGAGCATCACCATAATCAATATTAAGGAAAGCAAACCAACAATCAACTGCAAACACATTTAATTGATGCAATCTATCAACAGGTAATCTTTCCAATTGAAATCAAATTATCCTATCATGTTCTACATCAATAATCTTAGTTCAACTTTAACAAATCAATTACAAACCCATTTCATTGTGGCATTTCATCGAATGAGTAATCTCATAAAGAGATATCAAACTAACCCTCCAATTCGAGAAATACAACTATAACTTTTGCAAAACCAAACTTTGAACAAGCTACAAGAGTGTTTTTTATGTGAATAACGCCACATGCAACAGCATGCCATCCTGGGGAAAAAAATGGTGAAACACTCACCTTTCTTTGAGAAACTCTACCACCGTACAGTGTAGTCATGTTTACGCCTAAAATATACCGCAGTTATTGTAGTATATGTTGAGGTGTCGAATCCACAAGGAGACCTTCGATAAAAGAGGTTCATAAAACAAAAAATATTAAAAAGATAATAAAAATGTAAAATTTAACTTTGAAGTGATTGGTTCTAAAGAAAATATAATGTTTAATAATTGGAAACAATCGATAGTAATTAAGAAGTAAGGCATAGAGAATCACTTATATGTTTTGTAAATCTAATCCCCACTTTGATTCAATAACTATAACTCAATTGAAAGTTTCACATCCCAAACAATCAATCAGAAAATATGTATAGTATAGCATAAATGATGAACACATGTATTTGATATGCATAAACTCTTTATAAGCAATATTTACCAACAACGTTCATCCTTTCAAGTTATCCAAGAGCGACAATATATCACATGACAATATTGCAGTAAAGGACTAACTTATAAAACGAAACTACCAGTAACAATTATAATTCAACACGAATCACATAAAGAAAGCATGACTAAATTTATATGAAATTGAGAATTATAATTTCTGGATTAAAAAAAGAAATCACAAGATGAGAAAGAGTTTAACACAAACAAACATATAATCTTTATAGCCCTTGAGGTAGAATGAAAGTGGAGAAATAGATAAACTACACATACAAGTTCATCTCTAGCCTTACCAAGATCTCTAGCCTAACTTACAATTCATTATTATCATTTCTCAAGAGAAAATACAAGGGAGAATTGTAATATACAATGATAAAATGTGAACTCAAATGATTTTTCTCTCTCCCATTCAATTCCTCAAGTTGTCCTTAAATAGGTGATGAAATGGAACTATTATACCAAACTTCCACCAATTTTTCCACATTGGCAGCTACCAAACATTTCACCAACTTGCAGCTGATTTTTGACTACCATATGGACCGAATTGGGCTTTCTAGAAAACATGAAAGTTGTATCATTTTGTCTTAGCTTTCCAGGGCCACCAGATTCATGTAATTTGGACAAGTATTCTCTGAGATATGGCCCAAATACTGGACATGGATCGAGCTGAAAAACAACCACAATGTGGTTTTGTTTTGTCTCAATTTCGGCCCATCAATTGTTGGATTTGGGCTTTTGATTGTTCTTCAGCTTTGTGTAAAATTGAGACATGTTGCTCCAGGTTCAATAATCTCTCCATTTTGATCTATAGATTGAGAGTTGTGTTCATTTTATTAAACCTCAAAAAATGATTTCCATTAATCACAATTTAAGGAAAACACTTTATTTTAAGATAATGACTAAAGAAAATGTAAAAGAAATGAAACAAATGTAAAAGAGGCATAAGCAAAATAATTATGCTAAAATATCATAAAAGCTTTATAATATTGCCCAATTAGCATTAATTATTTATGCTTAAGAGTGTACTTTCATGCGTTTATCACAATCCCCAGCCAGCTTATTGCTAGTCCCTAGCAATTCAAGCGTAAATGAAGCATGAATAACTACTTCAGCATTTCAAACAAAAAGTCAGTTCAAGATCACAATTGCTATAAAGGTTATTTCAATCATAACTTCCAAAATTGAGCACATGTGAATCAAGCCAAAACCTTCTTACCACAAACCGTAACACATATAGCCTTGAAAATTACTCTATGTAAAAGCCTCAACTCCATATCCTCACAGGTGAACGACTGTTTAAAAAGGCTATGATTTCTCTCATGGAGTTGGAAAACAAAATAAACACTCAAGAAAAGGTTACATTTAAGGACAGATAGACAAACTAGCATTGATCCAAAGATAGAAAATTCCAATGCTTAGAATCAAACCATTCTTGCAACATGCCACCTTTAGGACTTCATTTATCTTGAGTGAATAAAAATAAATACAGCTTGGTGAGAAAAGACTACTTTATAAAACTTTTGTCTTCTAAAATTGAATGAAGACATTATTGAATCGAACTAACTTCTTCTTTTTTTTCTTTCTTTTTTTATCTTTTTTATCTTTTCTCTTTTTTTTTTTAAATTTTCACAAGAATTGAAATTTCATCTTGAATCGTCCCTTAGCTCAATCTAAGTATTGACATTCTAAACAAAGATTAATCAATTCAAAAGATCAATGAAAGTTCGTAAGCTATTTTCTCAACCTCTCCACTCACTCACAAAAGATGTGTGAGATTAAAAAAAATGTGAACTTAAACATGAGAATTCTCTTGGCTATATACATTGAATCATCCATCTTACCACAAGGCTTATCATTGTGCTCAAAATAATTTCAGAAATCATTCTTTGATAACCTAAATAGAAAAGATGACTCAAACCAATAATTTTTAAATCATACCTAAATAGAAAAACAAACCCATTTAGACAAGAATTACTGAGAAATCATGCAATAAGCAGCTGTGCATGAAATATAATTCAAAAATAAAAAACAAATCAACTAGTTAGAATGCGTTTCAAGAGGTCAAAACTATACTCCCTACTCTGCCATTCTGGATCTAATAGATCCAGAATGCGTCTCAAGAGATAATGAACTCTTTACACTGCCATTCTCAGACTAATAGATTTTTTTTTTTGAAATGCAATGCAAAACATATGCCTCCTATCTACCCCCAACCAGAGCGAAACATTGTCCTCAATGTTTAAATGTAAAAAGAGAAAGTATAGGAGACATCACCTGAAGCTTCAGTTATTCAAGAGAAACAAACCTAAAAGACACTTAATAAAATACTTTGAACAAAGCCAAAAGTAAGAAAAGTTACAAACGAAGTGTCAGATCCAATTTGCTCTTATTGCTCATTCCCACTGACCAATTAATTTGAGATGCTTCAGGGTCAGGTTCATAAACAAAAGCTTGCAATTTATCAATTAGTTCATTAGCAGTTGAGGCAGAAACAAGGATCCGTTGTGCTGATTGTGAGATAAATCTCTGTTCCATAGCTTGATTAACAAAACACAATAAACCATCAAAGAAATTATTGACATTTAACAAACCTATGAGTTTCTAGTGGATATTGAGTTGGGCCCAAGAGACAACTTGAAAGATTTCTTCCATTGTTCCAAAGCCTCCTGGTAAAGCAATAAAAGCATCTGCATTTACAATCATACGAGCTATGCGTTCATGCATGGATGAGACCTGTAATTCCTCTCCAACTGTTTTCCCAGCAACGTTAACTAAAGCTTTAAGAATAATGCCTAAAACTTGACTTCCTCTTGAGTATGCAGTTGTTGACACACACCCCATTAACCCACGGTTACCTCCCCCATAAATTAAATGAAGTTTTCTCTCAGCTAGAACCTTACCAAGATTATAAGCTGCTTCTAAAAAAGCTATATCTTTACCAGGCTGAGATCTACAAAATACACATATATTTCGGAATTGACGAGCTGAGGTTCCCTCCATTTTGATACAACTCACTAACTATGTATATGCAAATGAAGAACATGAGATGTATTTATAGAATGCAAAAAGGTAGTACAATAATGACATCTATATAGGTAGCTCAACTGTTTGTCTGACAAACATTGAAAATAAAAATAAAAATAGAAATTCAAAAATAATGACAAGCATGCATATGTACAAGTAGTTGTGATTGTGGCTCACATCTTCCTCTGGTTTTACATCTAGTAACGGCTGAAACACCTTCTATGAGTTGGAGATATGCTTCCCATCCAATTTTCTTATAAATTGGCAAACAGGGTCGTTTTGAGTCAGATTCCCGAGACTATAGCGTTCTTGCTCTTCCCGAAATTGTGTCCATAATCTTAAAATCTCTCGATGCACAAGTCCACAAGGATGCGTCTCAAGAGTCAACAAGATATTATCTAGAGACTCCTTACTCAGTCCATCCTTAATGAACTGAATCTTATCTTCTCGATTGACAGACACATATCCTAAAGAACGACATCGCTTGTTACAGGTCCATCGTGCACATTTGTGACAAACTTGTAATTTATTTGCTCTTCGCTTTTTCGCGTAAGAGCTTTTACCCAAACCAGGCATGAAGGAAACAAAGGCTTTTGAACATTCACCAGATAATCGAACTTTGGCTTCAATTAACCATCGTATATCAACAGGTAAACCCATGAGCATTAGCAATTTTAACCTTGCAAACCGTGCTTTGTAAATTTTGAGCAATGCATTTGGAGGAAGAAAAGGAAAATGTCTACGAAGGTTTGAAAGAATCGTATCCATTTTGAAAGATAAAAGAATGCACGATTTTTGTTTGGGTTACAGTTTTTAGGGAACTAAAAAACCGACTTAATTAGTCACGGAGTACCGTATCCGCCACTTAACCGGGAAGTAAAATAAAACACGCAAAAGAAAATAAAAGCAAAAACAGAAAATAAAGTAAAAATTATAGGACAAACATATAATAAAAGCAAGACAATGAGATAAAGAAAGCAAAAATAAAGTCAAGATATGGTACAGATAGATGATAGAGCCAAAGACACAGTCAAGATATGGGGTATATAAATAATAAAAGCAAGGACAACCAAATAATAAAAACAAACATAAGATCAAGATATGGTACAAAAGTCAAGATATGGTACAGATAGATGAGATAGATAGAACCTGATTAGTTAGGATAGACAGGAGGCTCAAGAGAGATCTCCTCGAGACACATAAACTGACTTTCCCTTTCCACATAATTTTTCAACCGTTGCCCATTAACTTTGAAAATTCGACCATCAGTGGGGTCCTCAATCTCCACCGCTCCATTGGGAAAAACGTGCTTTACGATAAATGGTCCAATCCATCGAGATCTCAACTTTCCAGGGTGTAAATGCAATCGAGAATCATAAAGATAAACTCGTTGATTTAGCTCAAAGTTTTTCCTCAAGATTTGTTTGTCGTGAGCCGCTTTCATCTTAGCCTTGTAAATCTTGGAGTTGTCATAGGCATCATTCCGCAATTCTTCTATTTCAGACAATTGTAACTTTCTTTGAAGACCTGCAACACTCAAATCAAAGTTAAGGGCTTTGACAGCCCAATAAGCTTTATGTTCTAGCTCAACAGGTAAATGACAAGCTTTCCCATAGACAAGGCGATATGGAGACATCCCTAGAATAGTTTTGTACGCAGTGCGATAAGCCCATAATGCATCAGAAAGGTGTAAAGACCAGTCTTTGCGATTCGGGTTAATAGTCTTTTCTAGAATCTGCTTGACCTCCCTATTTGCGAGTTCAGCTTGCCTATTTGTCTGTGGATGGTAAGTGGTTGAAATCTTATGAAGAACACCATACCTGCGCATCAAAGCTTCAAAAGAACGGTTACAGAAATGTGTCCCTTGGTCACTGATGATGACACGTGGCGTACCATACCTAGACAACACGTTTTCTTTTAAGAATTTTACCACGTTGTGTTATCATTAGTACGACAAGCCATAGCCTCCACCCATTTGGACACATAATCAACAGCTAGAAGAATATAAAGATAACCAAAAGATAGAGGAAAAGGTCCCATAAAGTCAATACCCCAACAGTCAAATATCTCAATAACAAGAATAGGGCTAAGAGGCATCATATGACGGCGAGATAAAGCCCCCAACTTTTGACATCTTTCACATGAACGACAAAAATTGTTAGTATCTTTAAACAAAGTGGGCCAATAGAGTCCACACTGTAAAATTTTTGCAGCAGTCTTTTTTATTGAGAAATGACCACCACAAGCAGTGTCATGGCAAAAGTTTAAGACACTAGCAATTTCACTCTCAGGAATGCAACGTCGCATAATTTGGTCAGCGCAATATTTGAAAAGATAAGGATCATCCCAATAAAAATTACGCACCTCAACCAAGAACTTACGCTTATCTTGTATACTCCAGTTAGATGGAACTTCCCTGCAAACCAAGTAATTTACAATATGTGCATACCAAGGTACTTGGCTTATAGTGAAAAGATGTTCATCAGGGAAATCATCTTGAATGGGTTGGACATTAGTGGAATCATGGAACTCAAGACGGGACAAATGATCTGCTACAACATTTTCAACGCCCTTCTTGTCCTTAATGGTTAGATCAAATTCCTGCAAAACAAGAATCCATCTAATTAGACGGGCCTTAGCATCCTTTTTAGAAAAAAGGTACTTTAGAGCTGCATGGTCAGTAAACACAGTAATAGGTGAACCAATTAAATAAGAACGAAATTTGTCCAAGGCAAAAACAACAGCTAATAGTTCCTTTTCAGTGGTAGAATAATTCATTTGAGCATCATTTAAGGTTCTACTAGCATAGTAAACAACAAAGGGTTTGCCCTCCCTTCTTTGACCAAGGACTGCTCCTACAGCATAGTTACTGGCATCACACATAATCTCAAATGGAAGGCTCCAATCAGGTGACTGCATAATAGGGGCAGTAGTGAGTTTGGCAATTAATGTCTGAAATGCATCCTCACAAGCTTGAGTCCACACAAATTCAGCATCTTTCAATAAGAGGTTACACAATGGTCTAGATATAGAAGAAAAATTTTGTATAAACCTCCTATAAAAACCAGCATGCCCTAGAAAAGATCGGACATCTTTTATCATTTTAGGTGTAGGTAATTTAAAGATCAACTCGATTTTAGCTTTGTCAACCTCCATTCCTCTTTCTGAAACAATGTGTCCCAAAACAATCCCAGAAGACACCATGAAATGACATTTTTCCCAATTAAGCACAAGTCCTTTTTCTTCACACCTACTCAAAACAGATTTTAAGTTAAGTAGACATGAATCAAAAGAGTTAGTAAAAACAGTCAAATCATCCATAAAAACCTCCATGCATTTTTCAACCATGTCTGAGAAAATACTAAGCATGCAACGTTGAAAAGTCGTTGGTGCATTACATAATCCAAATGGCATCCTACGAAAAGCATAAGTACCAAAAGGGCATGTGAAGGTAGTCTTATCCTGATTCTCTAAAGCTATCTCTATCTGGTAATATCCTGAGTATCCATCGAGAAAGCAATAGAAGGGATGACCAGCTACACGTTCCAAAATTTGGTCAATAAAAGGCAATGGAAAGTAGTCTCAATGCACATTCGCCATCCGGTTACTACCCTAATTGGAACAGACACTCCTTTATCATTTTGAACCACAGTTACTCCAGATTTCTTAGGCACTACCTGTGTTGGACTTACCCATTGACTATCAGATATTGGATAGATTATACCTGCATCTAATAGTTTTAAGACTTCTTTCTTTACCACTTCTTTCATTGTTGGATTAAGTCTTCTTTGGAGGGTCTCTACGAGGTTGGGTACCTTCCTCTAGATGGATTCTATGGGAGCATATTAATGGAGAAATACCTTTAATATCAGCTATAGTCCAACTTAGTGCAGACTTATGTTCTTTTAACAAGTTTATCAATTTTTCATCTTGTTCAACACTAAGTTTTGAAGAAATAATAACAGGAAAGGTATCACCTGCTCCCAAGAAAACGTGCTTCAAACCTTTGGGCAATGGAGAAAGTTCAACTTTTGGAGCCTCTAAGTTAGAGGGTTTTGGCTTCTCTCTTCCACGAGGCAATTCTTCAAAGCGTGGTTGCCAAAATCGAGTCCTTTTATCCTGTGAGTCAAAAACACCAAACACATTAGTTGTATCATCAGGATAAAATAAATCTTCAAATTCAGAATCAAGAAGGTAGTCCAAGGAGTCAAAATCCTGTTTTCTATAAGCCTCCTCTGAGATAAGTGTGTCAATCATATATGAATGGTAGCAATCATCCTCCTCTCGTGGTTGCTTTCCAATATGAAAAATATTCACCTCAAGAGTCATATTACCAAATGATAATTTCATGAGACCGTTCTTACAATTAATAAAAGCATTAGCAGTGGCAAGAAAATGTCTCCCTAAAATAAGAGGAATTTTGGACTCCATATTAACCACAGACTGAGTGTCCAAAACAAGAAAATCAACAGGGTAATAAAATTTATCAATCTGTAATAAAACATCTTCCACTATTTCCCGTGGTTTCTTGACTGATCGGTCGGCCAATTATAGAACTACGGATGTGGGTTTGATCTCCCCAAGTCCCAATTGTAAGTAAACAGAATAAGGCATGAGATTGACACTTGCTCCCAAATCTAACAATGCTTGACTGATTTCATGTGTCCTAATCTGGCAAGAAATTGTAAGACACCTTGGATCTTTGTACTTGGGTGGGGTTTTCTGTTCAATGACTGCACTTACCTGTTCCGTCAAGAATGCAGTCTTCTTGACATGGTGCTTTCTTTTGATGGTGCATAGATCCTTGATAACTTTGGCGTAAGCCGGAACCTATTTCATTACATGCAACAAGGGAAGATTAATCTTAACTTGTTTTAAGTGTTCTAGAATCTCACCTTGAATTTTCGAGTTTTTCCCATTAGATCTGAGAGCTTGGGGAAAAGGCACTGGAACTGAAAATTTCTTTTCAAGTTCTTTCTCAAAAATGTCCTCCTTTTGTAGGAGAACATCTTTGTTTCCATGATAGTGTTGATTGGCAATGTAGGCTCATTTAAGATCTTACCACTTCGAGTAGTGATGGCATTTACCTCTTCGAGATTTTGTGTATCAGAAGTAGAGGCTTGTGCCATGTGTTACCCTTTTGGATTAGATTGAGTTTGAGATGGAAACTTACCTCGCTCTTGTATGGTCAAAGCACTAGTTAGCTTAGTGATTTGACTTTTGATCTCCTTGTTCTCTTCCACCACTTGTGCAAGAACTGTTTCAAATTTTTTGTTAGTCTTATTTTAGGCCTCCATAAATGCTTGTAAGGTGTCCTCTAAGGAATTCCTAACTTGTGGTGCATTGTATTGAGGTGCTTGATAAGACTTGGGTGGTTGTTGTTCCTGTTTCCATTGGTTGTTGTTTTGGGGGTTAGATTTCCAACTAAAGTTTGGGTGGTTTCTCCAGCCAGGGTTATAGGTTTCAGAATAGGGTGAATAAGGCTTTTTGTACATCCCTAAAGCGTTACATTGTTCCTCATACACCCCTCTTATCTCACTGTAAGTTGGACAATCCTGAGCTAAGTGTTCCACCCCTCCACAAACAAAACATGGATCTTGTGATTCAACCTTAGCAACTGTGTGGGTGACCTTCCTATCTTTGGTTTTCAAAACTTCTAATTCCCTAGTTAAGACTTCTAATTGGGCTTTAAGGTTGTCCTCTTCCCTAAGATGGTAAATTCCACTAGATCGTGACCTATTTGTGCTATCTGTAGCACTAGGTCCAGTCCATGTGTGGGCTTTTTCAGCTAAGTCTTTGAGGAATTCTAAGGCTTCCTCAGGGTCTTTTTGAAGAAACTCCCCATTGCACATCATCTCAACAAATTGGCGCTCCCTAATTGTGAGTCCTTCATAGAAGTAACTAACTAAGCGCCAATTTTCATACCCATGATGAGGACACATATTTAATAACTCTTTAAATCTCTCCCAAGTTTAGTATAAGGTTTCACTATCTTTTTGGGAGAAAGAGGAAATTTGTCTTTTTAGGCCATTAGTCTTATGTTGTGGGAAATATTTGTTGAAAAACACTTGGGTCATTTCTGTCCAAGTTCTTATGGATCTCGACCTTAAAGAGTATAGCTAACTCTTTGCCCTGTCTTTTAGAGAAAAAGGGAAAAATTTTAACCTGACAGAATCTATGGCATTGGCCTGACTATGAAAGGTGCCCACTACTTCTTCAAATTCTCTAACATGCACATACGGGTTTTCACTATCTAAACCATGAAAAGTTGGTAAAAGATGTATCATCCCAGGGTGAAAGTCCAATTTTGGTGTATTAGGTGGAAATATGATACATGATGGTGTGGCTGTACAGGTAGAATGCAAGTAATCTTTTAGAATTTTAACGGGGTTGTCCTCATGTTGGCTCATTGTATTAGAATTAGAGGATGAAGATGAACCAAGAATTGATTTTTCTTCGGCTACAAAATCTTGTTGTGGTTCTAGTTCTGATTTTTTCATAAATCTCCCTCGTTTGTCTCTAGATTGCTTCATACATCACTCACAATTTGTCTCTCTTTGTGTTTTTTTTTTATTTTTTTTTGTTTTTTTTTGTTTTTTACACAAGAAAGTTCTCAAATAAAGTCAAAAAGCAATAAGATAACAAAAGTTAGAGAGAATAATAACAACAATAATAATAAAACAAACAAGTGGCAAAGCCAACCTTTGACAAGCACTAGAAGAAAAAAGACCTACGGCAACAGGTAATTCGCAACGTGCACAATGTGCGCGTTGCGAAATCTAGCTTTTGGCAACGTGCAAGACATGCACGTTGCTAAAACCTAAACTTAAAAATAAATTAAATTATTATTTAATTTATATATTAATTCACAAAATATAATAATATATAAAACTTTAAATAACAATAACATGTAACTAATTTTTTATTTAATTATTTAATTTTTTATAAAATATTTGGCTAACATAATATAACTAATAAAAAATTAAATCATATAATTTTATTGTTAAATAAATATATTAATATAATTATAACTAATAAAGAATTAAATAATTTATAAATAAAAAAATTAAATTAGTTAGTCTATTTGAAAAGAGAAATCCAAACGATGACGTTTTGGCCTTTTAATGGTGTGCAATTTAACCACAACTCAATTCACTCGCCCCAAATCGATATAACTCAACCCCAAAATTGTTGAACCCTAAAATGGTGCCTTCCCTCTATACCGTTGCAGCGTCAACCTTCCTCGCGTCCAAACTTCTTTATGCAGTTAGTGGCTAGCCTCTCACGCTCACCTTGTAACTCCCTTCTTGGACCTTCTCTGTCACGCTTGCCTCCTCTCCAGCTTCTCTGTCACGCCTGTAGCTCCCTCCTTGGACGAGCACGGGGCTTAGTCAGCTTCTCTGTCAAGCTTGTTTTGCTGCTACTCTTGAAACATTTCCTAAAGACACTGTAGCTAGCTCTACATGCAGGTAGTTTTAGTTTTTTTTATTATGTTATTTTCTTATATTTTCTTGGTTTGGATTTGGGATTACTGGCTATTGTAAGGGTTGTTGCTCGTTTCTTCTTCGTCTATTATTTTCTTATATTGCATTACTGTAAGGTAAAGGTAGTGGTGGTTCGGTAGGTTGATATACAACGCTCCTTAGCTGGGGGTTCAGCTGAAGCTGGGGATGGTGGTTGGGCAAAGACGAGCATGAGTTTGTTACCGCGTCTCTGATCTCAGCTGCTCACTTGCCCCATGGTGTCTCTGATCTCAGCTGCTCACTTACCTCTGCCTTGTTCCTCTGTACACGTTCTTCCGAGGTCGCTGAGCGTTACACCCGACTTTTACTTTTAGCTTAGCTCCACGAGAACCAAGCCGCTGAGAGATCTCTACATATAATATAGTAGGAAAGCCAGCACGCTCGGGGACAGATTGCCAGCAAGCCACGGCCACCATTGGTCAAGACTAGAAACTCGTAGACTACCTTTTAGGAATAGATCTTATCTTAGAACAAGGAAGGCGGATCCTAGGTATAGCCTAACAAACCCGACACCGACTTTATATATATTACCAGAAAAAGAAAATAAAGAGTGCTTCTTAATTTGACTCTTCTCATTGCTCACTTTTTTTAGGTTAGCTAAGCTTTTGAGGCACGTTGTTAGCATGGTTTTTCCCAGCATATTCCAAGCCCAGGAGGTCTAAAATGCTGTCAAGGTCCTGTGCAGTCAATTTTCAGCCACGCTTTAGATCAAAGAAATAAAAAATAATAGAGCACCGCCACATCTTTTTACTTGTAGTTGCAAATGGGGTATTGAAATGGCTTTTTATTGAAATGGGGAAAAGCAAACAGTTGAAAGCTTTGTTGAAAGTTGAATAAAGAATGAAAATTGTGTTAGGTAGAAGCGACCAAATGATTAGGCTTAGGCTTGTCATGGTAGATTCGGAATTATTTTGCTATTTAGTATTCTTTGCATTGTTTTTGCTCATCCTTTCTATACAACATTTTTTTAGATTTCATTATATTGGCCTATTGAACTTATTAGTGACAATTACGATATAATACAACTCTCTTTCTAGTTAGTGTGCCAAGAGCCTCCAGTTTTTGGACACGTAGATGATGTTAAGCTTAAGTTTTTTTGTTTTATTTTTCCTGGTTTATCCTTTTCTTAGTAAGTAATTTAAGTTTTTTTTTTGTTTTATTTTTCCTGGTTTATTTCATTTAATCTATTAATTTCTCTCGGTTTGAATAATTTATCACATTTTAGTAATTTCTCAAACTCCACTCCTTGGTAGTTTCAGCAAATTTATTGATTAAATCTTCTACATTTCAGTATTTAGTTCTTTGATGTTTGAATCAACTTTCGCATTTGTGTTTGCTGCAGCTCTGCTCTTTCCTCTACGTTTCATTCTCATTGCTCTCTCTAGCAAAATAGTTGGAACTCTTGCTTTTGTTGCAGCTCCTGTGCTCTCTGCTATCTCTTCTGCAGATTTCTGAGCTTTTTGGAGGTAATTTACATCTTTCACTTTTCCTTTGTTCAATTTTTTTTTCGATTAGAGTTTTCTCTTTGTGCTTGACATGTCAAGTTTGTATTTCATTCTTATAGCAAGTGCTTATAAGTATCTATAGATGAAGGAAATGATATAACTCTATATATAACCAAGTGATTGTTAAATTAGGTGTTGGAGATGGATAAACAATGGATGCACCAATCAAGGTTTTTTCCTATTTTAAAGAATTCATTAGATTTAGTTAATTCATTGAAATACCCTAAACTAAGTTTAAGGTATTATGTCATATTACTTGTAGATGTTCGGAGGAGTATAGGAAGGGGGCACCAAATTTCGTTAACATGGCTCGTGAAAATTCGAGAAACTTGGACATTATAGTGTGCCCTTGCAAACAATGTAAGAATGTACAACGCCATCACTTTAACATAGTATATGAGCACTTAGTTATCAAAGGAATGGATCCTACTTATACTATATGGGTCCTTCATGGAGAGAGTTGTAGTACATCCATGCAAAATGAAGATATTGAAATGACCGATACCTTTAGGATGTATAGGGATCATATGGGCTTTGAAGAAAGAAATATTTCACATAATGATAGTGAAACAAGCAAGGAAGAGCTGACAAACTCAATTAAAGATGCCGAAACTCCTTTGTGGCCTGGTTGTACAAAGTATTCAAAAATGTCAGCTACTGTTGCATTATTCAAGCTCAAAGTTACTCATGCACTATCTAATGCTTGTTTTGATGAATTGCTTCAACTTATCCATGATATGTTACCAGATGAAAATAAACTTCCAATATCATTTTATGTAACCAAAAAGGCGCTTAAGGCATTTGATCTTAGTTATGAGAAAATACATGCTTGTATAAATGATTGTTGCCTATTTAGAAATGAGTTAGAGCAAGCAAATGTGTGTCCCAAATGTGGTTCTTCTCGTTGGAAAGTTAATCGGCAAAAGAAAAAGCTCCAAGAAAGAGTTCCTGCAAAAGTCTTGCGTTATTTTCCAATAATTCTAAGACTTAAAAGGATGTTTAGTGCACCTGAAATGGCAGAGCAACTTATATGGCACCAAAGCAATAAAAGTAAAGACGGTAAAATGAGACATCCAGTTGATTCAGTTGCATGGGAGTTAATTGACAAGAAATGGCAATCATTTGCAACTGACCCTCGAAACATTAGATTTGGTCTTGCTACCGATGGTTTCAATCCTTTTCAAGATCTTAGCACAAGTTATAGTTGTTGGCCCGTGATTATGGTTATCTATAACTTGCCTCCATGGATATGCATGTCGAAGGAAAGCTTAATGTTGTCTTTATTGATCCCTGGTCCAAAGCAACCCGGTAATGATATAGATGTCTATTTGACACCATTAGTTGAAGATTTAAAAAAATTATGGATAGATGGGGTTGAAATGTATGATGCATTTACCGAATCTTTATTCAACTTGAAAGCTATTTTGATGTGGACAATCAATGATTTTCCAGCATATGCCAACATGTCTGGATGGTCTACTAAAGGAAAATTTGCTTGTCCAATTTGTCGTCAAAACACATGCTCTGAATGGCTACCACATAGTAAGAAATTTGCTTATATGGGTCATAGGCGGTTTCTTGCTCATAATCATCCATTTCGATCAAAACTTATATGGTTTAATGGCAAAATTGAAGGACAAGGAAGACCTAAGTTATTCACCAGTGAGGAAAATTATTCAGAAGTTGAGACCATCGTGAATGATTGGGGAAAATGTGGGACAAAAAGGAAGAAAGACAAAGATTCATCTCAATTGTGGAAGAAAAAGTCAATATTATTCCAATTGCCATATTGGAAGGTTTGTAATGTTGACAATTATATTGTTCTTTCATTTTTATTATGATGTTTATACAACTATTATTTTTATAACCTAGTAATTAATTCTTGCAGCACTTAGTTATGTGACATAACTTGGATATGATGCATATCGAGAAGAATATTTGTGATAGCATCGTTGGTACACTTTTAAATTCGAAGGGAAAATCCAAAGATGGGTTGAATTCACGCCTTGATTTAGAAGCCATGTCCATGAGAAAGGAATTGCATCCTCAAAAAAGAGGTAGTGGATTCTACTTGCCAGCTGCTTCACATACTCTCTCTAAGAATGAAAAACAAATTTTTTGCAAGCGACTTGCTAGCATGACAATGCCAGATAATTATGGTTCAAATATTTCCAATTGTGTTAAAGAAGAGGAATGCAAGATAGTTGGCTTGAAGTCTCATGATTGTCACATGCTTATGCAACAACTTCTACCTGTAGCTTTGAGAGGAATTTTACCTAAAGGTCCACGGAACACAATATTTCGCTTGTGTGCATTTTTCAATGAATTGTGCAATAAAGTTCTAGACAGGAATATATTAGAAGAACTAGAGGAAGATGTGGCTGAGACAATATGCTTATTGGAGAGATTTTTTCCACCTTCATTCTTCGATGTCATGATCCATCTAACAATCCATCTAGGACGTGAAGCTCGTTTAGGTGGTCCTATGTAATATCGTTGGATGTACCCATTCGAGAGGTTCTTACTTTCTTATCTTCTAATATTTAAGTAAAATTTCAATAGGATTCTAATAGTTTTATTTCATTGTCTTAGGTATATGAAAGTATTGAAGGGATTTGTTAGAAATCGTGCTCGACCAGAAGGATGTATCGCTGAACGATATGTTGCTGAAGAGTATGCAATGTACTGTGGAAAATATTTCAAACAAGCAGCTAAAATAGGTTCTCATTGTAGATACAATGATGAATTTCAAGATAAATTCTTATTAGAAGGGCGTCCAATATCAGGGGGGAAATTAATCACTCTCTCAAAGGAAATGCTAGAGATTGCTCATCGTTACATTTTGTTGAACACCTTAGATGTTCAACCTTATGTCAAGTAAGTTTCATTAATATCATATTTGATGATATTTTTCATTTATCAACTTATAAAATATGATTTGCCCTTGTTGTTATCTTGCTAGAGAACATTTGGAAGCATTAAAAAGAGAAGATATGAGATTTTCAAGAAATGAAACGTTGTTACAGAAGGAGCATTTAAAAACTTTTAGTGGGTGGTTTGGGAAAAAGGTAATTAGTAAAATGCTCATACTTACTTATCTGAGACAATAGATCTGAAATTTATTTACTTAATTTGTTTAACTATATATTCTTTAACAGATACATTTAGAGAGGGAGAGTACCATTTTGTCAAAGACTTTGGTATGGCTTGCAAAAGGACCAAGAGACATATCAATGTCATATTCAGGTCTTGATGTAAATGGTATGCATTTTCACACTAAAGATAAAAATAAGGCTCGACAGAACTCTGGTGTCTTAGTTGAAGCAACTACCATTTGTAGAGCAAGTGCAAAAGATAACGCCCAAGTGATTGGAAAAGTGTCTTACTATGGGGTTCTGAGAGATATCATAGTACTTGATTATAATACCTTTCATATCCCTATTTTCAAATGTAATTGGGCCAATATTGTAAATGGTATGAAAGAAGAAGATGGTTTTACCTTGGTTAAGCTTCAAGAAGGGCAAAACCATTTTGAAAACGATCCATTCATCTTGGCATCACAAGCTAAACAAATATTTTACTCTCAAGAAGATGCAACATCAAATTGGTATGTTGTGTTAAAAGCACCACCAAGAGGTTTTTTTGACTTCCAAATGCATGAAGAGAGTGATTGTGCACCATCTACACCTTATAATTTAAGTGGTCTTCAAACACAAAATAGTAACGAGGAAGAACCTTGTATAAGAAGTGATGTTGAGGGTGTAGTGTGTGAAATGAAGTAATTGTAAGACTTATATGTTGATGATGTATGATTTGTAGGAGTTATGTTTATGTTAATGTTATATTCATTTTTTTATGTTGTTGATTTAGCTAACTGTTTTGACTTGTTTTTGTCACTATAAATGTTATTTTTAAGGTTTCTTAATTGTTGAAGAAGATGAATGGTGCGGAGGTAAGTACCAATTCATTAGTGTTTTTTTTTCTTCTTTTACTTTGACTAATATTAACAATTGATATTATATACTTAATTTCATTTGCAGTCCTCAAGGAAACCTAAAAAAAGATTGCAAAAGAAACATCATGAAGTCATGGCAACTACTGGTGAAGAAAGAAATGAAAGAATTAGGATAGAGGAACATGATGAAGATGTAAATGTGGCTGAGTCAACAAATAAAGGCTCACAGAATAAAAGAGGTCCAACAACTTTAGGAATGATTAAAACTTCTGCATCACGTTTAAGTGTTGAGTTCAATGATGTAGGTCAACCTGTCTGCCAGAATTCAAAGACATATGTATCTTATCTTGGAGTTTTGGCACGAGAACATGTACCTGTCTTTATCAAAGATTGGAGTCAAGTTTCTCCACAAAAAAAAAGGAAGATCTTTGGATATTGGTTAAGGTGCATTATTTTAAAGCACTACACATTTTCTCTTTAATTATGGATATGTCATAGTTTAACTTTTTCTACATAAAATTGTACAGCAACGCTTTATTATAGAAGACATCCATAAACATTGGACACTTCGGAAGATAGGTGATCGTTGGAGGCAATTCAAGTCTGAAATAACAACAAAGATAAGGAAAGCTAATAAAGAACAAAATAGAACACGAGCTTTGTCTCTTATAAGGCCCAGCAACATTGACTCAGATCAAGAATGGGAATCGTTCGTCAAGGAAAGATTGTCTCCACAATTTGAAGTATACTAAAAATAATAAGATATTCTCTTATATTAATGTTTTTATTTGCATAATAATAGCATTTTTAATGATAGTTGTTTTACAGGTAATCAGTAAAAAGATGAAAGTATTGCGAAACAATCAAGAGGACATACATACAATGGGAAGATTGGGTTATGCTCGTAAAGAATATGAAATGGTAATATTTAATATATGTGAATAATTATTTTTTACATCTTACATTAAATTATTAATGTATATCTTCATTTACAGAGAAAGAAAAGCTCAGATGAAACATCGATCACAAGAGTAGATGTTTGGATTGAAGCACATTTAAACAAACAAGGTCAACCTGCAAACGAATCAATTCGATCTAAAATGGTATGACTTTTCTTTAATAAAAGTGAAACTTGTCTTAGAAATATAACTTAAATAGGGGTTACTAATAACAATTTCTTTTTCCTAGAAACAAATTGAAGAAGTTCAACAATCAAGTGATCATATAGATATGAACAACATACGAGAAGACCCTATTAAACTTGTATATGGAGGTGAGAAAAGTGGAAGAGTACGTGGAAAAGGATTTGGGGTCAATCCATCTCAAGTAGATGCACACATGCAATCTAGTGGGAAAGTAAAGCAACTTGAAAGTGAAATGCATGCCAACAACCAAAAAGTTAGGGCATTAGAGGAGAAGATGGATCAAATGAGTGCTTTGATATTGAAAATAAGTCAAGTAAGTTGCTCTATAAGTAACTACAAATGAATAATAAGATTTGTAGTTTTATATAACTAATTAAGTGTTTAAATTGTATAGAATAATCAAAGTGTTGATGATATGATGAGCTCTCGTACGTGTACCCCTCGAGTAAGGAATTTTCAACAAGTTGTGTTATATTTATAATAAATATTTAAATGAAAATTTATAATACTTGTTCATTACAATTTTTTTTTTATTGTAGTCATTCCAAGAAAGTGGTCCACAAATTATACCAAGTGAAAATTCAAGATGTCATTTATTACATTGGTATTCAGATGATCCAGATGAAATTGTGGCTGAAGGGAAGATTGCAAGTGTAGATCCTAAGGCTAAAGTACATCACAAGCCTTTAGGAAGGGATTGTTGGAAAGTTTGGATAGTTCATGCAAACAAAGGTAATGTTGAATTATACAGGTCAACGGATGAAGCTGAATATCTTGATCAAGCGGTAGGAAGTGCTATTGCTAGGCCTAAGAATAGCATCAAATTGATATAAATAAGGTAATACTTTATAATTTTTTTAATTAACTTCGTAAGTGTAAATACAAATTTATTTTACTTTTGTGAATATATTAAGTCCATAAGTTGTGTCATTGCTATATTTTATTGTGTTGTAGGAGGAAGTTGTTTTTTCTTGTGCGTCAACTATTAAGGTATGCACATTATATTTTACTAATTTGTAATGACTTTTGTTTGGATGTTGTTTTGAGTTGGCTTGGTTTGACGAGGATTGGAGATCCTATATTATTGTTCTAAAAAAATTATTTGGTATTAGAAGTGTTTTTGATATGTTATGTACTTTTGGGAAAGACCAATAAATAGATGAAACTCTGCCAAAATTTTTTTAGATTGTTATGACAACTTCTTTTTTTTAGAAATTTAACATGACATAAGATTGTGTTTAAAATGACTAATTTGTTAATATTTTCTTGTGTAGGCCTTGCTGGTGTTTATTAAAATCTTCAAGATGATGAAAGTGTTAAAGAGGAGAAGATATTTTGATTTCTAATGGTTTGTTTCATTTGTGGTATTCTAAGCACTCAAATCATCTACTACTTGTTATTTTCTTGTTGTTCATGTAGGCTACTTATTTTCAATTCCGATGCTTGTTATTTGTTGTATAGATAGTACTTGAACTTTTACAATTGTAATGATATTCATTTCAATTTAAATATGCAATTTGATGTTATATATAATTGTGAACTTGAATGTAATGATTTCTATTATGATGTATATAGTTGTAAAATATAACAAGAATCACAATTACCCAAAAATTTATAAAAATATATATGCATTTATTTTTAAAATATATATTATACCTACATTGCACGTTGCCAAAAAATTCTCACCTCAGATATTGCAACGTGCATTGCGCATTGTCATTAATCATATACAGCAACGTGCAATGCACGTTGCGAATTTGGATACAACAACGTGCAATGCACGTTGCTATTTGAGATACAGCAACGTGCAATGAACGTTGCGAATTTAGATACAGCAACGTGCAATGCACGTTGCTAAAAGTTATAATTGCTGGGTTTTTAGCAACGTGCAATGCACGTTGCTAAATCTTTAATTGTAACAAGCAAAACAACCTACGACAACGTGCATTGCACGTTGCGAAATGTCATGGACTTTTCGCAACATGCGTCTACACGTTGCGAAAGCCTTTTCGCAACGTGCAATGCACGTTGCCGTAGGCCGTTTTTCTACTAGTGAAGTATATATAGAATATAAAAAAAATAAAACAAATAACAAGTAAAAGAAATAAGGCGGCAAAGCCGTCCTTTAACAAGTAAAAGAAATAAGGCGGCAAAGCCGACCTTTAACAAGTAATAACAACAATAATAATAAAACAAACAAGGTGGCAAAGCCGTCCTTTAACAAGTAAAAGAAATAAGGCGGCAAAGCCGACCTTTAACAAGTAAAATAACAATAATAATAATAAAAGAAAAAAGGCGGCAAAGCCGTCCTTTAACAAGTAAAACAAATAAGGTGGCAAAGCCGACCTTTAATAAGTAAAAGAAACAAGGTGGCAAAGCCGACATTTGAAAAGTAAAAGAGCAAGGCGGCAAAGCCGACCTTTGAAAAGTAAAAGGAATAAGGTTAGTCAAAGTTAGAAAAATTAGGCAAATTAGTCAAATTTAGGAAAATTAGGCAAATTAGTCAAAGTTAGGAAAATTAGGTAAATTACTCCAAGTTAGGCCAAAAAAAAAAAGAAAAGGAAATAAAAAATACAAACCGTCTTTCGTCCATTTTACCTCCCCGGCAACGGCGCCAATTTTTGTTTACGCCCAAAATATACCGCAGTTATTGTAGTATACGTTGAGGTGTCGAATCCACAAGGAGGCCTTCGATAAAAGAGGTTCGTAAAACAAAAATATTAAAAAGATAATAAAAATGTAAAATTTAACTTTGAAGTGATTGGTTCTAAAGAAAATACAATGTTTAATAATTGGAAACAATCGATGGTAATTAAGAAGTAAGGCATCGAGAATCACTTATATGTTTGTAAATCTAATCTCCACTTTGATTTAATAACTATAACTCAATTGAAAGTTTCACATCCCAAACAATCAATCGGAAAATATGTATAGTATAGCATAAATGATGAACACATTGATATGCATAAACTCTTTACAAGCAATATTTACCAACAACGTTCATCCTTTCAAGTTATCCAAGAGCGACAATATATCACATGACAATATTGCAGTAAAGGACTAACTCATAAAACGAAACTACCAGTAACAATTATAATTCAACACGAATCACATAAAGAAAGCATGACTGAATTTATATGAAATTGAGAATTATAATTTCTGGATTAAAAAAAGAAATCACAAGATGAGAAAGAGTTTAACACAAACAAACATATAATCTTTATAGCCCTTGAGATAGAATGAAAGTGGAGAAATAGATAAACTACACATACAAGTTCATCTCTAGCCTTACCAAGATCTCTAGCCTAACTTACAATTCATTCTTATCATTTCTAAAGAGAAAATACAAGAAAGAATTGTAATATACAATGATAAAATGTGAACTCAAATGATTTTTCTCTCTCCCATTCAATTCCTCAAGTTGTCCTTAAATAGGTGATGAAATGGAACTATTATACCAAACTTCCACCAATTTTTCCACATTGGCGGCTACCAAACATTCCACCAACTTGCAGCTGATTTTTGACCACCATATGGACCAAATTGGGCTTTCCAGAAAACATGAAAGTTGTAGCATTTTGTCTTATCTTTCCAGGGCCACCAGATTCATGTAATTTGGACAAGTATTCTCTGAGATATGGCCCAAATACTGGACATGGGTCGGGCTGAGAAACAACTACAATTTGATTTTGTTTTGTCTTAATTTCGGCCCATCAATTGTTGGATTTGGGCTTTTGATTGTTCTTCATCTTTGTGTAAAATTGAGACATGTTGCTCCAGGTTCAATAATCTCTCCATTTTGATCTATAGATTGAGAGTTGTGTTCATTTTATTAAACCTGAAAAAATGATTTCCATTAATCACAATTTAAGGAAAACACTTTATTTTGAGATAAAGTCTAAAGAAAATATAAAAGAAATGAAACAAATGTAAAAGAGGCATAAGCAAAATAATTATGCTAAAATATCATAAAAGCTTTATAATATTGTCCAATTAGCATTAATTATTTATGCTTAAGAGTGTACTTTCATGCGTTTATCAAGTCACCATTTAAAGATTGTTTGAATTTATGAGTGATTTGATACTAGATTTTTTTTTGATACTGTGAATCTAAAACATTTGAGAAAATTTTAGCTGGTATATATGCACATGCCAAGATGAACTATCGGTCATATGTTAATATATTTATTTAATTAATGGCTCGATTCCACAATATTAATTTAGAAGCCTCAGATGATATGCAACAAGCCGAAAGGATCAAAACAGAAGAATTCTTCCATCATAACCTACGAGACAAGCTAGTTAGTGAATTCCTACTAAGATTTTACTTATATTGAGACTTACTCAAGAGTCCCTCCACCGGTGAGGGATTTTCATATATACTTTTATCAAAACCTACTTGACAGACATGTAACTGGGGCATACCAGGCTTTAATGCTTCGTTAAAAGATGTGAAAGCATCTATCTACAGTAGTGGTTCTGTGGTAATATATACAAACTGTCGTCCCCAATGTGCCAGGGCCTCAACTTAGTCATCATCTTGCTTGTTGGTGATTGTTTCAACATCTTCTACAGCACGGTAAGTAGAGAGGAAGAAGGCACTCTGATTCTTTTGTAGGAACCTGCAATAAAATGATTTGTTGACCACAGAAAGAAGATGACAAATGGTCATTCTTTAGAAAGAGAGAGAGAGAGAGAGAGAGAGAGAGAGAGAGAGAGAGAGTTAAATCACAACTAAAGCAGCCTACTTCCCAAAAACCACCTCCCAGGCCCAGTGACCTAAATGTAATATGTATCTGTCACTCAAAGAATTGCAAAGGTTCCTCCCACTTTGGGCGAAAAACATGAAAAACCAGTGGGATGTCTGTAAATTTTTCTAAAGTTTAGTTGGACCAACTTTCTAATTCACTGACTTCATAAAAAAGATCCATGATGACTTCAACGTTGCATGATCAATTTCAGATATATATGAGTGCTTGTTAACCATGAGCAAAATGAAGTCCAAGATAATCATTTCCATTCAACTTTACTTGGTGATAACCACCATCGGGTAAGCATATATGATACACTCTATAAGGTACATCTTTCGACAAAAAAATGACTCTAATTGAATGATGAATTTGTCCGTCCAGTAAAAAAAGACGGTTGAAAGACCAATTACAGAACACCAGTTCTACCAACAAAAATTTAATTAGAAAAGATCAAGAATTCATACTTGAGAAAGTCAACCAATTTTTTCTGCAACTCCGTCAATGTCTCCTCTTCAATTTTTGCATGGATCAATATCTCAGGCAATTTAACTACAAATGCAGGTAACAGTTAATAACCAAGAGCTCTCAACCTTATGACAAAGATGCTTTAAAAAAGGAACATCGAACAGAAAATCTGGCATGTCGATACAATATAAGCTAACAAAAGAATAGACTATGACAAGAAACGGAACCCCCATAATAATCCAAGTGTCCAAACTTTAGGTGAATGGATTCATCCATACGGAGACAATAGCCACCAACACCTAATTTGACTAAAGGTTCCACTATTCACCATGTTGCTATCAAAATTGGAAAATTGAAAAACTTAATTTGAATTTATGGATGAATCCACTGAAAGGTTTGGTTCAGTGGGGGGCGGGATGGCGGAGCGTTGCCGGAACTCCGCTAGATTCTTTTGAATCTGTTCAAGGGAAGATGCCTTCGTCGGAGCTGCTCTTGAAAACCCTCTAAATGTCGGGCCTTGGTGCGGCGATTGTGGCTCCTTTTTGAGGCTCGCTTTGACATCGCTGAAATAAGAGTTGAGAGAAGATTGTGATGTGTTGTTGTCGTCGTCGTTGTTATCGTTCTGGGATGTCGAGAAAAGGTGAATGAGAGATGGGTTCGAGAGGGATCTGTGTTTGAGAGATGAAATTAGGGATTTTGAGAGGAAGGATGAGAGAGGGGCGGAAAAGGGTGTAAAAAAAAGGGAATCGAAAAACAAAACATTTATATTAAAAGGGTTTTATACTGCGGGCTTTAGCAAATGCAGTAAAATTTATCTTTTTTACTGCTAGTGCGTAGCCCGCCGTAGAATTTAAGTTTTTTACTGTATTTTTAAAAGCCTGCAGTAAATAGATGCAGTAAAAGCTTATTTTTGTAGTAGTGTATTCATATTGAGTAGCAAGGAGTTGGTAAGCATTAAACTTACTACACTGAACATATTCTTTTACTTTAGGAGGAGAGGTAATAATCAAGGTTTTTATGGTGTTATAGAAGGAAGACAGAAGGTTTTTATACACACGGTATGAGTTAAGATATGAAAAATTAGAAGTTAGAAGTTGAGAACTAACTGAAAAATACTAAAAAGTATCTAGTTTATATGAAAAAGACTTTCTAAAAGAAGGAGTAAGAATAACAGATACAGCTTTTTCACTAATATTTGTCATGACTCTGATACCAATATGATAAAAAGATCCCCGAACTCAGATATTTTTCAATAACGATGCTCTCTCGACCCTCCTTATACTTGAAGCATCAACAAGAAAACTCTTATTTTTTTAAAAACAACTTCAAAATAGAATGACAAATGAAGAGCATTAAATACTCTTATAGAGGCATTAAATGCCTGAGGGCATATTTTATAATGGTCACGAGTAATGCTACTCTTAAAAACTACTTTTACAAACTTACCCATACAAACTGGCGTAGCATCCCTATATGATCACCACATCACCCATCTTAATTAATGTTATTTATTATTAGCATTTATTTATCAAATTACTGTATTTATTTATCAAATCACATCATGCCACGTCATTTTGTATAAATGAGTTTATAAAAATAGTTTGTAAGAGTAGCATTACTCAATGGTCACATAGTACTGTCTTTGTTTGAGGACTAAGAGCAGGCCGTCAGCTTTTTTGTAAATCCAAACCACGGTCATTTAATGCCTCTATAAAAGCATTTAATGCTTTTCATGTAACCATATAACAGTCTTAAATGTTCTTATATATAAATTCATTTTTTTATTCAAATTAACTTGCATGTTGTTTGTATAATTATTAATCTTTGAACAAATTAAACATTTTTTCTTAAATCATAAAATTATCATCCAGCATATCTTTCTTTTTTCTTTTTATACATAAAAAAATTTGAAAATTTCATTGATAAATAAAAAAAAGGACAAATTGAGTGTTCAAGACCAAAGTTGCATGCAGTGAAAAAATTCTGCAGTAAAATTTTGTAATAATTCTTAAATTTAAATGGTCAAATTAACTTGCTCTAAAGTCTCTTAAAAAGGAAAAGAAAAAAACATTCAATATGTTAAATTTTTAATTTATTCTTTGGGGAAATGTTGTTGTTGCACGTTTAAGAGATGAACTTGAAGAAGAGTAAGATTATATTAATTTTAAAGTAGTTCTAAGTCACAAAAACGAAACATAGAAACTGAAAAAGAAAAACTCATCAAAGAGGTTCCATGTTTTGAAACGGTTATTTGTTGAACACTGATAAATGAATGAAATTCAAGTCAATTTGAATACAAAATGAATTTATATTTAGGAACATTTAACACTGTTATATAATGTTAGATTATTATAGAACGTGTTAGGAGCAGCATTAAATGCTCCCGTAGAAGAATTAAATGACCGTGGGCAGATTTTACTGAAAAGCTGATCGCCTGCCGTTAGCCCTTGAACAAAGAATAAATTTGGTGACCTTTAAATTTATCTAACGGACGAAAATATAAGTCTGGATATTTCTTAAAATCCGGGAGACCGGATTGAAGAGAGATATGGCCTATGGAGTGGATTAATTTTCTCCACAAATTTTTGACTCCCTGTGAGTGGCATCCACCAAACACCTTTGGAATATATTGTCACTTTGTCCCTAAATTGACAAATACGTTGTGAGTGGACTATGTATAAAGGGGAGTAAAAATAAGAATAATATATACATTACTTGAATCCTATCTCTTTCTCATAATTACTTTAACCTTGAGCTTTCGTTAACTTACTTATTCTATACTCCTGTATTATTTACCTTTTATTCAACTTATGTTAGACTCTATAATATTCAAAAACAAATATTATTAATTTAATTGGACTTAGAACTAATTCTCAAAGAGGGTGGCCAAGTCTCTCATCTATCGATCACAACGGATCAATTAATTAATACATCGATTGCGCCGTGAGGGGTACGAGTCAGCGGAAATAAGAGATGAACAATAGCGAAAAGTCATGCAATCAAGACGCGCCGTGTGCGGACTCACTGCTAGGTCCACTCTGAAAAAGATATACACCTAATAAGAGTTAATAAACTCGATGATATGATGACCAACAGATAAAGTTGTCTGTCGAACTACGTACACTTTTTCTATCATCTTGGCGTGTAGATGCTTCATTGAAGCTTTCAAATATTGAATTACATAAATGTTTCATCGGCCTCTGCATGGTGGGCTTCATAGCAGTTTCTAAATAAGGCAAAGGAAAATAGCATGAATCATGCTTTCACATAGCTTTTTATATAAGTACCATACTGTAGAGAATAACTTTCAAGTCACCGCGGGCCCATTGACCTCTGTGCATGGCAACTAGTGGGTTTTTTTTCCCCAAAGATGTCATATAGAATAACTCATATACATTTGTATTTCTTTTTCTTTGAGAACAACGAAGAGAAGGGATGAAGAAGTTCAGTTTCAACTACGCATTGCTTTCTGGTTTCGCTGTTGCAATGTTGATTCGGGCTCAGGATCAACTAGGTTTGAACTTCTAAATAGAAACTTATACATGCTTCTAAAAAATTTTACTTGTTACCTGTATCGTGTTATTATTTGATTATGTAACATAGGCTTGTACTGGAATTTCGAATTTGCAATGAAATTACGAATTTTAATTAAGTTCCGATGGCTATTCACTTCCTCTCTCAGGCTTCATTAGCATAGACTGTGGGATGCCACCAGGTTCCAACTATATTGATAATAACGGAATAAAATATACTTCAGATGAAAGCTTCACCGATTCCGGAATAAGTACGACAATATCACCAGAATTCAACACCAGCGACCTTGAAAAGCAATATTACTATCTCAGAAGTTTCCCCGAGGGTAAAAGAAACTGCTACACCGTAAATCCTATAGAGGGAAAATTTAATGACAGGTATTTGATCAGAGCGCGTTTCATGTATGGCAATTACGACAAAAAGAATAGTTTGCCGCAATTTCATCTGTATCTCGGAGTTAAACTGTGGAAAAAGGTGACATTTGAAGATGATAACAAGAGTAAAACCACAGAGATTATCCATGTTCCTTCAACAAATTATATATTTGTCTGTCTTGTTAACACTGGCCATGGAACACCTTTCATATCAGCTCTAGAGGTTCGACTTTTGAGTAGTTCGCTTTACAACGTTCAGAGTCTGACAGAATCACTTTTACTTGAACGAAGACTTTATTTTGGTTCTAATCAGATGGTCAGGTGAACAATTTATTACGATGATATCATAATTATATGCATTATAAGGCATTTGATTTTTATTAGTAATTATTATTTCCCGTCACATTAGGTATAGAGACGATATGTATGACCGCATTTGGAGGCCCGAAGACTGCCCAGCTGATGGAAAACCATTGACTACCTCATTCCCTTCTGATGCCCGGGCTCGCATGATGAATGCCAATCCTTACCAGCCGCCACTCGTTGTCATGGCTACTGCTTGCGTACCAAGAAATTTTAGTGACGACTTGACATTTTACTTTAATTGCTCCGGGGATCGAACTTCCAAGTGTTATTATTTCATGCACTTTGCTGAAGTCGAACTCTTAGGCAACCGGACAAGGGAATTCAACATCTTCATAAATGGGAATCACTTTTCTGGACCTCTTAATGTTCCTAACTTATTCCCGATAACTGTTGCCACCCCATCACCAGTGAAGCAAAATGAAGGAATTCAGCTTAAACTCAGTAAAACCACGAAGTCAGAGCTTCCACCCATTCTCAATGCCGTTGAGATCTACATACAAAAAGAGTACCCACAATTGCAAACAGACCAAAAGGATGGTATGCTTTATTGAACATATGTTTTTCCATTACATATATATACACATATATATGGTTGAGTTTTTATTTGTTTAATTTATGCTATCGATGATGCTATCTAATCAGTTATTATGAAATTATCAGTTGGTGCTATACTGAAGATAAAATCAGTGTATCGAGTGAAAAAGAACTGGCAAGGAGAGCCATGCGCCCCACAAGGGTACTGGTGGGATGGCCTAAATTGCAGTTTTGAGAACAGCGATACGCCTAGAATTGTATCTTTGTAAGTTTCTATGCCTTCTAGATATACCCAAGAGCTATAACTACATTTCACTTTAATTAACAGAATCCTAACAAAATTGAACCTGCTATTAGGAACATGTCTTCGAGTGGATTGACAGGGGACATAGCTCCATATTTTGCTAATCTGACAGTACTTCAAATTCTGTAAGTATTTAATCTGAAATTGACTTGGTAATAAACTATCAACTTTGAATTAAAATTTCAATTTTTTATGCGAGAAAAAGAAAAGCTATGAAAAATGTTATTGATTGAATAAATTAATGAAAATGCTAATGTAGCTAGGTTTTGAGCTTATATATATATATATATATATAAACTAATTTATACCTAATATAAAGGTAAACAATAAAAAATTTATATATAAAATACTAAAACAAATCTTAATTTTCCTATACAAAGATAAATACCCGATAAAATTACATAATATTAAGGATATTGAATATAAAAATAATACCATAAATCTTAGGTTTTTATCTAAAAGTTTTATATCTCATTGATGAGTAACTCGTTATATAGATGACTTCTTAAATGATTGGCACATCATTTGAATGTATATAATTTAGGATATATATAACTTGGGAATAGTATCGATTAAAAAAGAAATTAATATTATAGATTAGCTATCCAACAATATGCTGCATGTTTTACTGACCGCTACTACTGATACAATAAATTTGCTGGATATATATAGGGATCTATCAAACAATAGCTTAACTGGAGCAGTGCCAGGTTTTTTATCGCAACTGAAATCTTTGAAAGTCCTGTAAGTTATTATTGTTATAATTATTTTAGTGCTTCAAGATAGTTTCAAATTGGAAACATTTTAATGTATATATACACACACACAAACACACACACATTAGGGACTATGAATGGTTTTTGATCTAACGTGACAGAAACTTAAGAAGAAACAACCTTAAAGGACGAATTCCACCTGCGCTCATGGAGAGGAGCAAGGATGGATCGCTTACGTTAAGGTTTATTTACCTCAACATCTGCTAAATGGAAATTAACATATATAGGGGAATATATACAAGTATTTGTTATTGGTTTCAATGCTGACTTACTTTGTTGTCATCCAACTGATGAAAGCGTTGAAGAAAATCCAAATATTTGTCTGTCGGCTTCATGCGAAAGAAAGAAAAATAAATATGTCGTTCCAACAATAGGATCACTTGCTGCATTTTCCGCCTTGTTAATTGCATTGGCTATCTTCATCAGCCTTAGAAGAAGGAGGAGTCATGGTAAGACCGTAAGAGAATTCTTTCATTTATATAAAATAAATAAAAACTTATTATACAAGTTTAATTATAGGTACTTATTTTTATGGTTTCCTCCAATATTAACGAAGGGGAGTTGGTGTTTTATGATATATATATATATAATTAACTCAAACGTGTATTTAATTTCCTAGTGATATAGTGGGAAGTAACAATTTTCTGAATAGATAGTTGCTTAGCGAACTTGTGATGAACTTATTATCAGTTGCTCGGAAGTTAGAAATCCAATTAGAAGGAAGAAAAGATTCGTTTTCGTTGAGAACCGGGAAATTTACATATTCCGATATCTTGAGGATTACCAACAACTTCGAGAGGTTTCTTGGTAAAGGAGGTTTTGGAACCGTTTTTCATGGCTATCTGGATGATGCTGAAGTAGCTGTGAAGATGAACTCTTCATCTTCCCAAGGACACCGGGAAGTGCTTAGAGAGGTATGCAGCAGATCACTAATACATGCCAAAAAAAAAGTGTTAATTAGGATTCACATTTCTTACCGTTATTGCGTGTGGCTTTCAAATATATTGCAGGTTAAACTGCTGTTGAGAGTTCATCATAGAAACTTGATAACCTTTATTGGGTATTGCATGGAAGGCACTAATATGGGGCTCATTTATGAGTACATGGCGAAGGGAAGCTTGGAAAAATATTTGTCAGGTCACGTTCAAAATTTATTGCTACTTATATGAGCATGCACATAACTTGACATTTCACCTTCTTTCGACTTCATTTTCCCGAAACTTCAAATTTGATAAATATACTGGAGGCAAATTTGTAGGACAAGATTTTATTAAAAAAAATTGTTATTCATGCACAGGTAGAGATGAATACATCTTGAGTTGGAAAGAGAGATTGCAAATAGCTGTGGATGTTGCACTTGGTTAGTCGGTGAATGAGACTTCACTTGTTTATTTTTGGAAGCTTAATTGTAGCTTACATTTCATCAAATTTGAAATGTAGGATTGGAGCATCTGCACTATGGATGTAAGCCACCCATAGCCCACAGAGATGTGAAGCCTGCAAACATTTTATTGAATGAAAAGTTACAAGCCAAGTTAGCTGATTTTGGCTTATCCCGTACTTATTCAACATCCCGTATTTATTCAACTGAAAGTGGCTCTGATATATCATCAGAGAATGTTGCTGGTACCCTGGGATACCTTGACCCTGAGTAAGTGCTTGGTTGCTGTTTCCTTGAGAATTACTAATTTGAATGTTTCCAAATTACATGTTTTGGCGTCCATGCAGGTACTCTGTGCACTATCAGTTGAATGAGAAATGTGATGTCTATAGTTTCGGGATTGTTCTCTTAAAAATAATCACAAACCGACCAGTGATTGAGAAAACATCGATCGAGTATTTTCACATAAGTGAATGGGTTAAATCGATGCTTGCAAAAGGGGATATCACAATGATAGTTGACCGACGTTTAGGGAACAAATTCAACATCAATTCTGCTTGGAAAGCTGTGGAACTAGCATTAGCATGTGCATCTGACGCTTCCTCAGAAAGGCCAACCATGAGCGACGTAGTGATGGGATTGAAAGAGTGTTTGGCAATGGAAATTGCTCGAAATAGTGAAGAGTACAATGACAGATATTTATTCGACAGTGTTAGTCAGGAAACTGAATTTTCTCTTCTGGCACGGTAGCATAAGCAGATGTATTCATACTCCAGAAGACTAAAATCTTTCAGATCATTGGTTCAATTAATGCAATAAAATACATTACAGTGGATATTGTCTTGTTCATTTGTAACTTTTTTCTTGCTTCTAGTAATCTAACAATCAGATAATAACTTGATCAACACTGGCTTCTACTTGCACATGTGTCGACGTATTTGCAAGTTTAATTTCTTTTCTGTTCAATCAGAATAGGTGTTCCAAACATGCTTAAGGGAATAATTTCGCGAAATTGATCACCCCCTACCTGATCTTTAACCATAGGTAACCACTGAGTGAGCATTTGATAATAATTAAAACTAATGTAATACTAATATGGTATGCTTGTTTTATTAATAAATATGTTACATATTTTTGTGAATAACAAAGAGTGTATTTGATTTGATAATTTGAAGTGAATGAAAGTGATGGCACGAGAAAAAATTTAGAATGAAGGCAACTGAATGATAAATTTTGTGAAACAAATATATCTTTCTCATGCAAGCCTTTTATAAAGTCCCAACCTGTATCACAATTTAGGGGACAACGTGACTAGAAGGTAGAATTTCAAAGGTTTTCGGCACCGTTAATTTTACTGCGAAATTCATGCTTTCACACATCTTCCTAGATGTAGACCTGACTATACTTTGGAATAACTTTTGCGTCAATGCATGCCAATAATTGACTCGAGCAAATGATGCCGCTAATGGGTCTACTTTTTCCAGCAAGGTGATGTTCAGAGAGTCGTACTTTTGTTTTCTTGAGGGCATCAGGGCAGAGTAGGGGAGGTTGGTGAATTAACTCTATAGTCTAATTGAACCACATATCCTAAATCCAGCTTCAAGATTGGAAAATCATATACTAGATATCAATAGTTTTTAAAATAAAAATGAAAACTAAATAATCATACAAAACATAACTAAAAATTTAAAAAAAAAAAAGAAGAAGAAAAACTAAATACAAGGAGCATTGGAAAAGTAACGACTATTTTTAAAAAAAAATTTGATATTATAATCATTATTTGATAGATGCAGAGCTGTCAAACTCTCGGTAATTGGTTATGGAATCTAAAATTTCTGAAAAAGTAATTCTTTTTTCAAAATCCTCCTATAATTTTTGTTATTTATGCAAACATTCCAAAAGCTAACGCCATATGAGGCTGCTCAATTGCAAACTGTTTTGGGTTTTGGTTCAATCCAATCTTGTTTGATAACCTTACTTTTACTCAGGAGTAATGTTCTGCCTACAATTTTTTTTATATATATAAATGGGTATAATAAAACATTAATATCGCGTAAATGTTAAATAATTTTCTATACCCAATTAAGACAAATAGTTGTTTGACCTCTCTAGCTAATTTTCTATACCTTCATTATAGCATAGACTGATATATAAAAGAAGGTTTAATGTGAAGCTTGTCATGCCTTTAAGCACTTTGAGTGGATGACTGAAGTCAATGCTATATTATCTAGCTTATTTAACAATTTATGATTTGATGGACATTATTCCATTACCAAAGCACACCTTATTTGACAATTGTTGGTTTGACTTGTTTTATGACGCAAAACGTGCTCTTAACTGTATAGAGTATAATTATTAACCTTGGAACTTTAATGCGTGTCAACTAGATTTTATAGTGTATATATGTATTTGGGTTGATAAATGTCAAAGTATTTTGTCCGATAAATAAGCATGAGTTTTAAAAGTCATCAATCTCCTTTGTCACACTTTCAAACATCGACAAAGACATGTTTATTTATAAATCCTGTCAAACCAAAATGGCTTACCTGAATACATTAAGATGGACATCTAATTAACCATGTATTTTACAAGTCTATTTTTATTTATTAATGAATGGCTCCATGGATCCGTTAATATAATATGTAAAACTCTCGTTGAAGGATAACTCTAACGACTAACTGGTTTTTAGGTTCTCAACAGAGAAAATTACAAAGAATAAGTTGTAGAAATCCATTCCCGCTTGTGTGGATCAGTCATTGCCAGTCCCCTCCGCCTTTCTATTTACGCCTTTTCTACCAAAATTAACGGCTTCATTCATAATCAATATACATGAGCATGATACTGCGCCCTTGTGTTATATTATTCATTATATTAGAAATTCTTTCCGCTGGCAACCATATATTGTTTTATATCTCATATTAATTTGTAAAACGAGTTTATATGCTATTAATATTTCTGTTTTATAAACCGTTTACCACGAAAGCAATATATAGTTGTCAGTTGTCACAATAAAAATAGAAGTGGATGCACTCAATTAATACTTGGAAGCTTAATTGACTTAGGTCAATGTAGTGGTCTATTGCATGAAAGTCAATATTATACCTAAACCTATTGCAGCAAAATTAACATCATAAATATATATATATATATATAAAAGCAAATGATGTCATGACAAGTGTACTTGGCCAATAGAATCACCTAGAAAAATTCCGTGAAAAATCATATTTTCTATCATTCCCTATCCTATATAATAATATTAATTTCTCAATTACTTATTTATAGGATTTTCTTCTTTCTTGAAAGTCTAATAATTATCATATTTTGATGCCTTATCTAAATTATGCTAAATCAACGAATTCATATCATAATAATGGGTTGGCAGGAAGATGGCCATGCGCACTTGCGAGGTATCAAATAATCAAAGTCAACAGGCCCATGTTTTTACGTCCCTCTGAAAAATGTTAGACGTAGCAACAGGCAATTATGCAATGCAGTCAATGACGACCAAACGAAAATATTTTCTATCAATTACTTGTTTCAGTCTGTGCATGCTGAGCTTCATATGGCAATTTCTAAATTAAACAAAGGAAATTAATATGAATTTCTTGCTTTCGCCCATGCCCATTTACATAGTTGTGAATACGTATACTTATATTAGTTACGTTTTTAAATTTTCACAAGCCTGAAATCTTTATGAGACCTATTCATTTTATATAAATATTAAGTTTGAAAAAAGAGGTTAAAAAATAATAAGAAAAGAGATATATAATATCAATTTGTTATCAACTTATATGAAGACTTCTCTATATCTAATTTTATTTTTGACCCATCCTTTACCAATGCCTTAAACGATTAATTTGTAACAAGAAGGTGACTCAGGTCAGTGTTACTTATTTACTAATAGATATATATTATCAATTAATATCATGTTACACCTTAATAATGTCAAAAACAAAACTAATCAAATCGCATTTATTAGTATGAATAGTTTTATAATATCTGTCATATACCCTAGTTAATTAGCTTGGGTAATGAATAATAACATTAATCTAATGTTTTCATAGAGGTAAGTTTATTTAAGTCTTCTACGTACCGTAGCCTAGTTAGCGTCCATGCCTCATCTATTCTGCGGTTAAACGTACCATTTTGTCGGGTTTATGATGCGTTATTCTCAAAGAGGGACGATCGACTAGCTGGTTCTTATAATGAGCTGGAGGATTATGGGCAAGTGGATGGAAATCCATTTCTCCGACTGAGAGGATTACGATTTGCAGCCAAGTGAACTAATTGTACTCTTCTCAAGTTAATTTTATCTTAAGGTGCATATGATTGAGTGGGAATAAGGGATATTAATTGGCTCCCCTTTTATTAAAAGATAAGATGTGTTTATATCATCCATATAATATTAATTAGGTATTTAAATCTTCATAATCCTTTATATAGAGAAAATTTCTCAATAACCCTGAAGTATAATATAAAATCACAAATGACCTCATCTTTTTTAAGATACAGAAATAACCCCAACGTTAGTTGCCATGTTACTGTGAAATAGATCAAATACAATTATAGTTTCACTCTTCGGACTGCTAATTCTTTTCCAGTTTAACTTTATGTAATAAAAATATAAACTTTATATACATATATATTTTCTCTCTCTTCTTAAAATATAGTGTTGATGCACGGTTTTCGGACGGCCGGGACGCGGGTCGGGAAGCGGTTCGGAGCTCGGGTGGTACGTCGGGTCCAGTCCTGCGAGCAAAGAAAAACAGTCAGGGGTGCCGGCGGTGGTGCCGGCAGTGACCCTCCGACGCTCAAGTCAGTTTCCGACACTCCGGAATTCTCTGGGAGAATTTCCTAGAGAGAGAAGCTCTCAAAAATAAAGGAAATCTAGAGAGAGTAAGTTCAGAAAAGTGTGCATACCTTGAACGATAATCCGGAGGGTTTATATAGGAGCCAGGATGGGCCATTGTGGGACCCAGATGATGGGCTACAGTAATGGGCTTACTGTATTAGAAATAATTAGGCCCAGATGATGGGCTTCAGTAATGGGCTTACTGAATTAGAAATAATTGAGACCCGATATTTTTATGGCCATAACAGTAGTCCCCCCAGGCCCAAGTCGACCAATGGGTTGATGTAGGGACTATTTTAATTGTTATGGACTATAGATTAAATGCATTAAGAGGCCGGGCTAGGCCCAGATGATGGGCTTCAGTAATGGGCTTACTGAATTACGAATAATTAGGCCCAGATGATGGGCTACAGTAATGGGCTTACTGTAATGAGATACAGTAATGGGCTTACTGTAATGGGCCCAGATAATGGGACACAGTAATGGGCTTACCGTAATGGGCCCAGATAATGGGATACGGTAATGGGCTTACCGTATTATAAATAATTGAGCTGGGCTGGGTCATTGTAATGGGCCCAGATAATGGGCCACAGTAATGGGCTTACTGTAATGGGCCCAGATAATGGGATACAGTAATGGGCTTACCGTATTATAAATAATTGAGCTGGGCTGGGTCATTGTAATGGGCCCGGATAATGGGCCATAGTAATGAGCTTGGAGGTAAGCAGTGTAAGTGACCTCAGCAAACAGAACTCTTTAATCCGAGCAAGAATTTTCCAGTCGCCATGCGTGTAGGAGAATCAGTCCGCATGGGCGAGCGGCGTGCACAACAGGCTCGCGTGGGCGAGCTACTATGCACGTAAGATGACCTAGCGAGGTCCTGGGCACGCGGGATCGATCCCGCGAGGCCTTGCATGCGCAAGGGCGAGCGGGCGAGGGCCCGGGCGCTGTGGGTTGCACAGGGCGCCGGGTGCTGCATGCATGGGACGCTGGTGGGCTGTTCTTTCAATTAATTGCTCAAAGTTCATGCTGCATGCTAAATGCCAAGCTCGAACCCGTTCCCTTTATCATATCCAAACATAAGGTTTGGACCACCGAGGCCACGAGCAGAATTGGTTCAGGCTGAGGGCAGATTGCCAAGCCTTGAACCCATGCGCGTCCAGACTTTAAGGTTTCATGCATATATATGTGAATGGATACATATTGCTTCTTCTTTGGCTACGTGCCAACCTTGAACCCTTGTCCTCATCTGCTTAACATAACGTTAAGACCACCAAGGAAACAAGAAAGTTTGACTGTGCGTGGGTCGCAAGGAAGAAGTAGGCGAGGTGCGTGAGGGAAGGGGTGTATTCGGGCATGCCGTGAGGGCCTGGGCGCACAGCAGGCTCGCGCGCACTGTGGCCTGCATGCGTGCATGGCTCGCATGGGCGTGTTGGGCGTGCTGCCTGGGCACGCTGGGCGTGCAGCCTGGGTGCTGCCTGGGCGCGCTGCGTGGGCGCTGCCTGGGCGTGCAGCCTGGGTGCTGCCTGGGCGCGCTGCGTGGGCGCGCAGCCTGGGTGTTGCCTAGGTGCTGCGTGGGCGCGCAGCCTGGGTGCTGCCTAGGTGCTGCCTGGGCGCTGCCTGGGCGCGCGCAGGGGCGAGGGGCGAGGCCTGGTGACGCGAGCCGCGGGCGAGGGACGAGGCGCTGGGCGCGCGCAGGGGCGAGGCCTGGTGGCGCTGCATGCTACTGCACTGTTCACGTAGCATGCAGGGGCCTCCCAGAAAAAATTCAAGTAAATACGGGGGGCCTTCGGTAATTTCTTCAAAATTTGTTTATTTACACGCGGGGGTGTTTCCGCAAAGTTTGAAAACTTTTACTTAAAATCGTGGGGGGGTTTCTGAAAAATTTCAAACCTTAATTTTTCTCCGCGGGGGTGTTTCTGCGAAAATTCAAACCTTAATTTTTTTTCTCCGCGGGAGTGTTTCCGCGTATTTTCAAACTTAAAAAATTTTTCCTCCGCGGGGGTGTTTCCGCGAAATTTCAAACTTAAATAATTTTTTCTCCGCGGGGGTGTTTCCGCGAATTTTCAAACCTTAATATTTTTCTCTGCGGGGGTGTTTCCGCGAATTTTCAAACCTTAATATTTTTTCCTCCGCGGGGGTGTTTCCGTGGATTTTCAAACTTAAATAATTTTTCTCCGCAGAGGTGTTTCCGCGAAATTTCAAACTTGCATAATTTTTTCTCCGCGGGGGTGCTTCCGCGAATTTTCAGACTTAAATAATTTTTCCTCCGCGGGCATGCTTCCGCAGATTTTCAGTCTTGAATAATTTTTTCCTCCACGGGTGTGCTTGTGCGGACCTCCGTGGGTGTGCTTCCGCGGATTTTCATACTTGAACAATCTTTCCTCCGCGGGCGTGCTTCCACGGATTTTCAAGTTTTAATAATTTTTCCTCCGCAGGTGTGCTTCCGCGGATTTTCAAGCTTGAATAATCTTTCCGCGGGCGTGCTTCCGCGGATTTTCAAGTTTTAATAATTTTTCCTCCGCTTTGCTCATTTTCATTAAAACTTGAATAATCTTTCCTCCGCGGGTGTGCTTCCGCGGATTTTCAAACTTGAATAATTTTTCCTCCGCGGACGTGCTTCCGCGGATTTTCAAGTTTTAATATTTTTTCCTCCGCGGGTGTTCTTCCGCGGATTTTCAAACTTGAACAATCTTTCCTCCGCGGGCGTGCTTCCGCGGATTTTCAAGTTTTAATAATTTTTCCTCCGCGGGTGTGCTTCCGCGGATTTTCAAACTTGAACAATCTTTCCTCCGCGGGCGTGCTTCCGCGGATTTTCAAGTTTTAATAATTTTTCCTCCGCGGGTGTGCTTCCGCGGATTTTCAAGCTTGAATAATCTTTCCTCCGCGGGTGTGCTTCCGCGGATTTTCAAACTTGAATAATCTTTCCTCCGCGGGCGTGCTTCTGCGGATTTTCAAGTTTTAATATTTTTTCCTCCGCGGGTGTGCTTCCGCGGATTTTCAAACTTGAATAATATTTCCTCCGCGGGCGTGCTTCCGCGGATTTTCAAGTTTTAATATTTTTTCCTCCGCGGGTGTGCTTCCGCGGATTTTCAGACTTGAATAATTTTTCCTCCGCGGGCGTGCTTCCGCGGATTTTCAAACTTGAATAATTTTTCTTCCGCGGGCGTGCTTCCGCGGATTTTCGATACAATCCCCCAGCATTTTTTTTTTGCCACCTCAGATAATGAACTGGAGGTTGAAAAGTGGTGGGAGGCTGACTGTTACACCCTTGATCTTCGCACATGGCTAGCATAACATGCCTTGTGCTACGCCATGGCTTGGAGGGGCCTGCAAGGGTGCATGCCCATGAGAAGCACATGGGTGAGTGCTTAAGCAAGGCGTGGAGACGCTGTGTGGCGTGATTGATGCGCGAGGGGAAGCGCAAGGTAATGTGAATGCTGACACAGGGGGATGTGTAGCGCAACGAAATAATACGCATGAATTGGTAGCGAGCGTAGTATGGCACGCACATGAGATGGGCGTCGCATAGTGAGATAACATGCACGTATGGGTTACGGGCATGATGTGTGGAGCACACACGGGAGTTGGGCGCGGCACAACGATGCTATGCGCACGTTAGGGGCAACGTAGCGCATGGACACTAGCACATGCACGCATGCGGGCTGGGACACTTGCGGGGTAGCAAGCATGCGCACGGGTAGCACACCACAAAGTGGCGACATGGAGGCTGGGCCCATTAGAGTGTACCAATGAGGATGCTGGGCGCGCTGCAGCTCGCGAGGGCGAGCTGTTATGCGCGCGGGGGCGCATAGGGGAGAAGCAAGTGAGTGTAGGGCGCGCTATGGAAAAACATTCAAGGCGCTGGGCACGCAGGGGGAAAGCATGCAAATGTGCAAGGCGAGCTCGCAAAGGCAGGGGGCGTAGAGATGAGCTCGAGGCACTGGGCGCGCGGGAGGAAAGCATGCAAGGCGCTGGGCGCGCAGGAGGAAAGCATGCAAGGCGCTGGGCGCGCAAGGGGAAGGCATGCAAGGCGCTGGGGGCGCACAGGGAGGCATGCAAGGCACTGGGCGCGCAGGGGGAAGGCATGCGAGGCGCTGGGCGCGCGGGGGGAGGCATGCGAGGCGCTGGGCGCGCAGGGGGAAGGCATGCAAGGCGCTGGGCGCGCAGAGGTGAGGCCAGTTCAGTCGACTAGGCAATTGGAGATGGGGTTTGACATGGAAATGGAGTCCTTTTTGATGGCACATATGGATCTGGTGGGGTGGTTCGAGGTGTTAGCTGTCAAGGATGCAAATGGGGTGCATCCTGGACTTCCAAAAATCCTTACCAATTGATTGATATGGGTGATCACTACAGTGAGAGGGCTGATGGTGCGATGACCCCCTAACATCAGTTCCTTACCAGTGGCATATATCCGGGTTAAAGAGCAGCGGGTGGTGAAATGAGCTGCTGAGTGAGGTGAATATTCAGCATGGAGAGCAATAGGATGGTGAAGATTTGGTTGAATGACCTGATGGCGAGGCAATCCAGTAGTCTGGGTGACTAGGTCAGGATGCCCACTGACCTCCGTCGGGACATTAGGCACTACCATGGCACTCCTTGGGTTATTCCCAGCAGCAGCCTGCTGAGCACTTTGTTCAAATGCTTGGTTGAACATAGTCACCATACGATTCATCTGTTCACTGAAATTTCGCATGGTATGTTCCATGGTAGTTAACCGATTTGCCTTGCTCTTCTTCGGTCTTCTAAGTGGGAGTTGGGGTTGCCTGAGGTTAGGCCACACCCCAGAGGATATCACTAATGCTCTCCCTGTATCAACTACCCTTCGGCGTCGGGGAGGTGCTTCGACCTCGATTTCTTCGTCAACCTCTAGGGAGGTTGAGTGTTGGGATTCAGGACTCATGATGTGTTTGAACACATTTGGATGGGAGCAACAACTAAAGATGCTTAGATAGTCGTCCCCACAGACGGCGCCAACTGTTGATGCACGGTTTCCGGACGGCCGGGACGCGGGTCGGGAAGCGGTTCGGAGCTCGGGTGGTACGTCGGGTCCAGTCCTGCGAGCAAAGAAAAACAGTCAGGGGTGCCGGCGGTGACCCTCCGACGCTCAAGTCAGTTTCCGGCACTCCGGAATTCTCTGGGAGAATTTCCTAGAGAGAGAAGCTCTCAAAAATAAAGGAAATCTAGAGAGAGAGTAAGTTCAGAAAAGTGTGCATACCTTGAACGATAATCCGGAGGGTTTATATAGGAGCCGGGATGGGCCATTGTGGGGCCCAGATGATGGGCTACAGTAATGGGCTTACTGTATTAGAAATAATTAGGCCCAGATGATGGGCTTCAGTAATGGGCTTACTGAATTAGAAATAATTGAGGCCCGATATTTTTATGGCCATAACATATAGATATAAATATATCTTCTTCTTTTTTTTTTTTTTTGCTATTTGTAGGATCGGATTTCTGTACATCTCTAATTGGGTTGGACTACGTACCTCCTCTAAGTGTGTTTCTAGACTGGAAGAATGGTTGGAATAGGTTGGTTAGGCTTGTGCTTTCTATCGGTAAGGGGCACAACTTCCGTCAGCAGTGGGTGCTACTTCTCTCTTCTCTGGAGGCTGTTGGTACCTGCAAAGGCACTTTGATGCCTAATTTGGATACTAGTTATGTGTTTAGGCTTAAAAAAGTGATAAATAGATAGAAAATCAGTAATGGATGAAGAAAGAGCAGTAGTGAAGAGAGATTTTAGTAGAGATACTTCTTGGATATACTTTTGGCTTCTTCTTCTCCTTTTTCTTTCCTTCCTCTCCCTTTGTTATTTACTCTTTGCCTTTTTCCTCTTCCCAAGTTCTTACATAATTATTTTTCATGCTCCCCTTTTTCAATTTTCTAGGTGTGATTCATTTAATAGTTGGCATAGCCACCTTTTAAACTCTTGTCCAAGTTTGCCCAAATTTGCCCAAGTCTGACACAACCACCTAAACTCTTTTGTCTAAGTTGACACAGTCACCTAAGCTCTTGCCCAAGCCTAACACAGCCACCTAAACTCCATAGTCAAGCCTGACACAGCCACCTAAGCTAATCTCTTCCTAAGCCTGAACTATTATTAACCTTATTTTCACAAGTCTTTTTCCGTTTTACCCTTTGGGCTGGGCCATTGGACTTTATATTTTGTTGATCTTGGGTCAATTGGGCTTAGAACAACCTGTGTGGCATATTCAATTCCTTCGCTCTCATTTCCCCTCATTTTGTCCATATGTTTCTTCATCATCCCCCCTTCTCTCACCATTTTGCTCTCCATCATATTAGAAAACCATTCGATTTTGGTGTGGGTCATTAGGGAAACTCTTTTTCATTTAATTTTGCCATTAGAGCTCAGGGAATTGAAAGTGATTTATAAATACTCTCAAAAATCAACATCACCAATCCTAACGTTGCTCTCAGCCTCCCATCACCTATTCCTATGTCAATGTCCCCAACAACATCTTCCCCACCACTAATACCACCACCACATTACAACCTCTATACCATTGCCTAATGCAAAGCCAAACACTGGCAATATTCACATGGCCAAAAAAGTTTTCAAAACCAATCAAAACTTAACCCAGAAACCTGAGGTAGTTAGACACACAATTATTTTGTAACCCATACACCATAAACAAACTATTAAATAAAACACCACAGCCACCATCACAAACCAAGAAAAAAAAAAACCCCTATAAATATTATGCACCCAGTGTTAAAAAAAAAAAAGGCAGAAACCCAATAAACCATCACAACCCATAACAGAATTAAACATTAGTACATAAAAAAATTACCAAAATTTCATGACTATTAATGAAGATTCCAGAAAGATTGCCAAGCCTCCCTAATCTTTGGACATCTAACAACCACTAATCTTCCCAATCCTCTTTCTTTCTTCTCTCAATTGCTCAAAATCAAAGAGCCGCCATAACAAGAAATTAACCAATAAAAAATGAATTAAAAGCAACCAAACCCATAATTAATCTTTCTTATTTACCCACAATTAATTGAGACAAAAAATCAATTAATCACATTATCAACCCTAGTCATCCCTCTCTCTCTTGTTCACCTAGATCCATGGCCATGGCGAAGACAGGAAGTCAGATGAAACAGAGGAAACGCAAAAAAAATAAAAAAAAAAAGGGAAGGGGAGGAAAAATGAGAATAATATATACATTACTTGACTCCTATCTCTTTCTCATAATTACTTTAACCTTCAGCTCTCGTTAACTTCCTTATTTTATTCTCCTGTATTATTACCTTTTATTCAACTTATATTAGACTCTATAATATTCAAAAACAAATATTATTTAATTGGACTTAGAACTAATTCTCAAAGAGGGTGGCCAACTCTCTCATCTGCCGATCACCATGGATCAATTAATTAATACATTGATTGCACCGTGAGGGCTACGAGTCAACGGAAATAAGAGATGAACAATAGCGAAAAGTCATCTAATCAAGACGCGCCATGTGCGGAGTCATTGCTAGGCCCCCTCTGAAAACGATATCTACCTAATAACAACTAATAAACTCAATGATATGATGAGTACCAAAAGAAAAAGTTTTCTGTCGAGCTGACACGTACAGTACTTTTTCTATTTTCTTGGCCTGTAGATGCTTTATTGAAGCTGTCAAATATTGAGTTACATATATGTTTCATCAGTCTCTGCATGGTGGGCTTCGTAGTAGTTTTTAAATAAAGCAAAGGAAAGTAGTATGAAATCCATGCTTTCACATAGCTTTTCATCTAAGTACCATACTGTAGAGAATAACTTTTAAGTCACTGCGGGCCAATTGACTTCTGTGCATGGCAACAAAAGGGTTCGTTTTTTTTTTTTTTTGTTCCAAAGATGTCATATAGAATAACTCGTGTATATTTTTTTTTTTTTTTCTGAGAAGAAATGTAATATCCTAAATTTTGTAGTGTACATTATATCATGTGTTATAGTTACATATGTATTAATATATATGTAATGTATTTGAATTGTAATGTAATAAATGAAAGAATGAGGGGCTTAATTAAAAGAGTATTGGGTCTAATGGTTATAAAAGAGGAGAGAAGGACTAAATGCAAATTTGACCTAATTTTATATATAAATGGGAAGAGTTCTAGAATTCTTTCATTCCTCTCCTTACATACACGTTCCAGCCCTCTACTCTCTCAGAAAATTTTCACACAAAGCATCAAGGAATCAAGGGAAGAAAGGGAGAAAAAAAAAAAAAAAGAGGGAGAAGGTAAGAACCAATTTTCTAATTAGAATTCTTTGTATTATTGTTTATTTAATTTAAAGAAATTCCTTGTGTAGTGATGTGAGTATGAGAACTGTTATTTGTATGCTGGAAATTGTATGGAGATGTGAATTTGAATGAGTTTTGAATGCATCTAAGTAAGGAGATGAAGATATAAGCTAGAATTGAGAGTTTAGTTCAAATCCTGGAAATTTTGTTACACTGAACAGTACCTGTTCCGAAAATTACCAAAAATCAGGGGGACATTTTCTTGTTCTGAAATTTTTATGGATGAAAATAGACATGTCCAGGAGTGTATAGCAATTGGATTCACTCAAAAATTCGAAGTAGGTGATTTGGAGTGAATTTTTGAATTTCTGGTATGGTATTGCACATGTCCCCTGTCTTAGAACAGAGGAGGGGAAGACGATTTTAGTTGAAGGTCCAAATCTTCATATAATTATCTGATTTTTGGTATGCAAGTTCTTTTATGTGTCATATATGAGACTGTAAATTTTCACTGAGATTGAAGGTCTGTGTGAATTGTTATAGATTTTTAAAGTTGTCTTGTTAAAACTGGAATTTTTAGTTTCCAAAACAGGGCAGTTAGAAATAAATGGATTTGAATGGGTTAGGCACCTTGAAAAGCCCTGATTTTTGGTATGGAGGTATATATATATGTTATATACCACCCTGTAAATTTTTACAGCCAATTGAGTAGGATTGCAATTCCTACAAATTTTTAAGTCTACACTGCTCAGTGAAATGAATACAATGCCAGAATTGTTGAGGTAATGAATTTGATTATTTTTAGTGGCCAAATGATTCCAATTGGCTCTAAAAATTTTAACGAGACATGAGGTATGTGTGTAAAAGATGTCTACCTACTGGTGTGAATTTTTGGAAGTAGATAATTGTTGTTGTGAATTGTTTGTCAAAGTAAGTATGGAAATAGAGCCAAAAAGGGGGAAATATTTTACAAGTGTATGGTGACCTAAAAAGAGATTTTGTTTTATTTTTAGGTCAATCACAAGCATCGAAAAGCAGCTATACGAGGTAAGTAAGCTAACTATTCTGAGGCCACAATAAATTGTGTACTGTATGTATGTAATTTTGTGGATTGTAACACTATTAAATGCTAGCAACTTGATGCTTGAATGTGAGATATTGTGACTGTTTTGGAAGCCTGATATAGAGCTTCTTTAATGTGACTGATTGTGAATGATGAAACGTGATTGGCATGCCAAGACCTAGGAAGTTTAGCTCTCATAGCTTGAGGGGAGGTCTGGACCATGTGTTTCTCTAGATGAGATTCGGTAGCATGGGCCCGGTATCACCCGGATTATCAGACTAGCCTCGAGTTATTTCAAGTGTAGGCATCTAAATGTATTTGTACTGTTCTGTACTGTTCCATGACTTGAGGGGAGGTCTGGACCATGTGTTTCTCTAGATGAGATTCGGTAGCATGGGCCCGGTATCACCCGGATTGTCAGACTAGCCTTGAGCTATTATATGGGAACTGACTGTGAAATGAAAAGTCCTACCTTGATTAGAGAGCATTTTCCCCTAGGTGACTGTAATTGATACTATTGAAGCTTCCTCATTATGTGATTGTGATTGTACATGAAAAAGCGATGAGTAGAGAAATGTGAACTCACTTATGTGAGGTTGAATCGACCTATAGAGGTCTAGAAAGAAAATCGGCGCGGGAGCGCAAATGTAACCGAAGTGAACTCTGGGACATTCTTTCTTTAACGAGTTAGCTAATGCTTGTATAGTTAGAAATGGATAGTTTCATACTGGACTGAATTCTATTGTTATCGTTTATTACTGTATATTCACCTAGCTTACTTACTGAGTTTTACTCATTAAAGTTGTTGTGTGCCTCAGGTGATCAATAGATTGAGCTATGGATGGAGGACTTTTGGCATTGCTGACAGAGTTCCCTTGGCAACCAAAGACCGCTGCTCTATATTAGCATAGCCATACTGTAGAGCCTCTTTTAATTTTTGAATGTATCTATATACAGTGAAATAGTGTGGTTGTGATTAGAAACTCCGTTTTGTGTGATACTAAGATCAATCTTTGAAAGAAATAACAGAGCTCATATTTAAATGACTGTATAAATGCTATAATTTGTATGTCTAGTATGAGTTGTGACAGTAGTGGTATCAGAGCATAGGTTTAAGGTTCTGTAGACATTTTGTTGCAAGCGGTCAAGGGAACCATGTCCATGCCAAATCCTCCATAGTAAGTAAGATTGATAATTGTTTAATTTCTATATTGAAATCTCTGAAATGGTTGTATATGATGAGGAGTGCTAATTATTATTATTAGTAGAATTATCGTTATTTATATGGTGCCTCATTCTGTTCTAATGATCAGAATTGATAGTCATGTCTCGACCGGGACGACCCAGGAGGGCCGATAACCCCACCGTGGAGGAAATGAGAAGAGGTAGCACCACACCTAGAGTGAGACGAACCTCGGAGCTAGACGAACCTGCTTTGGTCAGAAATAGAAGATCGAAGAGGCAAGTTGGGACTAGTAGCAGCTCACGGGCTCAGGACACTACAGTCCAGGAGTTAGTACAGATTTTGACTGATGTGAGACGGGAGGCTGCACAACCTAGTTCCACCACCACTTCTGAAAATATACAAGTTGTGGAGCAGTTTAGAAGACTCAACCCTCCATCCTTTACAGGCTCAACAAACCCATTAGCTGCAGAAGAATGGGTTTGTAAAATGGAGAGAATATTCGAGCTTATGGGGTGTACTGATACACAACGGCTCACATGTGCTACTTTTATGCTAGACGATAGTGCAAGTTATTGGTGGGAAATGACCAAGAGAGCTCACACTGGAGAAGATGGAGTGCTTACTTGGGCTCAGTTTAAAGAGTTGTTTTATGACAAGTACTTCCCTCAGTCATTGAAGAATGAGAAGATTGCTGAATTTCTACAGTTAACTCAGGGGTCCATGTCCCTCACAGAATATGAAAGGAAGTTCGAGGCTCTCTCCAGATTTGCTCCACACCTCATCAATACAGAAGAGGAGAAAGCCAAGCTCTTTGAGAGAGGCCTGAAACCAGAAATTCGAAGGCACGTGGCAGCTTTTGAATTGAAAAGCTACAGTGCAGTGCTGAGGAAGGCTCAGATATTGGACAGAGATGAAGAAATGACTGAAGCTGACAAGTTTAAAGAAAAGGGTTCTGGTTCTCAACCAAGGAAGCCATGGAGGAATAATAGCAAACGGTTCGAGATAGGCAAAGGAAAGAAGAAGCAGAATACGGGTAAGAAAGAATTTCCTGTATGTGACACATGCCACAGAACACATAAAGGAATGTGTCATTTCAAGACTGGAGCGTGCTTCCGGTGTGGAAAAACTGGACACTTTATTGCATCATGTCCTGAAGCCAGTCAAGCTCCTATTACTCCTGGTAGAGTTCAGAATGCATCGGGTAGAGAACCACGAGCTCAAGGAAGAGTCTATGCCCTTACCACCACTGAAGCACGGGAGGCTCCATCGGTTGTTTCTGGTATTATCTCTGTTCTTGGTCATAATGCTCATGTATTGTTTGATTCGGGTGCCACTCATTCCTTTATGTCTCGTACTTTTGCTCATAAAGTGGAGGTAAAGCCTTCAATTATGGAGGTTGAGATGTGTGTCTCTACTCCTTCGGGGATGGCATTGTGTGCTAAAGAAGAGTTGATATCCTACCCGATTAAAATAGATAGCCAAGAGTTAGAGGCCAATCTAATCATCTTGGAGATGCGTGATTTTGATGTGATTCTGGGTATGGATTGGCTGTCTAAATATCATGCAGATGTCAAGTGTTTTGAGAAAAAAGTGGTATTCCATACTCCACTCGGATTGGAGTGCAGCTTTGTCGGGGTGGATATAGTTTCATTGCCACGGATTGTTTCAGCTTTGAAAGCCCAAAAGTTCCTTCGGAAGGGATGTATGGGTTTCTTGGCTTGTGTTATGGAGACACCGAAGGACGAAAAGAGTATTCAGAACATTCCAGTGGTAAATGAATTTACAGATGTGTTCCCAGAAGAATTACCCGGACTCCCTCCCGATCGAGAAATTGAGTTCACTATCGATCTTTTACCGGGAACCACTCCTATATCCAAAGTTCCATATCGGATGTCACCAACGGAACTTAAAGAATTGAAGGAGCAGTTACAGGAGTTACTGGATAAGGGTTTCATCCGTCCCAGTGTCTCTCCTTGGGGAGCACCAGTTCTGTTTGTGAAGAAAAAGGATGGGACAATGAGATTGTGCATTGATTATCGTGAGTTGAATCGGGTGACTATAAAGAACAAGTATCCACTTCCAAGGATTGATGATCTACTCGATCAGTTACATGGGGCAAGTGTGTTTTCTAAGATTGATCTTCGATCCGGATACCATCAGTTAAAGATCAGAAAGGAAGACATTTCCAAGACTGCCTTTCGAACGAGGTATGGGCACTATGAATTCTTGGTGATGCCTTTCGGACTCACGAATGCTCCAGCTGCTTTTATGGATCTTATGAACCGTGTTTTTAAGGAATTCTTGGATAAATTCGTCATTGTGTTCATTGATGATATTTTGGTGTATTCTAAGAATTTTGAAGAACACGAAGAGCATTTGAGAAGGGTATTGCAGTTATTGAGAGAGAAGAAACTGTATGCCAAATTCAAGAAATGCGAGTTTTGGCTCAACCAGATTTCCTTCTTGGGTCACATTGTTTCAGGTGATGGGATCTCAGTAGACCCAAATAAAGTGGAAGCTATTGTGAAGTGGCCGAGACCGACTAATGTAACTGAAGTGCGTAGCTTTCTGGGATTGGCCGGATACTATAGGAGATTTGTTGAAGGCTTTTCCAAGATAGCCTCGCCCTTAACACAGTTGACTAGGAAGAATGTAGCTTTTGTATGGTCAGAAGACTGTGAGAAAAGTTTTCAGGAACTCAAGAACCGATTGGTGACAGCTCCAGTACTGACTATCCCTTCTGGTTCAGAAGGATTTGTGATATACAGTGATGCTTCTAAGAAAGGGTTGGGGTGTGTTTTGATGCAAAATGGCAAGGTTATAGCCTATGCATCTCGACAATTGAAGGACTATGAGAAGAATTACCCTACCCATGATCTAGAACTGGCAGCAGTGGTATTTGCATTAAAGATTTGGAGGCATTACTTATACGGAGCAAGATGTGAGATTTATACTGACCATAAGAGCCTTAAATATTTCTTCACTCAGAAGGAATTAAATATGAGGCAAAGGCGATGGCTTGAATTGGTCAAGGATTATGATTGTGTCATTAATTATCATCCTGGAAAAGCGAATGTGGTGGCGGATGCCTTGAGTAGAAAGTCTTCTGGACATATGGCTGCTTTAGTTACCACACAACGGTCAATAATGCAAGATCTGGAGAAACTTGCTATTGAGATTGTTCAGCTGAATAAATGCTTACATTTGGCTTCATTGGTCGTGCAACCCACCATTATTGAGAAGATCAAGAAGAGTCAATGTGAAGATGCCTTTTTGAAGAAGGTGAGGGAAGAAGTTCCATTGGGGAAGAGGCCAGGTTTTGTTATCTCTTCCGACGGGGTATTATACTTCGAAGGAAGATTATGTGTGCCAAATGTGATAGAGTTGAAACGAGAAATATTGAATGAAGCACATAGTTCTCCTTATTCGGTGCATCCTGGCTGTACAAAGATGTATAGGGATCTCCGAAATAACTACTGGTGGGTTGGTATGAAGAAGGAAATAGCTCAATTTGTTGAACAATGCTTAGTTTGTCAACAAGTTAAAGCTGAACATCAAAGGCCATCGGGATTACTAAATCCACTATCAATACCAGAATGGAAATGGGAACACATCACTATGGATTTTGTTGTGAGTCTACCGAGGACTAGGAATGGATGCGATGCAATTTGGGTGATTGTGGACCGGTTAACAAAATCAGCACATTTTCTTCCTGTGCGCACTACCTTCACTATGGATAGATATGCACAGCTCTATGTAGATGAGATTGTGAGACTACATGGAGTACCGGTATCTATTGTTTCAGATCGGGACCCAAGATTTACCTCCCAAATTTGGAAAAGTTTACATAAGGCTTTGGGCACTAAACTAAAGTTCAGCACGGCTTTTCATCCTCAGACAGATGGTCAGTCGGAAAGGACCATCCAGATTCTAGAAGATATGCTTAGAGCCTGTGTGTTGGACTTCAATGATAGTTGGGATAGGCACTTGACTTTGGTTGAATTTGCATACAACAACAGCTATCAATCCACAATAGGAATGGCCCCTTATGAAGCCTTATATGGGAGGAAGTGTAGATCACCCATCCATTGGGATGAGGTTGGTGAAAGAAAGATACTTGGGCCCGAAATTGTACAGCAAACATGTGATATCATCCGAAAAGTGAAGGACAGAATGAATGCAGCACAGAGCAGACAGAAGAATTATGCTGATCAGCGAAGGAAGAAGTTAGAATTTGTAACAGGAGATAAAGTTTTCCTTAAAGTTGCTCCTATGAAAGGAGTGATGCGATTTGGAAAGAAAGGGAAATTGAGTCCAAGATATATTGGCCCTTATGAGATTCTGGAGAGGATTGGAGAGGCAGCATATAAACTTGCCTTACCACCTTCATTGTCTGGAGTGCATGATGTCTTTCATGTCTCCATGTTAAGGAAATATGTTTCGGATCCATCCCATGTGCTGAGTTCTGAACTTCCAGAGTTGAGAGCCGATCTTACATATGAGGAGAGACCGATCCGAATCATAGATCGCAAAGAACATGGACTTCAGAAGAGGAACATACCATTGGTGAAAGTACTTTGGGAAAATCACTCCATAGGAGAAGCAACTTGGGAATTAGAGGAAGAAATGCGTACCAAATACCCCTCTCTATTCGAATGATTGTACTGAATTTCGGGGACGAAATTCTTTTAAGGAGGGGAGAGTTGTAATATCCTAAATTTTGTAGTGTACATTATATCATGTGTTATAGTTACATATGTATTAATGTATATGTAATGTATTTGAATTGTAATGTAATAAATGAAAGAATGAGGGGCTTAATTAAAAGAGTATTGGGTCTAATGGTTATAAAGGAGGAGAGAAGGACTAAATGAAAATTTGACCTAATTTTATATATAAATGGGAAGAGTTCTAGAATTCTTTCATTCCTCTCCTTACATACACGTTCCAGTCCTCTACTCTCTCAGAAAATTTTCACACAAAGCATCAAGGAATCAAGGGAAGAAAGGGAGAAAAAAAAAAAAAAGAGGGAGAAGGTAAGAACCAATTTTCTAATTAGAATTCTTTGTATTATTGTTTATTTAATTTAAAGAAATTCCTTTGTTTAGTGATGTGAGTATGAGAACTGTTATTTGTATGCTGGAAATTGTATGGAGATGTGAATTTGAATGAGTTTTGAATGCATCTAAGTAAGGAGATGAAGATATAAGCTAGAATTGAGAGTTTAGTTCAAATCCTGGAAATTTTGTTACACTGAACAGTACCTGTTCCGAAAATTACCAAAAATCAGGGGGACATTTTCTTGTTCTGAAATTTTTATGGATGAAAATAGACATGTCCAGGAGTGTATAGCAATTGGATTCACTCAAAAATTCGAAGTAGGTGATTTGGAGTGAATTTTTGAATTTCTGGTATGGTATTGCACATGTCCCCTGTCTTAGAACAGAGGAGGGGAAGACGATTTTAGTTGAAGGTCCAAATCTTCATATAATTATCTGATTTTTGGTATGCAAGTTCTTTTATGTGTCATATATGAGACTGTAAATTTTCACTGAGATTGAAGGTCTGTGTGAATTGTTATAGATTTTTAAAGTTGTCTTGTTAAAACTGGAATTTTTAGTTTCCAAAACAGGGCAGTTAGAAATAAATGGATTTGAATGGGTTAGGCACCTTGAAAAGCCCTGATTTTTGGTATGGAGGTATATATATATGTTATATACCACCCTGTAAATTTTTACAGCCAATTGAGTAGGATTGCAATTCCTACAAATTTTTAAGTCTACACTGCTCAGTGAAATGAATACAATGCCAGAATTGTTGAGGTAATGAATTTGATTATTTTTAGTGGCCAAATGATTCCAATTGGCTCTAAAAATTTTAACGAGACATGAGGTATGTGTGTAAAAGATGTCTACCTACTGGTGTGAATTTTTGGAAGTAGATAATTGTTGTTGTGAATTGTTTGTCAAAGTAAGTATGGAAATAGAGCCAAAAAGGGGAAATATTTTACAAGTGTATGGTGACCTAAAAAGAGATTTTGTTTTATTTTTAGGTCAATCACAAGCATCGAAAAGCAGCTATACGAGGTAAGTAAGCTAACTATTCTGAGGCCACAATAAATTATGTACTGTATGTATGTAATTTTGTGGATTGTAACACTATTAAATACTAGCAACTTGATGCTTGAATGTGAGATATTGTGACTGTTTTGGAAGCCTGATATAGAGTTTCTTTTATGTGACTGATTGTGAATGATAAAACGTGATTGGCATGCCAAGACCTAGGAAGTTTAGCTCTCATAGCTTGAGGGGAGGTCTGGACCATGTGTTTCTCTAAATGAGATTCGGTAGCATGGGCCCGGTATCACCCGGATTGTCAGACTAGCCTCGAGCTATTTCAAGTGTAGGCATCTAAATGTATTTGTACTGTTCTGTACTGTTCCATGGCTTGAGGGGAGGTCTTGGACCATGTGTTTCTCTAGATGAGATTCGGTAGCATGGGCCCGGTATCACCCGGATTGTCAGACTAGCCTTGAGCTATTATATGGGAACTGACTGTGAAATGAAAAGTCCTACCTTGATTAGAGAGCATTTTCCCCTAGGTGACTGTAATTGATACTATTGAAGCTTCCTCATTATGTGATTGTGATTGTACATGAAAAAGCGATGAGTAGAGAAATGTGAACTCACTTATGTGAGGTTGAATCGACTATAGAGGTCTAGAAAGAAAATCGGCGCGGGAGCGCAAATGTAACCGAAGTGAACTCTGGGACATTCTTTCTTTAACGAGTTAGCTAATGCTTGTATAGTTAGAAATGGATAGTTTCATACTGGACTGAATTCTATTGTTATTGTTTATTACTGTATATTCACCTAGCTTACTTACTGAGTTTTACTCATTAAAGTTGTTGTGTGCCTCAGGTGATCAGTAGATTGAGCTATGGATGGAGGACTTTTGGCATTGCTGACAGAGTTCCCTTGGCAACCAAAGACCGCTGCTCTATATTAGCATAGCCATACTGTAGAGCCTCTTTTAATTTTTGAATGTATCTATATACAGTGAAATAGTGTGGTTGTGATTAGAAACTCCGTTTTGTGTGATACTAAGATCAATCTTTGAAAGAAATAACAGAGCTCATATTTAAATGACTGTATAAATGCTATAATTTGTATGTCTAGTATGAGTTGTGACAAGAAATAAGAGAAGGGATGCAGAAGTTGAGTTTCTACCACGCATTGCTTGCCGGTTTCGCTGTTGCAATATTGATTCGGGCTCAGGATCAACCAGGTTTGAGCTTCTAAATAGAAACTTATATATGCTTCAAAAAAAAAATATTACTTATTACCTGTATTGTGTTATTATTTGATTATGCAACAAAGGCTTGTACTGGAATTTCGAATTTGCAAAAAAATTGCCAGTTTTAATTAAGTTCCATGGCTATTCACTTCCTCTCTCAGGCTTCATTAGCATAGACTGTGGGATGCCAGCAGGTTCCGACTATATTGATAATACCGGAATAAAATATACTTCAGATGAAGACTTCATCGATTACGGAATAAGTTCGAAAATATCACCAGAATTCAACACCAGAGACCTCGAAAAACAATTTTACTATCTCAGAAGTTTCCCTGAGGGTAAAAGAAACTGCTACACTGTAAATCCCATACTAGGAAAATTAAGTGGGAGGTATTTGATCAGAGCGCGTTTCATGTATGGCAACTACGACAAAAAGAATAGTTTGCCGCAATTTGATCTGTATCTAGGAGTTAAACTGTGGAAAACAGTGACATTTGACGATCCTATCAAGAGTAAAACCACAGAGATCATCCATGTCCTTTCAACAAATTATATATTCGTCTGTCTTGTTAACACTGGCCATGGAACACCTTTCATATCAGCGCTAGAGGTTCGACTTCTGAATAGTTCGCTTTACACCACCCAGAGTCTGACAGAATCACTTGTACTTGAACGAAGATTTGATTTTGGTTCTAATCGCACGGTCAGGTGAACATTTTATGATGATATCATAATTATACGCATTATAAGGCTTTTTTTATTATAAAAAATATTATATATAGGACAGATATATTATATCACCATGCTGAAATTTTTTTTTCAAGTATTTTTCTAATTTTTCTAGTCATACATGATAACTTGTCATCATTTTATTAGATATGATTATCAAGTTATCTTCTCTTTCTTGTTTTTTTTTTCAACTCACTTATGATATATGTTTGCATCTTCAACATGGGGATATGATATGCCTGTCTTAAATGAGTCTTTCTCATTATTTGTCAATAATTATTTCCGGTCACATTAGGTATAAAGACTATAAATATGACCGCATTTGGAGGCCCGAAAGCTGCCCAGCTGATGCAAAATCATTGAGGACCTCATTCCCTCCTGATGCCCAAGCTCTCATGAATGCCAATGCCTTCCAGCCGCCACTCGTTCTCATGGCTACTGCTTGCATACCAAGCAATGTTAGTGACGACTTGACTTTTTATTTTAATTGCTCCAAGGATCCAACTTCCAAGTGTTATTTATTCATGCACTTTGCTGAAGTTGAATTCTTAGGCAACCAGTCAAGGGAATTCGACATCTTCATAAATGGGGATCGCTTCTATGTAACTATTAATCATAGCTTACTCCCGAGAACTGTCGCCACCCCATCACCAGTGAAGCAAAATGAAAGAATCCAGCTTAAGCTCAGTAAAACTGCGAAGTCAAAGCTTCCACCCATTCTCAATGCCATTGAGATCTACATACAAAAAGAATACTCACAATTGCAAACGGACCAAAATGATGGTATGCCTTGCTGAACATATGTTTTTTCATTGCATATACATATTTATGGTTTGAGGTTTTATTTGTTTACTTTATGCTATCCATGATGCTAGCTAATCAATTATTGTGAAATTATCAGTTCGTGCTATAATGAACATAAAATCCACGTATAGAGTGAAAAAGAACTGGCAAGGGGAGCCATGCGCCCCAGAAGGGTATTGGTGGGATGGCCTTCATTGCAGTTTTGAGATTAGCGATACGCCTAGAATTGTATCCCTGTAAGTTTGTATGCCTTCTAGATATACCTTAGAGCTATAACTGCATTTTCACTCAAATTAACAGAATCCTAACAAAATTGAACTTGCTCTTAGGAACATGTCTTCGAGTGGATTGACAGGGGAAATGGCCCCATATTTTGTTGATCTGACATTACTTCAAATTCCGTAAGTAGTCAATCTGAAATTGACTTGGTGTTAAACTTTCAACTTCGTGAATTAAGGTTGAAAGTTTTTATGCGAGAAAAAGAAAAGCTATGAAAAATGTTATCGATTGAATAAATTAATGAAAATGCTAATTTAGCTAGGTTTACAGCTTTTTATATTGTAAATATATATAAAAAACTAATTTATACCTAATATAACAAGAAAGGTAAACAATATAAAATATATATATATATACACACACACACACACACACAAACACATAAATGTAAAACGAATCCTAATTTTTCTAAACAAAGATAAATACCCAATAAAATTACATCAAAATAAGGATATTGAATATAAAAATAATACCATAGATCTTAAGTTTTTATCTCAAAGTTTTATATCTCATTGATGAGTAACTCGTCATGTTGATGGCTACTTAAATGATTGGCACATCATTTGAATGTATATAACTTAGGATATATATAACTCGGGAATAGTTTTGTTCAAAAAAGAAATTAATATTGTAGATTAGTTATCCAACAATATGCTACATTTTTTACTGGCCGCTAATACTGATACAAGAAATTTGATGGATATATATATATATATACAGGGATCTATCAAACAATAGCTTAACTGGAACAGTGCCATGCTTCTTATCGCAGATGAAATCTTTGAAAGTCCTGTAAGTTGTTATTATTATTATTATTATTATTTTAGTACTTCAAGATAGTTTGAAATTGGAAACATTCTAATAGATATACACGTTAGGGACTACTAATGGTTTTTGATCTAACGTTACAGAAACTTAAGAAGAAACAACTTTAAACGATCACTTCCACCTGAGCTGATGGATAGGAGCAAGGATGGATCGCTTACGTTAAGGTTTATTTACCTCAGCATCTGCTAAATGGAAATTAACATATATAGGGGATTAAATACAAGTATTTGTTATTGGTTTCAAGGCTGACTTTCTTTGTTATCATCCAATTGATGAAAGCGTTGAAGAAAATCCAAATATTTGTCTGTCGGCTTCATGCGAAAGAAAGAAAAATAAATATGTCGTTCCAACTATAGGATCACTTGCTGCATTTTCCGCTTTGTTAATTGCATTGGCTATCTTCATCAGCATTAGAAGAAGGAGGAATCATGGTAAGACCGTAAGAGAATTCTTTCATTCATTTAAAATAAATAAAAACTTATTATACACGTTTAATTATAAATACTTATTTTTATGGCTTCTTCCAATATTAACGAAGGGGAGTTGGTGTTTTATTTTATATATATAAAATTAACTCAAACCTATATTTAATTTTCTAGTGATATAGTGGGAAGTAAAAAATCTTCTTAATAGATATTTGCTTAGCGAACTTGTGATGAACTTATTATCAGTTGCTCGGAAGTTAGAAATCCATTTAGAAGAAAGAAAAGATTCGTTGTCGTTGAGAACCCGGCAATTTACATTTTCCGATATCTTGAGGATTACCAACAACTTCGAGAGGGTTCTTGGTAGAGGAGGTTTTGGAATCGTTTATCATGGCTATCTGGATGATGCTGAAGTAGCTGTTAAGATGCTCTCTTCATCTTCCCAAGGACACAAGGAAGTTCTTACAGAGGTATGCAGCAGATCACCAGTACATCAAAAAAAAAAAAAATCATTAATTAGGATTCACATTCCTTACAGTTATTGCGCGGGGCTTTCAATTATATTGCAGGTTAAACTGCTGTTGAGAGTCCATCATAGAAACTTGACAACCTTTATTGGGTATTGCATGGAAGGCACTAATATGGGGCTTATTTATGAGTACATGGCGAAGGGAAGCTTGGAAAAATATTTGTCAGGTCACATTCAAAATTTATTGCTACTTATATGAGCATGCACAAATAACTTGACATTTCACCTTCTTTTGACTTCAATTTCCTGAAGCTTCAAATTTGATAAATATACTAGAGCAAATTTGTAGAAGGACAAGATTTTAATCAAAAAAGTGTTATTCATGCACAGGTAGAGATGAATATATCTTGAGTTGGAAAGAAAGATTGCAAATAGCGGTGGATGTTGCACTTGGTTAGTCAGTGAATGAGACCTGACTTGTTTGTTTTTGGAAGCTTAATTTTAACTTAAATTTCATCAAATTTGAAATGTAGGATTGGAGTATCTGCACTATGGATGTAAGCCACCCATAGTCCACAGAGATGTGAAGCCTGCAAACATTTTGTTGAATGAAAAGTTACAAGCCAAGTTAGCTGATTTTGGCTTGTCCCGTAATTTTTCAACTGAAAGTGGCTCTGATGTATCATCAGAGAATTTTGCTGTTACCCCAGGATACCTTGACCCCGAGTAAGTGCTTGGTTGTTTTTTTCCTTGACAATTACTAATTTGAATGTTTCCAAATTACATGTTTTGGCGTCCATGCAGGTACTCTGTGTACTATCAGTTGAATAATAAAAGTGATGTCTATAGTTTCGGGATTGTTCTCTTAAAAATAATTACAACCCGACCAGTGATTGAGAAAATATCCGTAGAGTATTTTCACATAAGTGAATGGGTTAAATCGATGCTTGCAAAAGGGGATATCAGAATGATAGTTGATCCACGTTTAGGGGACAAATTCAACATCAATTCGGCTTGGAAAGCTGTGGAACTAGCATTGGCTTGTGCATCTCGCACTTCCTCAGAAAGGCCAACCATGACTGAGGTGGTGATGGGATTGAAAGAGTGTTTGGCAATGGAAATTGCTCGAAATGGTGAAGACAATAACAAATATTTATTGGACAGTGTTAGTCTGGAAACTGAATATTCTCCTCTCGCACGGTAGTATAAGCACATTTACATATTCTCCAGAAGACTAAAATCTTTCAGATAATTGGTTCAATTAATGCAATAAAGTTCCATTGCAGTGGATATTGTCTTGTTCATTTGTAATTTTTTTTCTTGCTTCAATCAATCTAACAATCAAATAATAACTTGATCAATACTGGATTCTACTTGTACGACGTATTTGTAAGCCTGATCAATACATATTATTAATTTTTTTTAAATCATATATTGCGTAAATAGTTTACATTAAGTTTTACTATTTCAACCTCCCCAAATCTTTTATATAACTAAATTCATGTAAGGATAAAATTGATATTTTGAATTGATGGATCAATTAATTTTTATTATATTTAACAATTAAATATTTTAAAATAGAAAAATAATACTTCCTAATTAAATAATATTTTTTACAAATAAGTTTTTGTTAGAGAACAATTATTATATTTACTCTTTAAATAAGTAGAAAAGTAATAAATATTCTTACTCCTCTACTTTTTACTGCTTTTTATAATCAGAAGGATAGTCTATTGTAGGGATGGGCATTTGACCCGATTAGGTCCCAGGCCCCACTAAGACTCGTCCAAACGGGGCGGGGCTTCACCTATCCCATTGGTAGTTAGGAGAGGGTTTGGATCCTAAGGGGCGCTGTCCTAGCTGAGGCAGGTCCGGGGCCGGGTCTGGCTTCTAACTCCATTAATTTGAACTGCCTTACCCGCACAATATAAGGATGAATATGAAAAATTATAAAATATAAGGACTCATAGAATTTTCAAGGATGATTTTGATGAGTTTTAACATATATATATATGTCTTGAATTTTGACAAAATATATAGAGAAAAAGTTTTTAATAGAGTGGATCCACTCTAATAAAATTTGTTGGCATATAAAGAAAAGATTTTTAAATGTGGCAGGTCCACTTCAATAAAAAATTTTCTATACATTTGCAAATGGATGGGACAAGGTGGGAGCGGGTATGGATCCACTAAATTTTTTTTTCCCTGTCTCATTGATACATCCGAAAAAGGATTATCTCCCAAATATAGGAGTGTCGAAGTAATAAACCCAGTAAAACCGGGGTCGATCCATGAGGAAGGAGTTTTAGTGCTACAAACTATAAAGTAAGCAAATATGATATGGATGATTCAAAGAGATGACAAAATAATATCAACAAATAAATATAAAGATGGTAGACAATACTACTGACCATTCAAATGTAAAATAAAATAAAAGGTGGTAAGACCATCTATAAGAATAGGTGGTAAAACCTACCATAGGAAATAAAAGAACAAGTCCATAAATAATAAACGAGAATAAATAAAATACAAGTAAGAAGAATTAACACAATAATAATAAAAGCTAAGGTTAGGGGATCCACCTTGATATATCAAATAAGGATAAGTAGCCCATTTTAGTTATATGAATTATATTTATTTCATTACCAATATTTATACCACTTCTTATAAATGGGTTCACGCATACAATGTGCCAATCACCATATGTCCACGACAAATCAAGGTTCCTAACTAGACTTGTGTCAGTAAGGAAGAACCATACGATATCTAGAAAGGATCCAAGTATTTGATATGTCAAGGATTGTCTACAACGGATCAAGACCTCCACTTTACAAGTGGTGTCAAAATTGATTAAGAAAATAAATATAAATCATTTAAAATAAACAACAAAAGATTATGATTATTAATCACATATCAATTGTTAGAAAATCCTTACTCTCATATCAAGGGTTTCATCGTTTCACCTTCGTAAGAGAGAATTTAGCAAGACATTATCAAAGAAAGAAAACAAATTGTAAGAAAAAAGAATTTATTAATAACGTTAAAAGAGTAAAACACAAGAGAGAAAAGCAGAATAACAAATGATCCTAACCAAAGATGCCCTAATGGATCACAAGGCACCTCTATTTATAGATACATTCAGGGGCAAACTTGTTAAATTACAAAGGAACATGATGAACACTTAAATATGTATGTTTAATAAGAGCTTAATTCATTATATTACATTAATAGTGTTATTAAATTCCTCAATTTAAGCATATTTGTAGTCTTTACATCTTTTGAATTAACTTTCTTTTAATTTTGGTTTTGATGTAGGTTCGGTAAAATGGGCATAACTTTCTATTGATAAATCAGAATGGTAAAAATCTTAATGTTTTAGAAACTGATTAGATTATCTACAAGATTGTATTTCATAAGAATCATCAAATTCAGGTTTTTAGTGGATCAAAAATGGGTTTGAAGTGAACCCATCTATAGTTTTGGCCCAACCTGACTATGCCTTAGTATTTTGACCATATCTCTCAAAATGCGTATCCAAATTGTATGAATCAAGATGTTATAGAAATCAAAGAGAAATATCTACAACTTTCATGAAGAATGTGATCAAAATTCTCAATAATTCAATGTCAAAATCGGTGGTCAAATTTGGTACACCTAATGGTCCCAATTATCAAAGTTACTGCACCTAATATTTGACAATTGTTCCTTTGTAATTTAACAAGTTTGCCCCTGAATGTATCTATAAATAGAGGTGCCATTTGACCCATTAAGCCATCTTGGCCTTGGCCGAGATCACTTGTTATTGTGATTTTATCTCTTATGTTTTTATGTTATTAATAAATCTTCTTTTTTTATAATTTATTTTTTTTCTATAATGTCTTGCTAATTTCTCTCTTGCTAAGGTGAAAGGGTAAAACCCTTGAAATGAGAATAAGGATTTTCTAACCCTTTGATTTGTGCTTAATAATCATAATCTTTTTTATTTATTTTATATGATTTATATTTATTTTCTTAATCAATCTTGACACTACTCGTAAAGTGGAGGTCTTGATCCATTGTAGACAATCCTTGGCATATCAAATGCTTGGATCTTTTCTAGATATCGTATAGTTCTTCCTTACCGACACAAGTCTAGTTAGGAATCTTGATTTGTGGTAGACATATAGTGATTGACACATTGGATGCTTGAACTCATTTACAAGAATTGGTATAAATATTGGTAATGAAACAAATATAATTCATATAACTAAAATTGGGCTTAAATGACATAACTTCCGATTGGAACCTCCTTGGTGTGTGGATTCCAATTAAGTTGTAATTGGGTTACTTATCCTTATTTGAAATAGCAAGGGCGGATCCTCTAACCTGAGCTTTCATTGTTGTTGTGTTAGTTTCTCTTACTTGTGTATTTAGTTTATTCTCATTTATTATTTATGAACTTGTTCTTTTATTTGCTATGGTAGGTCTTATCACCTCTTATTTTTGTTTTACATTTGAATGGTCGGTAATACTGCCTACCATCCTTACTTATATTTGTTGATATTATCTTGATATTTCTTTGAATTATTCATATCATATTTGCTTACCTTGTAGTTTGTACCACTAAAACTCCTTCCTCATGGATCGACCCCGGTCTCATAGGGTTTATTACTTTGATACTCTTATACTTGGGAGATAATCCTTTTTTAAAAATGTCAAGTTTTTGGCGCCGTTGCCGGGGAAGGTAAAATTTGGCGTACAAAATTGTAAGTATTTCTTTTTCTCCTTTTTTTTTTAATTTTTCTTGCATGTGTTCATCTTTTCTTTCTTTTTGTATTAGTTGGTAGAATTGTTAGGAGTCACTCATCTTCTTTAAAAATATGCTCAAACCCAACTAAGAACATTAATGGACTACATAAATCTTAGGAGAAATTGTGCAATAATGCATAGTCTTCCCTCATGATGCAATATATTTCAACCATGAAGCAAATTTCATTCAATTCTTACCCCACTTTCATGGCCTAGATGTTGAAAACCCATTTTTGCACTTGAGAGAATTTAAAGAGTTTTGTAATACCTATAGTGACCTAAATTGTAGCATAAACATCTTTAGAGTAAAGCTTTTTCCTTTTTCTTTAAAAGATAAAGCTAAAACATGGCTACAAAATCTTAGGTCAGGATCCATTAGCTTATGGGATGAAATGCAACAACAATTTCTTACAAAATTCTTTCCTCCCTATAGAACAAATTCTCTTAAAAGGCAAATAATCAATTTCACTCAAAAACAAGGAGAGACCTTTTACCAATGTTGGGATAGGTGTAAAGCATTGCTGAATACTTGTCCTCACCATGATTTGGAAACATGGAGACTAGTTTTAATTTTCTATGAAGGTTTTACACATCAAGCTAGGCAAATGGTAGAATTAATGTGTAATGGACAATTTGAAAATAAAGACCCTGGTGAAGCCATGGATTACCTAGACTTACTAGTAAAAAATGCCCAAAATTGGAACAATGATGACACCTATGAGGTGCCAAGAACATCTTGTAGAGGCATTTATAACTTTAGGGAGAATCATGATCTTCACGCTAAATTTACATCCCTAACTAGAAAAGTCGAGGACTTAGAAATATAGTCTATGCAAGAAATTATCTGTCACACTTGTAATACTAGTGATCATCCTACGGATGATTGCCCAATTATGCGTCCCTTTAGGAAAAGTCTCCACGACCAAACCAATGTTTTAAACACTTTCCAAAGGTCAAATCCTAATACGTACTGATAAAATTTTGGATGGAAAAATCACTTGAATTTTGATTTGAGGAATGATAATCATGCACAATCTTACCAACCTCCCTTTCAATCATATCAAAACTAAAATCTCATGATCAAGCATCTTATAAGGATCTTGAAGAAACATTGGATTCATTCATTGCAAAGAAAGAGGCTTTTAATAGTCAAACTACTCAGACTATGGCGAACTTGAATGATGCTCTCGAAAAACTTGCATTTGCACTTAGTACTCATGAGAAAGGTGAGTTTCCATCTCAATTAGAGCCAAACTCCATCAATCCACATGTGAGTAATTCAAGTGGCCAATATCGAGACAAAGATTCGATAAGTACTCTTCACGAAGGTAAGGTTGATAAAGAACATATTCTTAACCCCGATGAGAAAGATAATGAATCAATCTCAAAGGGTAAGGAAGAGGTTAATAAACCTACACCTAACAAGGAAGAGATCGAATCCTCACTTATGCCCTCATGTCATCATGCAAAGGAATTTTAACCAAAATTTTTACATTAATGAATTTTTTAGGCATGACGAAAATGCGGAAGCTAATGTGGAAGACTACATCCATAACGAAAATTTTTTAAGTCCTTTAGAAATCGGGGTAACTAGTTCATTTGAACCAAGTATACAACTAGTGCCCATTACTTCTAAAGAATTTTCATTACTTGATTTTGTACAGGTGAAGGAAATTAAGAGTTGGGAGCCATTTTGAAAAAAGGCAGGAAGAAACATCGACACTCAAGAATGCATGCCTCAAGGACATCACAACAAAATACTTTTTATTGTCAATATTGAATATGTTGTTGATGTACATTGATTCAAGTTAATTTCGAAAAATGATATTGTAACTTACTACTTTTTTCCATATTGAATATGTTTCCCTCTCAAACCATATCGTATTATATAATATTTTTCCCCCTCAAACCATACTTGGAGGCTAGAAATCCCACAAATATTACCTAATATCTGTCACATAATTCAAAAAATTCAACGGTTAGCCACTTAATATTTGTCACAATCTCACAAATATATAATAGATAAGTCATAAATATAACTATAAACTCATGGTCCTAAGGCACTTATACTTGTGCCTTCCTATATGACAAACATGTTTCAGATGCTTATTTGTGGGTTTGACCAACTCACAAATATTGAATATTTGTCGGTGCTTTATTTGTGTGTTAGAAAACTCACAAGTAATCCATAATTATGGGTTACCAACCTACAAGAATGGACATTTTTCTTGTACTGAGAACTGGTGTAGAGAGGGTTGAGGCAGCAGAGAAAGGGCAGAGAGTCCTTGTATGCAGAGACTTCTTAGTGTAAAGAGAGCTGGTGCAAAGAAGACTATAGAAATACTTTAGGAAAGTGCAAAAGGCAATAGAGGAAGACTAGAGAAAATACTCTAGGAAAGAAGTTTGAAGTGCATGAGAATTGTATGGTAGGGTTGTAAGAAAAAACGAAGTGTTTGAAAGCTTAAAAAAAAAGGCTTAGAGTGGTTCTAAGTTGAGAGTGCAGTGAGGAGAGAGCATAAACCGAATTCCCTCCAACGCATTCATTTCTTATCCTTCCCGTGGAGTAGATCATGGATCAAACCAAGTAAATTCTATTTTGTTCCTGTTTAATTTTCTGCACTTGGATTTTAGTTTATACGCTTGCATGACTGCACAGAAAATTTCTAGATTTTTTGCCAAAAAATCAGCCCACTCTTGCCACAAATTATCTATAGGTTTTATCACATGTTCCAACTTAATCTATAGTTTGACAAATCCTAGCACAATAATCCAGAGATTATAGGCTCGTTATCATTAATATACGTTATCGTTAATATACATTATCGACAAGTTAATGGTTACCAGTTAACTCAAGATTATTTTGTCGATTTAAGGGATCATTAATTCTAAGACCTAATTACAGAATTTTAGTTTAAAATTATATCATGTGGATTCCTATTCAGAAAATATTTTAGATTAATTATTAAACTACAAAAGTTCTTAATGTTTATGTCATAAATATATTTATTTGTCAAGATTATAATGAAAAACCAAATAACTCAACAAACAAAAATAATAATCAAGAAATAGTAGAAAAATATAACACAAGAATTTGACAATTGAACACAAGAATTAACAGTCACACTACAATCCAACTGTTGTATCTATACAAAAGGATTATAAGTCGTCAGATTAGAGACTTAACTAAAGCATCTAATCCAACGGTTCTCCTTAACTTGACTATTTTTTCCAATTTTTACGTGTAGCTCATTGTCACGGTGGCGTTCAACTTCATCTCAGATTTGCAACTTTTACTTTTATGGTCTATGTGTCTATTATTGTAACACCCCGAATGAGGCACATGTTATACACATACCAAAATCGGAGTGCAACTAACTTCGTTATTAAAATATTAAACCACAAATTATCCAAATAAGTTACTAAACTCTAGGGATAAAAATGATCCCATTATTACAAACCAAAGCTAATATAATAAATCGAGTTCCGAACAAAACTACAATGTAGCAAAATTCTTATTCGCGCTAAAAGCAAAGATCTACAAAACTGTTCTAATCATTCTATCCAACAAGTCTTATATCTACGAGGCATAATCTGCAAAAATATAGGCGACGAGGAATAAGCCGTCAACTCAATAAGTAATACGTATATTAGTATGATAGTAAAACATAGAAATAATAATAATTTTCGTAGTATCATAATAATTTACATAAAACTTAATTATAACATAATGAAACTTATCAAAGCATATTAAAGAAGTCTCTTAAAACAGATTCATAAGAGAAAACAAACAACTTCAAAACAACTCATGTCACGTAGTCATAACTTATCATAAGATCGAATTACGATCACACATACCATATCATATTTGTGCACAACAAAACATATATCCAGCTGGAACTATATCATATCAAACATAACATACTGAGTACCACGGACAATGAGCCAGAAATTCATAATTTATAATGTCAAGCTTGCTTCAAAATCATTATAAATCATAGGATACTTAAATAAGTCTTAGAAATAATAATAATTATGGATGTGAAATTCATATTATCAATTCAAAAACTTTAAAATGGAAGTTAAATAAATTATAAGAAATTTTAGAAAAAGAACTGAGTAAAACATTCTGTATTTAGAGATCATTGCAAATAAAATGGTTTGGTAATTTGTTAATAATTTTGTTATACAAGCATTTCTAAATAAATTATTTATTTTATTAAACATCCTATGTAAATAAATCTGAAAATATAATTGGATGCCTTAAAACATAATTATGTAACATAGTTTCAAATTTTGTAAAAGAATACATAAATCTTGTATGTCGGAATCATAAATATTTCTTACTTGTCAAAATAAGACACACTAATATAAGTATCACTTACCTCCAATCCAGATTAAATAACTCTACTTCTATCTGTTCAAATGATCGAAAAATCCTAGAAAATAATTAAACCAATAATGTCGTTAAATTTAGCTGTAAACTGTTCTAACGGTTGAAGCCTAAAATCTGAACAGTAATTATTCTATGAATTTTATCTCTAAATTTCTTATACTAAAGACTCTAAAAATTTACATATGTATACAAGACATGGATATGATGTTCCACGAATTTTTCTGTAGACATTTATTGGCAAAAATTATTTTAATTAAATTAATTCTTCAGACACCAGAAAACTGTCAAACTAAACAAATCTGTGAGTCAGCTCACTTCGATGATTTTTATAAAATTAAATACTGGGCATAAAATTACGAAAATTTATAAAATTATTTTTAACATATAAATGAACCATTATAAAAATTTTCAAAATTTTTGGAGATGTATTGGTCAGAAATAAAATTCATGAATTCAAGTATGACTTTCTCACAGTTTAGTTTTTTAGCATGTAAAACCAGTTTCAAAAATATTTATAAAATAGTTTTATGCACGATTTTGACTTAAAAAAAATTATGATATCTATTTTCATGTCTTGAAACCGTAATAAAAATATTGACTTAAAATATTTTAAGTTTCCACAGGTTAAAATTCATGGAATCAGCATATATACAGACTTCTAATTAAACTTCTGTTTACAATATAATATTCAATATTGTAACATAAGTAGTAATCAATCACTACAACCTAACATGTTTCAACGTATATAGAATCTAATTTCTAGCATAAAATAATATCTCAAAATATAATTAAACAGAGTTATAGTGAAATTCTTACCTCTTATCAAGTGAATTACGGGAAGTTGTATTCTGATCAATACTCCTAATCTTACTTTAACGTGAAAATTCCTTGAACACACAATAAAATTCTAATTTAGAAATATTTTCTTTAATTAATAACTCAATATAATGAGATTAAAGTTCTCACTTACCGTAAGTTGAGTACGCTGAGTTACTCTCACAGCCGCTTACACTCAAAACCCTAATTGAACGCAAATGTAAATGATATAACGCTTAAAATTAATTTATATAGTAGCTGACTTATACCCTAGGACTGATTGGTAACAGGTATAAGTGTACTCCTAAAAAAAATAATAATAAATTTACATATATAGACATATATATATATATATATATATATATATATATATATATCCTTACTATAACTTAAATAACGTAAATATTAAAATTTGAATATTACAACTCTCCCCCCCTAAAAATAAATTTCGTCCTCGAAATTTGATACGTACCTTATGTTTCGAAAAGTTGAGGGTATTCCTCCCTTATTTCAGCTTCTCGCTCCGAGGTGGCTTATTCTTTTGTATGATTTCTCCATCGTACCTTTACCAGTGGAATAACCCTTGACCTTAAAACTTGTACCTTTCGATCAGTTATCTCCATTGGTGACTCTTCATATGACATATCATTGGAGATGTGAATGGGTTGGTAATCCAGTACATGGGACAGATCGGCTACGTATTTCCTCAAGACCGATACATGGAAAACATTATGAAGCCTTGACAGACTCGGTGGCAAAGCAACCCGATACGCCTTAGTACCAACCCTTTCCAGAATCTCGAATGGTCCAATAAATCTTGGGCTAAGTTTTCCTTTCTTTCCAAACCGAAAGATTCCCTTCCATGGAGATACTTTTAAGAAAACAAGATCACCAACTTGAAATTCTAACTCCTTTCTTCGACAGTTTGCATAACTCTTTTGTCTACTCTGAGCTGAACGAATTCGTTCTTTAATCAACTTGATCTTATCTGTGGTGATTTGAATGAGTTCTAGTCCTAACAACTTTCATTCTCCAACTTCGTCCCAACAAATAGGTGATCTACACTTCCTTCCATATAAAGCTTCATAAGGAGCTATCCCAATACTAGAATGGTAACTATTATTATAAGCAAATTCAATCAACATTAAATGATCTTCCCAACTACCACCTAAATCCAAAACACATGCTCGCAACATGTCCTCAAGAGTTTGAATAGTCCTTTCTGACTGACCATCTTTTTGGGGGTGAAATGCAGTACTGAATCTTAATTTTGTACCTAACTCCCTATGTAAGCTAGCCTAAAACTTGGATGTAAAGCGTGGATCTCGATCAGAGACTATAGAGATAGGTACGTCGTGTAATCTGACGATTTCACGTACAAATAATCTAGCTAACTGCCCCAAATTATCCGTAGTCCTCATTGCTAAGAAATGAGCACACTTAGTTAATCGATCCACGATAACCCATATGGAATCACAACCTCTTTTGGATCATGGTAACCCATTTACAAAGTCCATAGTCAAGTGTTCCCATTTCCATTCTGGGATAGGAAGAGGTTGAAGGGTTCCACCAGGTCTTTGGTGCTCAATCTTAACTTGTTGGCAGGTCAAACACTTAGAAACATATTCAGCTATGTCTTTCTTCATATTCCTCCACCAAAAGTTACCTTTCAGATCATGATACATCTTCGTGCTACCTGGATGTATACTGTAAGCCGAATCATGAGCTTCTGACAATATTTTCCTCTTCAATTCATCCACAGGAGGAACACACAATCTTTGTCTAAACCATAATATATTATTGTTGTCCAACCTAAACTCCAGTCTTTTCCCATTCTGTACTTCTTCAGAAATTTTTATAAGTTCTAAATCCTCTCCTTGTGCTGATTTGATCCTATCAAGAAGGGTAGGTTGCACTCTAAGACATGCCAACAAATCAACTTGTTTATGTGTCACAATCATCATACCAAACCTCCTAAGATCTTCCAAAATATAACTTTGAGAGGTAATCAGATGTGCCATATTTTCCAATGACTTCCTACTAAGAGCATCTGCTACCACATTTGCTTTACCTGGATGGTAATTGATCGTGCAATCATAGTCTTTTACTAACTCCAACCATTGTTTTTGTCTCAAGTTCAACTCCTTCTGAGTAAACAAATACTTTAGACTCTTATGATCTGTATAGATCTCACAAGTCTACCCATAGAGGTAATGTCTCCAGATTTTTAAAGCAAAAACCACAGCTGCTAGCTCTAAGTCATGAGTTAGATAGTTCTGCTCATAACTCTTCAACTGCCTTGATGCATAAGCTACCACTTTTCCATGTTGCATCAACACACAGCCCAAACCCTTCCTGGATGCATCACTGTATATACAAAAACACCACCACTTGATGGGATGGTTAAAACTGGTGCAGAAACAAGTCTCTTCTTGAGCTCCTTGAAACTTTCCTCACATTCATCATTCCATACAAATTTTTCATTCTTCCTAGTTAGACGAGTTAATGGAGCTACCAAATTGGAGAATCCTCCAACAAAACGTCTATAATACCCAGCTAAACCCAAGAAACTCCTAACCTCTGTTACATTACTAGGTCTTTGCCAACTTACAATAACCTCAAACTTCATGGGATCAACGGATATTCCACCTTTAGAAACTACATGGCCTAAAAACACTACTTGATCAAGCCAAAACTCGCACTTCTTAAATTTAGCATAGAGTTTCTTTTCTCGAAGAGTTTGAAGCACTATTCTCAAATGCTCGTCATGATCCTCTTTACTCTTAGAGTAAATCAATATATCATCGATAAAGACAACGATAAATTGATCAAGATAAGGTTGAAACACCCTATTCATTAGGTCCATAAAAGCAGCAGGGGTATTAGTTAATCCAAAAGGCATAACTAAAAATTCATAATGCCCATAGCGAGTGCGGAAAGCTGTCTTGGGTATATCATCCCTTTTAATCTTCAATTGATGATATCTTGATCTCAAATCAATTTTGGAAAACACGACTGCACCTTGCAATTGATCTAAAAGATCATCAATCCGCGGAAGAGGGTACTTATTCTTAATAGTGACCATATTCAATTGCCTATAGTCGATACATAACCTCATCGACCCATCCTTCTTCTTCACAAACAACACAGGAGCGCCCCAAGGTGATACACTAGGACGAATAAATCCTTTACCAAGCAATTCTTCCAACCGAACTTTCAATTCCTTTAGATCTAAAGGGGTTATTCGATATGGAGCCTTAGAAATAGGAGTAGTGCCTAGTACCAAATCAATTGCAATCTCTATTTCTCGATTAGGGGGTAAACCAGGTAAATCCTCAAGAAATACATCACTAAACTCCCTAACGATAGGAATATCCTCAAGAGAAACTCCACTTTGCTTGTTAACTGACATAGAGTTCAAAAAGCTAGTATAACCCCTCTTAAGCATCTTATTGACTTTAACGGTGGACAACTTACCATGACTATTAGTTTTCCTTGGAAATATAAACTCATCACTTCAAGGAATATGAAACTCGATTTCCTTAGTAAAACAATTTATACTTGCATGGTAAGTTGCTAACCAATCCATGCCTAAAATAACATCAAAATCAGACATTTCTAGTGGCAACAAATCAACCAAGAAGTCTCTACCACCAAAGCTAACTACACAAGATTTATACACTAGATCAACCAACATGCAATCACCCATAGGAGTAGCAATAGACAAGGGATGCTTCAGAGATTCAGTAGGTTTCATGGCATAACAAGCGAATATATGGGAAATGAAAGAATGTGTAGCACCAGAGTCAAACAACACTTTAGCATCTCTAGAGAATAATGATATAGTACCTGACACCACATCATTAGTTGCCTCTGCATCTTGCGTAGTTATAGCAAAAACACGCCCCTCTGTCCTTGGCTTTTTCCTCTGCTCCTCACTAGTTTGTGCATTAGAAAAGTTGTTACGTATTTTAGGACAATCTTTCAACCTATGATTGGGATCTCCACAACCAAAACAAACACTGGCCTTTCGCCAACATTCCCCAGGATGCTTTCTATCACAATACTGGCAAGTAGGGTACTCCTTTCGAGTCGTACCTTCACCAACCACCTTTTGAACCGATCCCTTATTATTGCCAGATGCATTTCCATTACGAGATCCTCCTTGCTTATTCTTGCTTCGTCGATCTCGAGCCTCGTGCAACTCATTCTGATATCGTTCTGCTATCATAGCTCGATCCACTAGGTCAGCATACTCATTCAACTTGAGAATTGATAATCGAGCCTTAAGAGCTGGACGCAATCCGTCAAAGAATCGTCAGCATTTCATGTCTTCCCCTAGAGTAGGCACAAATCGAGACAAGGCAGTGAACTCTCTCTCATATTCAACCACTGACTTGTTGCCTTGAATAAGTCTAAGAAAGTCTGCCTCCATCTTATAGCGAACTCGATCTGAAAAATACTTCTCATTAAAAGCTTCCTCGAACATTCCCCAAGTGATTGGAGTCTCACCTAAACGAGTCCTCATGAGGTGAGAAGTGGCTTCCCACCAAAAGTTAGCTTTACCCTTTAGCATAAAAGCATCAAACACCACCTTTTGCTCATTACTGCACCCAATGGTTGTGAAAATCTTCTCAATCTCTTTAAGCCATGCCTCAGCAACCAATGGGTCTGCACCTCCATGAAAGGCAGGAGGTCCTAATTTCTTAAATCATTCCATAGCTGTCCTAGATCCGCCATCACTTGATTGTCTCTCATCGTTATGCCTTCCAACGGTCTTTCCTCGTGCAATTTCCTCCAACAGCTTAGCTTGTTGTTCGATAATCCTGGCCATAGTATGTGCAGAGGGATTTGCCTCCACAGTGGTGTCTTGAGAAGTGTTGCCTGTCTCTTGATTCAAACGCATTGTATTCCTTCTATTGCGTGCCATCTCTTCAAGGTTGGGGTCGGATTCATTAGCATTAAGGTTCCTAAGTCCTCGAGCCATTACTCTATTTTCAAGGAAATATAATTCATACATAAGCAATACAACAATTCATAAATATTCCAAATTTTATTATAAAAAAATAATAATAATAACAATACTAGTCTCAAACATCTATCATCTAATAAAATATCCAATGTCATCAAAGTAATAACAAATCCAAAGCCTAATCTCTTATTATCTATAATAACACTCATTTGCCACATTCAGATACTTTAGAATAAAAAGGGATCCTCATCCTAATCGGAAAAGGTTCTATACTTGTTTTTTCTTCATTTTGATCCTCTATAACTTCACTTGGGTCATCTTCCTCAGATTCTGGGTTCCTTGGCAAAACAGCTTTTGTGAACTCTTCTGTACTAGAAATGGTCTTATTAGGTCCACATAATGGAGGAAAATCTCACTGTTGAAATCTTTCTTCTAGGTGGGTAGGTCTTTTCCAAAAGCTTCTTTTGACTATTAGGGAACTTAGTATCTTCACTAGCCATGATCGCCTATTAAGGTCAAAAGGAAAATTTTAGGATCTATAATATTAGAAACAAACACATAATTATTTCTATACCTCTAAATCGTAAAGGTAAAACTTATCATTTTGGTTTAAGTCACTAACCCTTTTTTTTTTTTTTTTGTCTACAGAATCATAACCTATGCTCTGATACCACAACTGTAACACCCCGAATGAGGCACATGTTCTACACATACCAAAATCGGAGTGCAACTAACTTCGTTATTAAAATATTAAACCACAAATTATCCAAATAAGTTACTAAACTCTAAGGGTAAAAATGATCCCATTATTACAAACCAAAGCTAATATAATAAATCGAGTTCTGCACAAAACTACAATGTAGCAAAATTCTTATTCGCGCTAAAAGCAGAGATCTCCAAAACTGTTCTAATCATTCTATCCAACAAGTCTTATATCTACAAGGCATAATCTGCAAAAATATAGCGACGAGGAATAAGCCGTCAACTCAATAAGTAATACGTATATTAGTATGCTAATAAAACATAGAAATAATAATAATTTTCGTAGTATCATAATAATTTACATAAAACTTAATTATAACATAATGAAACTTATCAAAGCATATTAAAGAAGTCTCTTAAAACAGATTCATAAGAGAAAACAAACAACTTCAAAACAGCTCATGTCACGCAGTCATAACTTATCATAGGATCGAATTACGATCACACATACCATATCATATTTGTGCACAACAAAACATATATCCAGCTGGAATCATATCATATCAAACATAACATACTGAGTACCACGGACAATGAGCCAGAAATTCATAATTTATAATGTCAAGCTTGCTTCAAAATCATTATAAATCATAGGATACTTAAATAAGTCTTAGAAATAATAATAATTATGGATGTGAAATTCATATTATCAGTTCAAAAACTTTAAGTTAAATAAATTATAAGAAATTTTAGAAAAAGAACTGAGTAAAACATTCTGTATTTAGAGATAATTGCAAATAAAATGGTTTGGTAATTTGTCAATAATTTTTGTTATACAAGCATTTCTAAATAAATTATTTATTTTATTAAACATCCTATGTAAATAAATCTGAAAATATAATTGGATGCCTTAAAACATAATTATGTAACATAGTTTCAAATTTTGTAAAAGAATACATAAATCTTGTATGTCGGAATCATAAATATTTCGTACTTGTCAAAATAAGACACACTAATATAAGTATCACTTACCTCCAATCCAGATCAAATAACTCTACTTCTATCTGTTCAAATGATTGAAAAATCCTAGAAAATAATTAAACCAATAATGTCGTTAAATTCAGCTCTAAACTGTTCTAACGGTTGAAGCCTAAAATCTGAACAGTAATTATTCTACGAATTTTATCTCTAAATTTCTTATACCAAAGACTCTAAAAATTTACATATGTATACAAAACATGGATATGATGTTCCACAAAGTTTTTTGTAGACATTTATTAGCAAAAAGTATTTTAATTAAATTAATTCTTCAGACACCAGAAAACTATCAAACTAAACAAATCTGTGAGTCAGCTCACTTCGATGATTTTTATAAACTTAGATACTAGGCATAAAATAACGAAAATTTAAAGAATCATTGTTAACATATAAATGAACCAGTATAAAAATTGTCAAAATTTTTGGAGACGTATTGGTCAGAAATAAAATTCATGAATTCAATTATGACTTTCTCACAGTTTAGTTTTTTAGCATGTAAAAGCAGTTTCAAAAATATTTATAAAATAGTTTTATGCACGATTTTGACATAAAAAAAATTATGATATCTATTTTCATGTCTTGAAGCCGTAATAAAAATATTGACTTAAAATATTTAAAGTTTCCAAGATTAAAATTCATGGAATCAGCATATATACAGACTTCTAATTAAACTTCTGTTTACAATATAACATTCATTATTGTAACATAAATAGTAATCAATCACTACAACCTTACATGTTTCAACTTATATAGAATCTAATTTCTAGCATAAAATAATATCTCAAAATATAATTAAACAGAGTTATAGTGAAATTCTTACCTCTTATCAAGTGAATTACGGGAAGTTGTATTCTGATCAATACTCTTAATTTTACTTTAACGTGCAAATTCCTTGAACACACAATAAAATTTTAATTTAGAAATAGTTTCTTTAATTAATAACTCAATATAATGAGATTAAAGTTCTCACTTACTGTAAGTTAAGTACGCTGAGTTACTCTCACAGCCACTTACACTCAAAACCCTAGTTGAACGCAATTATAAATGATATAACGCGTAAAAATTAATTTATATAGTAGCTGACTTATACCCTAGAACTGATTGGTAACAAATATAAGTATACTCCTAAAAAAAAAAGAGTAAATTTACATATGTAGACATATATACATATATATATATATATATATATATATATATATATATATATATCCTTACTATAACTTAAATAATTTAAATATTAAAATTTGAATATTACACACAAAGTATAATTAATTATGCATCTCAAATATGATTTTATTGCAGATAATCATATTCATTTCACCTAGAACCCTCGTCTTTTATCTTATTGAAGACAAGTTGTAAAATACTGAAAAAATAAAAACCTCAATTTTTATTCTAATCTTTTAAAAAAAATCAAAATGTCCTTAATTACAAATTTCATCCAGCCATCTGTAAATGAAAGGACGAAAATAGCTAAATTGAATACATTATATTGTGGTATTAATCAAATCAAATTTATAGTTTGATTTATTAATTTTCTAAATTTTAGGATAAAGTAAGTGAAATTTCTGAATTTTATCATATTTAATACTTCAGTATTAATTTTGAGCAAAATATTTTTTGTCAAGTCTAATATCTCAAATAAAAATATAAGTGGAACTAAAATTAATAAATAAATAAAGTTGTAATCCTTGAATGTATCATTATGAATCGATGATAGCTAAGTTTTTTAATTTTTTTTCCTGCGGTTGATTATATCCTTTTGTCAGGTTTATCATACATATATAATTCTCAAAGAGTGACAACTTAAACGAACTATTTTTTAGTCAGTAAAGTGGTTAGAAAATCCATCAAATCCCTTTTTTTTTCTGCGGTCCAAATAATTTATATCAAGATATTCTTGCTCCCTCTAGTTTGTTAATTATAATTAATTTATCATCAAACCCTTTTTTTTTTATATATCCAATTAACAAGTAGTTTTATTTTAAAATTATCCTCTAATTCCCCTATGGCAGATTATTTAAAATAGTAGAAAATTTTTCATTTAGTGACCCCATGCTATTTTTCTATTTACTAAACCCTTTGCCACGACAATAATATAAATAGTTGTCCCTCAAAGTGGGAAGTGAAAGGCACCTTGACTTGGTCAAAAGTGGTCCATCACATCATAAGTTATTGAACCACAAAGTACTCCAACAAGTTCACACATAAAAGTTACACCTATGAGTGGGTGCCACGTGGCAATTTGTGATACTCCCATTAACGTGGTACAAATTTAGTAAACCGGCAGCGAATTGGGATTGACCTTAATTTTATTCCTGTTGAAGGTCTGCAATTCAGTTAATAATCACATTGTAACTACGCTAAGAGTTATCAACTCATTTATGACACAGCTTCATCTATAATATAATAATATTTATTTTTAACCAAAAAGAACTTAGACATATTCATAAATAGATAAAAATATAAGAGATTAAATAAAAAGAAATAATTTTTAATGCGTAAATGAGTTACAATAGTGTTTATTGTAAATATGATAGGTAGCATGTTAAGTGTGTATAAATAAGTTGGATTAAGCTTGATTAAACGGGTCAAATGGGGTAAACATGAATATGATATCACTTGATTAATAAATTGTCATTTGAATGTTTGGACTTGACTTTTAAGATGAATAATTAAAAAGTTTGTTGGCAAAAATTTTGTTGTATCTTACCTTTACATGAAATGGCACCACAAAATTCCACCCCAACCTATAAGGCATTCACTTTCTTGCTATTTTCTGTGGAATTTTCTAGGATTAAAGTTCCCTGAAAATTCATTTGTCTATCAATATTCCTTATGCCAAAAGCTTAGATACTATAATATATTCTTGGAATAAACATAATTCATAACTTAAAACCTTATAGAGCAATACAAGTACTTATTATAATTGATCGATCTGATCAATTACTCCAAAATAATATAATTAATTTCCCAATTACTAATAAATAATGATTTTCTTGGTACACGAAAGTCTGAGATTATATATAGATGCATGTATCATAATATCATCCCTTAAATCTGTCATCAATTCATATTCTCTTTTAGTTCCATATTTTCAATAAATTTTTATTAATTGAAGCATCTGAATAGCATAGTCTATATGTGTTTATTAATTATCATATATATATGTGTGTGTGTGTGTGTGTCAATTTGTTGGAGTAATCCATTCTGAGGGTTACCGGTCGGCTGGAAGAAGAGATGCCTAGTGACTGTCAAGTCTCTCTTAAAATTTTTTATATTATTAAATAATAATTTTAATCCAAAATAATCCATCCAGTACGGCTACTCGCCATTGAACTCTCTTATATATATGTAATATGATTCATCCACTTAATTAAATAATTTCGAGATCAAAGACATTAAGAAGGTCATGGAGAAGTTTAAGAGTTTTCGTTATGCATTGCTCGCTGGTTTCATTCTTGCAGTGTTGATTCATGCTCAAGATCAATCAGGTTCTACATCCAATTAATCAGTCGGGCAAATCGTTTCATTATATATATATATAGATATATATATATATATATTGTAGTGTTAAAAAGATTCTGTAACTAGGTCTCCGGATTGATGTTCCCTTAAGTCGACAAAATACTTTCTCCAGTTAACTTGTTGATAATCTCTATTAACAGTTGTCTAAAATCTCCCTGGATTGTTGTGCAGGGATATATAGGACTATAGATTAAGTTGGAGCAGAATTGATATTTCAGCTAGAATCTCTCTATTAACGTTGTGTTATTTTTCAAACTCCCTTAGGAGGAAAAGACTACTCTTTGCCTCGGTTTTTTGTTATTGCAAGTAGTCTTAGTGTTATTAGTTAATTAATTTCTTAACATAACGAATTTATGCTAGAATGGAGGAAGCTCCAAAGGACGTACCGTCACCGGATGATGATGCAGAGGAAGAACCGCCACCAGGTGAAGAAGCTCCAAATCTGCCTAGTCAAAATACTATGCTGCTCTATCATAAAACTACGCATTCGGCTGCATTTGCATTATTGGTTGACAGTGGTAGCATCAGTTGGTGCAATATCATCAGTAATTGCACTATTAATTGGTTATCTTTTCTGTGTGCTGGAGTAAAAGAAGGGAACTATTTGTGTTATCACTTACTAAAAATGGAAACACAAACCACACTTTGTTGTTGTATATGTAAGATAAATTTGTATGAAGAGTTTATATATCTAATAAAAACATTTATTTCTTTTACGAAATTGAAGCAAATTATTTTAAGGTTTTTGTGATATCATATGTACAAATTTCATAATTTCATTTTATAATAATGGTTGATTGTTAATTTTATAAATTAATAAAATATTGTAAGAATTAACAAGTCAATTTTAAAATTTTATCACATTGATTAGATTAATAGGATGTGGCAATTATGTTACAAATTCTAGTAAGACTCAACAAGCAAACTCACTGTCATCATTATCCATTATGTCCGCCGCTCGTCGGCCTTTTAGGCAACCTAATGGGCGCCGGAGCCGGCGGTGCCCTTTACCTCAACACTCCCTCCATATCCAGCAGCGACCGTGGGACGACAGCTTTAGACGTCGTTAGAAGCCAGATCGTCGAATCCAACGGCGTCGTTACGTTCAGAGTGGTGCAGGAGTCGGCTTTGATCGGCGCTAACGCTAGCAAACCTCTTGACATTCTTGTCTTTGGAGGTGCCGCCACCAGCTGCGGCGTGGCTCTTGACGCGACCACGTGGGGCCTGCGCGTGGGCCTTGTTGAGAGAGAGGATTTCTCTTCCGGTACTTCTTCGTGGTCGACATATGCACATAATTCATTGCTTTCGTTTATATGAACGTACAGTTGCTGAATTCTAAATGCTGGTAGGGATAAATAAGTCATCGTTACCGGCAACTAATACGGAAAGTACTTTCGTTAGTGTGTTATCTGTGTGACGTTCAACATCTAATTGGCAAACTATACGTAACTGGTTCAGTTCTGGTCTCGTTAAATGGCCGGTAATGTTACCAATGCTAGTTCAGGACCATACCATGATCCTTTTTTATTATGTTAATGAATTAGCATAGCAATTCTTCAGTAATTTTTTTATTTAATTATTTTATATGTACTAATTTTTTAGGAGTCCGATACTTGGAGAAAGCTGTCTTTAATCTTGACTATTGGCAACTGAGGCTGGAATTCCATGCACTCGAAGAGTGTAAACAGGTCATTAAGAATGCACCACACCTCTGCCGTGCTTTGCCTTGCATGACTCCTTGTTTTACCAGGTTTCAGGTGGTGTACTACTGGATGGGCTTGAAATTTTACGATTTGATAGCAGGACCACATCTGTTACATTGTCTAGATGCTATTCTGCACGGCAGTCAGCTCGTCTGTTCCCCACTCTTGCAAGGGAGGCCACCGGCGAAAGCTTGAAGGGCTCAGTGGTTTATTATGATGCCCAGATGAATGACTCGCGTCTCTATGCCGCGTTAGCATGCACTGCTGCAAGTGCTGGTGCAGCCGTGCTTAATCATGCAGAGTTGTATCCCTCATTAAGGATGAGACTAATGAGAGGACAATGGGTGCTCGAGCTCTGAACAATCCGTCAGGCAAAGAATTTGATGTCTATGCAAAGGTTGTGGTGAATGCTGCTGAGCCGTTTTGTGATTCTATAAGGAAAATGGCTGATAAAAATGTGCAACCTATCATCTGTCCTAGCAGTGGTGTGCGTATTGCACTTCCTGATTACTGTTAATTATTGCCCTGAGGGAATGGGTTTGATTGTTCCTAAAACCAAGAATGGACGCGCGGTTTTCATGCTGCCATGGATGGGGAGAACTATTGTTGGCAGAACAGATTGTAACACTATCATCACTATGCGCCCATATGCACATAAGCATGATGTTCACGCTACTGGATACCATCAGTCATTTGCTATCAACTGAGGTGTGGAATTTAAGCAAATTAGTTCCTTGATTTTGTTGTTGTACTTTATGTGGCAATAATTTTATTGTACTCCTATTGCTCTGTTTATCTCGTTCCTTGTTCCTTTCTTTACTCACCCTGCTTTTTCTGTATCAAATGGTTAAAATAATATGTACCACGCACAGATTTTCTTTATGTTTGGAGTGGTATTCGCCTATTAGCTATGGATCCATCGGCAAAGAACACTGAAAGTATCTCCAGGGGATCAAGTCATATGTATGGAATTTCCCGTTTTGGTCACAATTACTGGGGGAAAGTGGACAACTTTCTCACCGAGGGTAATGTATAATCAATTCAGCTGATAGTATCTTTATAATACTGAAGAATTTTCACTCAAAAGGCAAATAAGAATACACAGATGTAAATGTATTCCCATCTGATGTGTGTGCAAATGTCATTGGCATCTTATTTATAAGCTTTTGACTAATGATATGTCCCTTTCATGTGGACTTTCCAAAAATTTTCTTCTCAGAAGAATTCTGTTCCCCACTTCATCCCTCTTTCCTCTTTTTTCATTTGTCCAGAGAGTTTTGTGCTTAATAGAACTAGTTTCAGCATGGCAGAAGATGCAGTTAATGTCGCTATGAAGTCCGGAAATCTGAGTCCAATCAACAGATGCTTAACTCATGACCTGCAGCTTATTGGTGGAGATGGATGGGATGCCTCCTTTTTTACGGTTCCGATCCAAAAATATAAATGTATGAAAAGGACTTATGATGGTAAAGTTGTTCCTGGGCCTATAATGGGATGCAACAGAGATTTTGAGCAGTGTCACTAGAGTTTAAGATCTTGGCAAGATTTTGTTTTACAAAGATTAGTTTAGTATGTGAGAGTGAGTTAACACTATTGTAACATCTTAAATTTTGTAATATACATTGTGTCATATATTATAAATATATGTGCATTAATATGTGTTAATGTATATGTGATATATATAACATTGTAGTGTAATAAATGAGAGAATGATGGGCTTATGGTAATAAAAGAGGAGAGAAGGACTAAATGGTAATTTAGCCTAATTTTTGTCTATAAAAGGGGGGAGTTCTAGAATTCTTTCATTTTTCCTCCTTGCTCATAGGTTCCCAGTTCTTCACACTCTCAAAATTTTTCACACAAACCACCAAGAACTCAAGGAAAGGAAGGAGAAGAAATGAAGAAGTGGCAAGAACTCATCTCTTCTTTAGAATTCTTGTTTTATTGTTTATATATTTGCAAGAATTCCTTTGGCTTGTGATGTGAGTATGAGAATTGTTGTTTGGTATGCTGAAAATTGTGTGGAAATATGAATTTGAATGAGATTTGAAGGTATCTAAGTAAGGGGATGAGGATACAAAGCTAGAAATGAGAGTTTAGTTCAAATCCTGCAGTGTTTTTACACTAAACAGTGTATATTCCGGACATTCCTAAAAATTAGAAAAATGTTTTCTTGTTCTGAAAATTTTTCTGATGAAAATAGACATGTCCAGAAGTGTATAGAAATTCGATTCACTCAAAAATTCAAAGTATGTGAATTGTAGTGAATTTTTGAACTTCTGGTATGGGATTGTATATTTCCCCTGTCTTAGAACAGAGTAGGGGAAAATGATTTTAGTTGAAGGTCCAAATATTCGTAAAATTATCTGATTTTTGGAATGCAGGTCCTTTTATGTGTCAGATATGAGACTGTAAATTTTCACTGAGATTGAAGCTTTGTATGAAATGTATGAATTTTTAAAGTTGGCTTGATAAAACTGGAATTTTTAGTTTCCAAAACAGAGCAGTTAGAAATAATTGAGTTTGAATAACTTAAACCCCTTGAAAAGCCAAGATTTTTGGTATGGAAGTATATATATGTGTTACATACTAGCCTGTAAATTTTTATACCCAATTGAGTAGAAATGCAATTCCTACAAATTTTTAAGTCTGTACTGTTCAGTGAAATAAATGCATTGACAGAATTGTTGAGTTAATGAATTAAGTTATTATGAGTGGGCAAATGACCTTGTTTGGCTCTAAAAATTTTAAGGAGACATGTTATATGAGTGTAAAAGTTGTCTCTGCAATTGTGTGGATTTTGGAATAGACAATTGTTCGTTATAAATTGTTTGATGGAGTATGTATAGAAATAGAGCCAAAAAGGGGAATTATTTCACCAATGTGTATGGTGACCTTAAATAGATTTTGTTTTGTTTTAGGTTAAAGACAAGCATCGACAATAGAGCTATATAAGGTAAGTGACAATAAATTGTGTTACACTGTATATAATATTGTGTATTGTAACATTGTTCAATATTAACACTTGATGCTTGAATTGGGAGATATTGTGACTGTACTAAAGCTTAATATATAGCTTCTTTTATGTGATTGATTGTGAATTGTGAAATGTGATTAGCATGCCAAAAACTTAGGAAACTTAGCTCTCATAGCTTAAGGGGAGGTCTGGACCATGTGTTTCTCTATATGGGGATTTGGTAGCATGGGCCCGATATCGCCCGGATTGTCATTAGACTAGCCTTGAGCTATTTCAAGTGTAGCCATCTATGTGTATCTGTACTATTCTGTGTGGCAGGACAGAGTCCAATAGGACTATATGGCTGTCACCTCTAGGTGATGACGGATTCGTGTAATGTGAGAATGTGATAAATACTTACTGCGACGATGCCTTGCCTACAGATGCCGCCAATAGGTGGCTATGTGATATGGACCCGTATAAGTGTGATATGACTGTGATATGAGAAGTCCTACCTTGATTAGAGAGCCTTATTTCTTAAGTGACTATAACTGACACCGTGAAAGCTTCCTTATTATGTGATCTAGACATAGTATGTGTCATTAAAACGGTACCGAGTATGGTATTGTCTATGAGTCCTTAATGTATATTGAAGGAAAATGCGTGTATGTGTATGGATATTTATATAAATAAATTATATGATTATAATTGTACATGAGGATGTGATGAATTAAGAAATGTGAACTCGCTTATGTGGGAGTGAATCGACCTACAGAGGTCAAGACAAAAAATTGGTGCAAGAGCGCAATATATGTGGCACAGGAGCACAGATGTAACCGATATGAAACTAGTCAGACAGAGAGTTGGCGCAGGTGCGCCACTTATATAGCCTAAGAGCACCAAGTTGGCACATAGAAATGGTTACAAGTGATTTCGGGGCTATTTCTTCTTTAACAAGTTATCTTATGCTTGTGTACTAAGAAATGAACAGTATTCATCATGTAGACTGAATTTTATTGTTATTGAACATTATTGTATGTTCACTCAGCTTACTTACTGAATTTTACTCACTAAACTTATTGTGTGCCTCAGGTGACCAGTAGACCAAGAGTTAGATTGACGACTTTTGGCAATATTGACGGAGTTCCCTTGATAACCACGGACCGCTGCCCTATATTAACATAACCATACTGTAGAAATTCTTTTGATTTTTGAATGTGCATATACATAATGAAATGCTGTGGTTGTGACTAGGAACTCTGCATTTGATAATACTCAATATAATTTTTGAAAGAAATGACAGAGTACACTAGTAAATGACTGTTTTAATGTTATACTCTGTATGTATAGTATTGGATATGATAACTATAAACGTACCTAAAGATTATACAAATAATAACTTAGTGAATTGTAACTCTAAGCTGTTCGTGATGTAGGTTGTTATAATCGAACTACATAAAATCTTTATATGCGAGTTTACATTACAGTTTACTGTTATATTACATATAACTACTCCATACTTTTAGATCTCTCAACTTGATAGAATGTGAAATTTAAAAATTATCAATTTTCTTTTATATATTTTTAGAAGCAATACCATCTAATCCAACATTGCGAAAAAATTATATCATGCCATTTTTTAATAGATTAGGTGAAAATAATGAATTGATAAAATATATTAATAAGACGTCAAATCACTTGCTTTACAATTTTACCCCTCTCCAGTAACAAATGGTTTTAGAAAATCCGTTAATAAGATATATATATATATATATGTGTGTGTGTGTGTGTGTGTGTGTGTGTGTGTGTGTGTGTGTGTGTATTAATATGACTTTTCAAAAAAAGTTTGTAACTTACTACTTGACATTAGAGCTAAACACATGACTACTTAGTGAAAGTAATTTATTTCCCTAATCACAATCGGACAGATGACTGAAATCTAATTAATTTCAATGAATGAAAACTAATCATTTTCAAATATTTGGAATTTGTGGAGTTACTTAATAATGTGAAACCCATTGAATGAAAAAAAGAGATGCCTATACTTTTGGTATTATTCTTTTAAATGTAATCACAGGACAAAAAGTGACTGTAAAATTAAAAAATATTCATGTACGTGAATGTGTCAACTCCGAGCTGAGAAGAGGGTCTATTAAAAGTATTGTTGATCCAAATTTAATTAGGAAACAATTTCAACTCTAGTTCTGTGAGGAAAGCTGTGGAAGCACTGGCTTGTGTTGTGCATCTCAAACTTCCTTCAAAAGGCCAACCATGACTGAGCTCGCGATGCAATTGAAAGTGTGTTTGGCAGAACTTTCTCAAAATGATAAGGCCAGGACACAATGAACAGTATTCGTCTGGATACTGAATTCACTCCTCTGGCAAGGTAGTGAGTTTGTAGCTAAAGGAATCTTGTGAATGGCATCAGTTGAGCATTTCAATCTATGTAATTCAATGGATATTGTATCTTGTCCATAGATCTTATATTCAGAACTGATCTGAAAACATTATCGCATGATTTTAGTATAATTAATTGGTTTATGTGAGAATATAATCTCAAATATATTAATCTAATGATATATACGTATAAGGATTTTGAGGAAGCTTTCATTGAGGGAGAGAGAGAAAAAAAAAAAAAGGATGCAGACGCAAAACGATATGGCATGCATTTTAATTTATAAAAATGTAATCACTGTCCTTGTGCTGCAATTAATATTGCAACTTCTAATTTGATGCTATACTGCTGCCAGCTCTTGTTCTAGACTAATTGAAAAACGACTCACCAATAAAAGCTTAAAATGCATGCCATGAAATGTAGAATCTTTCATCTCATATAAGTAGAATCTTAATTAACTTCAACTAATGGCATAAGAGGTTTGTAGAATTTTTGGAACCATGAAATGTCATGCGGGATTTCAATGAACTACAAGGAAGATACATGGAAATTGACGTATTTAGTATTTATCTTCTATAAACTGATGATATTTTATTTAAAGATAATATATCTTATGTTTCAAATTGTTTAACTAAAGCAAGAGGGGAAAAAAAAAAAAGATCTCTTGTAATCAGAAAAATAGATGTTCCATCCTTGCTGGTGGAAATTGTCAACTTAATTAATTTATACTTTGCAAGAGGCACCAATGTGGTTGAATTTAGAAGGCATAAGGGTGAGTAGTCCAAGGAAAATATATAAGTGGACCTACCCAGCAGTGGCCTAGTGGGTGTTAGAAACCAATAGAATAATCTTGGGGTATTCAAAGTCAACCCCATAGTATAGTACTGTAGTTGTCTTGGTGGACTTTCGTTATTCTTGAATAATTGAAGTTTCCTAGCAAATATTTTGGACAAAATGAGTGGTCAATGAATGCTATAACGCACATTATTTGCTATCTAGAAAAATGTACCAGTTTTTTATTGTCATCTAAGCAATGTACCAATTATCAAACTTAATTTCTTTGTAAAACAACCAAAAAAATTGAGATTCAAATAACTATATAACGTATTCTGATCAAAACAAAAACGATTAGAATTTAGCATAAGCACAGACCGAGAAGTCGTGGACATTTATTAGGCAACATTAGTGTCCTTAGTGATTTTCTGGGTTTTTTTTTTCGCCTAAATTTGTAAATTTCTGACCACATTAATCACTTTGAAAAAGTTGAACTCTTGAAGCATTTTCGGATTGATTTAAAGAATTTTGTCTCATCCTGGAATTAATATTATATGTACGTGGCCCGAAAGTCATGTTTCGTAAATTTGGTTGAAAGTTTCTTAGTCTACTCCAAGCTGTCTAGCTGTGCGGAGGATTTCGGTTGTTGGCTTTAAACTCTTTCACAATATGTATATATATTTTTAATTTGGTCAAACTTTTCTTCTGTCTATCACTATGGATCTCTCGTTTGGCATTGACTTCGAAGGACAATATTGAATAATTGGAGCTATACACAAACAAATAAGTAGTGACCAGTGAGATGGCTGGAATAATTGACTTTAATAATATGCATGCAAGCTTGTAGCCATACAATCTAAATGATCATATATGATTGGTCAAATGCTTCTTTTATCCTCACCTTCCCTCGAATAAACTAGAGAAGGTGATCATGGGGATGTTTGAATGTAACCTCTTCGCATTGCTTGCTGGTTTTGCTATTGTGCTTCTTCCGGTTCACGCTCAGCAACCAGGTTTGCATTTCTAAGACTTTCCGTATCATTGAATTCTCACAAACCATGTTAAGTAAACTACTGTTTGTGCTTGTCTCTCTCAGGTTTCATCAGCATAGATTGTGGAGCAAACTCAAGCCACACTGATCAACGAACTGGTATATTTTACGTTCCAGATTCAACCTTCATAGAAACTGGAATAGGCTACAGTGTAAAGCCAATATACCAATTCGAGACCATTCAACAGGTATGGACACTCAGAAGCTTTCCTGAAGGAACCAAAAACTGTTACAATGTAAAAACTACAAAAGACGATAGATACTTGATCAGAGCAACCTTTCTGTATGGAAATTATGATGATGAATTTACGGTACCGGGGTCGTTTGATCTGTATCTGGGAGCTAATCTGTGGGATTCTGTGGTACTAGGAAATGTATCCACAATCCTGTTTAAGGAAATTATACATGTTTCCCCATCGAATTGTATCGATGTCTGTCTTGTGAATACGGGAAATGGGACACCATTGATTTCATCATTAGAATTCAGGCTCCTGAAAAATAACACCTATTTTACTGAATATGGATCACTTAAAATCCTTGCACGGATGAATGTTCTTCCAACAACAAATGAAATACTCAGGTGAGACAATTCTTTATTATGAGTTTAAAATATATTAATTTATGATAAACTAATTCAAAACAAAATGCTTCAGGTATCCAGATGATATATATGACCGAAGATGGGTACCGTTTAATTACGCCGAATGGGAGCAAGTGAATACATCGCTCACCATTGATGCGAACGATTTCCAGCCACCGCAAATTGTCATGAAGAAGGCTGGCCGACAAAAAAATGCGAGCGACCCTTTAAAGATCCTCATGCCGATTGCTGACTCCACCAAAATTTATGTCTATATGCACTTTGCGGAGCTTGAGGTGCTCCAAGCCAACCAGTCTAGAAAATTCAACGTTTCTTTTAATGGGAATCACTTGGCTGGACCTGTTACTCCAAAGTATCTATCCACAAGCACTATTTACACCACTACCGCCTTGTCTGGAGGAGAATACGAGTTTTCACTCACTAGTACCGAGGATTAAACCCTGCCGCCCATCCTTAATGCAGCTGAATTTTATTTAGTGATAGAACTCCCACAATCTGAAACGAACGAAGTAGATGGTACTCTTCCGAATTTCATATGCATTTTCTCATTGTCCATCTAGTTACTTTTTCTCAGCTGTTCATGCAAGTATTCTGACCGCTTTTTCTCTGTGTGCGCGCGCGTGTAACACAACAGTTGATGCTATCAAGAATATCAAGTCATTAAATAAGAGAAAAGATTGGCAAGGAGATCCATGTGCCCCTCAAGCATACTTGTGGGAGGGCCTTAATTGCAGCTACAAAGATAATGATCCTCCCAGAATCATTTCGCTGTAAGTTCATGCCTTAACCATACAAATATTAAAGTTCTAGTTTATATATTCCAAGCTTTTGTTCATCAAATTAATCAACCTGAATTCAGGAATTTGTCATCAAGTAGATTGACTGGTGAGATACCTTCTTACATATCCAATCTGACAATGATAAAACACCTGTAAGCATCTCAGATCTCACGTTAATCTGTATATTAATTGTCTAGTAACCTTTCAAGATGAGACTAAATCTCCATTAGCTAAAAAATTCTTCTATCATAATCTTAGGGACTTATCAAACAACAGTTTGACTGGAGCAGTGCCTGAGTTTCTATCTAGATTGTCATCCTTGAAGACTTTTAAGTTATTAATGGGGATTAAAACTTAAAATTCCATGTTTCTGATTTTGAAATTAAAGATTCATAACTGTTATGCCTTTGCTGCAGAAACTTACGTGGAAATAATCTCACAGGTTCGGTTCCAACTGAACTCCTTGACAGATCAAATAGTGGTTCGCTAACGTTAAGGTATATACCTATGACAATTCAACTGTATAATATCCTCTTGACCTTGTTCTTTCACTAAATCTTCTCATAGAAATTGAGCTAGAAAATATTAATCGTAGAAAATAGTATAAAATGCCCTTGTTTTCCATAGATCAATAGTAGTCATTTTTTTTTTAGGCAAATGACACGTGCTATGTTTTGCTGTGCGAAGCTATGACCGATTATAGGATCAGGCTGGTCAACACATTGGCAATTGCAGGATTTGGTAAACTGGTATATTATATTACCCATTTGGATTTTTTTTTTAAACTTTGTCCTCAAGTTTTTAATATTTTGAAATTTATTTATTAAATCATAAAATATGCATTTAATTCATTTACAAAGATAGGCTCTGTTAACTTATATTTTTTTTCACTTGAAATCTTAATTTAAATTTTCAATTAATGATATTACTTAATCCCATGATATAAGCTGGTATACATTTTAAGTAGTTAAACATTTAAATTAAGAAATCTCAATTTCAATTCTTGTTATTATCAAAAATCTTACCTTAGTTATAAAGTCAAAGGAGTAATGTTATAACTATAAATTTTGTCACTCTTATTAAATGAGTTAATTTTGAATATTCACTTGTTCAAATACATCTCATGAGTTAATTTTGAATATTCACTTAGCTTGTTCAAATGCATATTTTAATAGATGAGTGTAACATATGAAAAATTTGATAGGAGTACAAAATGTGAACGACCCTCCATCTTCTCAACGCTTACTTTGTTCTGCTTGGCTGCTCTGATTGCAGCGTGGATGGTAATCCAAATCTTTGCGCATCAGCTTCATGCAGCAAGACAAAGAAGAAGAAGAAAATTTTGGTTCCAGTTGTAGCATCGTTTGCTTCTTTGATCATAGTAGTGACGGTCTTGGCCATCTTCTGGAGACTTAAAAGACCAAACCGAGGTATATACGGCCACCATTACGCACTTATAGGCTATTTCGTGAAGTGCTTTATGCTAGGTGAAGAAGCTTAGTGATGATAATATTATCCATTTTCTACACTTTAGGGTATGATATATAAAATGACCTATGTAACCAACTTTTAATGATTTTATATAAGAAAAATTTACTTGACGATTTTTTATAATTTACTTTTATTCATTCAATGGTTACTTGAATATAAACTACATGCCAACAAAGTTATTATATACTTTATGCTTTTTTGAGCAGGGAAAGGCGGCAACTCGAGCTATGGTACAAAGAACCGAAGATTTACGTATGCGGAACTATCGATGATTACAAATAACTTCAAAAAGGTTCTTGGAGAGGGAAGTTTTGGAAAGGTTTACCATGGCCACTTGGATGATGATACTGAAGTTGCTGTCAAAATGCTCTCTGACTCGTCATGTCAAGGTTATGATGAGTTTGAGGCAGAGGTATAAATTATCTGTATCATATACTCGTATATACATAAACTTACTTGATCTGAAACTATATATTCAACTAAAAAGATTTTAATGTACAGGTGAAACTTCTTCTCACAGTTCATCACAGAAACTTGGTAACCCTTTATGGATATTGTGATGAAGGCAACCAAATTGGGCTTGTCTATGAGTTCATGGCCAATGGGAACTTGAAAGAGCATCTGTCAGGTATTGCTCTAAAAAATTGGAATTAAAACGCCAATTCTTCCAAGTTTCTGAATTAAATAAAATGTTTTCGCAATTTCTTTGTGGATGTAGCTAGGAGTGTGGATGTCATGAGTTGGGAAGGGAGACTCCGAGCAGCAGTGGAGGCAGCACAAGGTTAGAGAGTATTTTGTTTGTGCTTTGAGTTTGTACTTGTGCATGTACTGATTTAGGTAGAATTTTGAGATGCAGGATTGGAGTACCTTCACCATGGCTGTAAGAAACCCAGAGTACACAGAGATATCAAGTCTGCGAACATCTTACTGAGTGTTAGCAATAATAAGGGTACTTTTGTAAATTAGTCAATAAGGATAGATTAGTAAATTGATTAATTAGTTGTTAATGCTGTTATTAGTTTGTTAAGTCAGTTAACAAACTAACTGAAAGAAGAAAAACAGAAACGAAGGACAAAGGGTCTGGAAGCATGTATATACACTGATCAATTCTTGTTTTTTAATACAATGAAATAACACTACATTTCAACATGGTATCAGAGCATTAAGATCTAATGGGAGAATTTCAACCTAGCTCTTTCGAAAATTTCCAATCCAACACTGGAATTGATCCTGGAGTTGTTAATCCAGCAATGAATTCACCCAATTCCTTCTCGCCAATTCTTCCTTCAGTGCTCACAAGCTTGTCGATTAAACTACAGAGAACAAATTATGGTTTCTGGCGAACTCAGATCCTTGCAACTTTGAGAGCTTTTGATCTTGAAGGTTACATCACAGGAGAGAAGTCATGTCCTGCTAAAGTGATCTCAATTCGTTCCTCACAAAATCCAGAGGAGATTTCAACTCAGATCAACCATGAATTTCTCAATTGGAAGAGGATCGATCAATTTGTTCTCAGCTGGTTGCTGTCATCAATTTCGGAATCCATTTACTGCAATGTAGTTCGATGCACATCAGCTATGGAGGTTTGGAATGTTCTTGAAAAGCTGTTTTATACTGAATCTAAGGCTAGATCTCTACATCTGAAACATCAACTTCAAAACACTAGAAAAGGATCCATGTCTATATCCGAATACATATCAAAATTAAAAGATATTGCTAATACCTTGATTGCTATAGGACATGAGGTTACAGATATGGATTTATTGTTCTATGTTCTTGATGGTCTTGGACCAGAATTTGATGCAATTGTAGTTAATCTTACCTCAAGATCTGGAAATATAACATTAGAAGAGGCACAGTATCAACTTCAAAGTTATGAGATGAGGTTAGAAAGATTCAATTCACCACAAACTCTAAGTCTTGATCACAGTGCCAATGTAGCTGCAAAGCAGTCTCAATTCGGAATGAACACATTTGGCAATCACAATTCACAGTACTCAAACAACTCCAGACAATCTTTCAATCAAAACTTCAGAGGCAGAGGAAGGTATAAGAACAATGGCAGAGGCTCAAACAATTATAATTCAGCCAGACCTATGTGCCAACTTTGTGGAAAAACAGGCCATACAGTAGTGAAATGCTATCACAGGTTTGACATAAACTATCAAGGACCACCATCAGCTGCTCAGCCCTCTCAAGCTCTTAATGTCAATCAATCATCGAGAACAACAGCTCAAAACTCTCAGGCATCTCAAGCCTTAATTGCTTCTCCATCAGCAGTGCAGGATCCTGCTTGGTACCTTGACACAGGAGCTACTGACCATATCACATCAGATATGAGCAAACTTGCATCAGCATCAAAATATACAGGATCTGAGGCAGTTCAAGTTGGTAATGGTACCTCTCTATCCATCACTTATATTGGTTATGGTTATTTGCAATCTCTCAATTCATCAGCATGCTTTAAACTTCAAAAAATCTTAGTAGTTCCTGCAATCACAAAGAATTTGCTAAGTGTTTCTCAACTTGTTAGTGAAAACAACATAACTGTTGAATTTCATGATTATGGTTGCCTGATTAAGGACAAGGATACCAGACAGATCTTGCTGGAAGGATACCTCAGTGATGGATTGTATCGAATAGCAACAAAATCCAACTCCAGTTCATGCTGTGTTACAGATAATAAACTGTCAAACTCTACTTCCCTGTTTGCATCTGTAGTCAATAATGTCAAATTAGTTGATTCTGATTCGTCAGTTGTAAATAATCAAGTACTTTGGCATAGGAGATTAGGCCATCCACACTTTCATGCAATGCAAAAACTGTCCTCAATCACTCAATTGTTCAAATGTACAAATAAAGCTGAATGCTTCTGTGAATCCTGTAGATATGGCAAGCAGTGCCATGAAATCTATCCTAGCTCAAAGTCTAGAACTGCAAATCCACTGGAAATTGTATATTCAGACCTCTGGGGTCCATCTCCAATAAAATCAGTTGAAGGATACACTTACTATGTGAGTTTTGTGGATGATTTCAGCAGATATACTTGGATATTTCCTCTCAAATCCAAAGCTGAAGTGTTTAATGTCTTTAAGCTGTTCTTGATTCAAGTTGAAAGACGGTTTAATACAAAACTAAAATGTCTGCAGTCTGACTGGGGTGGGGAATACAGACCACTCAAATCATTCCTCAAAGAACTTGGAATCTTATTTAGACATCCATGTCCACACACTCATCAACAAAATGGAGTTGTGGAAAGAAAACATAGACACATTGTAAACACTGGCCTCACAATGCTAGCACAAGCCTCTCTGCCCCTTTCATTCTGGTGGTTTGCATTCAACACAGCAGTATATCTCATAAATAGATTACCATCAGCTGCATTGAAGTCTAAGTCTCCATACTTTGTTCTATTTCTAGTTTATCCTAACTATAAACTATTCAAGGTATTCGGATGTGCTTGCTATCCCAATTTGAGATCATATCAGTCTCATAAATTTTCATTTCACACATCTACATGTGTCTTTGTTGGTTACAGTTCAGCACATAAAGGATATATGTGCCTTCACTCCTCTGGTAGAATATACATTGCTCAAAGTGTATCTTTCAATGAGCAAATGTTCCCATTTAAAAATGATTCATTCCTAAATTCATCATCATATTCAAATGCTGAACTTGTATCAGGACCTTGGATAATTCCTAGTCCTCAAACAGATCACAATCTTTCCAGCTTTATACCACCAAGTCAGATTCCAGAAACACCAAGTTCAAATCCATATTCTCCTGAAACTTCAAGTTCACCTACTCAGATTTCACCAATTGAAATTCCCACTGCTGTATCTCAGCAAACATCCTTGTCAACATTACCAACTAACCCAAACACTCATCCTATGGTCACTAGATCTAAAGCAGGTGTCTTTAAGCCTAAGTTCCATGCATATACCATTGATACAACCATCTCATCCTTTATTGAACCAGCCACTGTCCAACAAGCCATAAACAATCCGAAATGGTATGAAGCAATGAAAGATGAATTTCATGCTTTGCAAACCAATCAAACCTGGTCACTGGTTCCCTTTTCTGAGGACATGAAAGTAGTAGATCACAAATGGGTTTTCAGAGTGAAATATAACTCTGATGGATCAGTACAAAGATTCAAGGCAAGGTTAGTTGCCAAGGGCTTCCAACAGACCCCAGGAATAGACTACTTTGACACTTTCAGTCCTGTCATTAAGCCCTCTACAATCAGAGTTATTTTCTCTCTAGCAGTTACTTTGAATTGGGATATTCAACAAGTGGATGTCAACAATGCATTCCTTCATGGAGAACTTCAAGAGACAGTCTATATGACACAACCTGAAGGATTTATAGATGCATCTCATCCCAACTATGTCTGTCATCTTCACAAATCATTGTATGGCTTGAAGCAGGCACCTAGAGCTTGGTTTGACAAGCTCAAGACTGCTCTACTTCAGTGGGGGTTCCAACCATCTATTTCAGATTCAATTCTGTTCATTCTTAAAACTGTCAGCACAATTACACTGCTATTAGTTTATGTTGATGACATACTGGTTACTGTTAGTGATGATGCTCAAATTAAGAAAGTTATATCAGATTTAAATCTGAAATTTGCACTCAAAACTCTTGGCTCTGTCAGCTATTTTCTTGGATTTGAAGTCAAAAGATCCAAGAACCATATGCTGCTCACACAAAGGAAGTATGCAATTGATCTACTGAAAAAATGCAACATGCTGGAATCAAAGGCTATTCAGTCACCTATGGAAGCTAATTCAAGGCTTTCATCAAAAGACAGTGAAGAATTTGAGCAACCTAGCCTGTATAGAAGTACAATTGGTGCATTGCAATACTTATCAATGACCAGACCTGACATCTCATATGCAGTGAACAAGCTAAGTCAGTTCCTGCAGTGTCCTACAATCAAACACTGGCAGGCCTGCAAGAGATTGCTCAGATACATCAAAGGAACAACACATTATGGATTAATTTTCAGGAAAATGGAGTCAATTAATATTAGAGCCTATAGTGATGCAGACTGGGCAAGCTCACTGGATGACAGAAAATCAACTTCAGGATGCTGTGTGTACTTTGGAAACAATCTAATATTCTGGAGTTCAAAGAAACAGAAAGTGGTAGCAAGATCCTCAACTGAATCAGAATACAGAGCAATGTCTCTTGCAGCAACTGAAATCATTTGGTTACAAAGCCTGCTATCCGAAATTGGAGTAAGATTAAGTGACATTCCTATTCTGTTCTGTGACAACAAAGGAGCAGAATCCTTGGCCTCAAATCCTGTGTTCCATGCTAGAACAAAGCATGTTGAGATTGATGTGCATTTCTTAAGAGAGAAGGTACTGGAAGAAAAACTAAGAGTGCAGCATATATCCACTGAATTTCAGAATGCAGACATTCTCACTAAGCCTATAACAGGAACAAGGTTTGAATTCCTAAGAGACAAGTTAAACATCTATACTGAAGAATGTGCTGAACTGAAGCAGAAGGTATATGCAAACCCGAAGCAAAGCTATAAAGTTCAGGAATATGCAGAACTGAAACAAAGCTATGAAGCTCTGGACAATTGCAGAGTCAATGCAAGTTAGCTAGGATGTCTGTTCGAAAGCCTAGCTACACTTGAGGGGAGCTGTTAGCAATAATAAGGGTACTTTTGTAAATTAGTCAATAAGGATAGATTAGTAAATTGATTAATTAGTTGTTAATGCTGTTGTTAGTTTGTTAAGTCAGTTAACAAACTAACTGAAAGAAGAAAAACAGAAACGAAGGAGAAAGGGTCTGGAAGCATGTATATACACTGATCAATTCTTGATTTTTAATACAATGAAATAACACTACATTTCAACACTGAGCGACAAATTCCAAGCAAAAATAGCTGATTTTGGGCTAATAAGAACTTTTCCAGTGGAAGGTGCCACTCATTTGTCAACAGGTGTTGCGGGGACCTTCGGATACCTTGATCCTGAGTAAGTAGGCAAATTTTGCATTAATATTAGTAAATAATGAAGAAATTCAAGGATGTTAATAGAACCATAGACCGTGAAAGAAAATTACTTTAACAATAGGCAAAAACAATAGAAATTACATAAATTGACAAGACTTATAGGCAATAATTATAAAAATTAAATGTTAAAACAATTACTATTAAAACAAGAATAACTATAGATGAATAATCAACTTAAACAATAAAACTCAGACAACTTAATCTAACACAAAGTTTGTAAATAGATGGTTCTCACTTTATTTATTAAAAATTCTTTAATTTTCTTTTCTACTTTTACCCACATAGTAAATTTGTGTCACGTCAAACGTTAAGAATCAAAGTCAAAAAGTTGTATTTAATTATACTAACTCATCAACTATCAATCTTCACCATTGAATTATGTACGATGAATATGCAAAATTTATGTCAAGATATTGTGTCAATTTTATTTTTTATATATGTAACGTATGAAAATTATTGAATAAAAATATAAAACGATAAAATTTAGTCAGGGGTGTAATGAATCTAGAAAAACTATTACAATATAAATAAAGAATATTATAACATTTAGTATGTAATGAGCCTAGAAAAACTATTATAATAAAAACGAAGTCTAGAGAAAGAATCTAATTCATTTTTTTCTCCTAACTGCTGTCGACTGAGGAACTACTTGTATTTATTGTCAGGTACTGTCAAACATATAGATTAAATGAAAAGAGCGATGTGTATAGTTTTGGGGTGGTTATTTTGGAGATAATCACGGGCCGACCTGTGATTACAAATACTGGGGAGCATAATCACATTAGTCAATGGGTTGTTTTCATGCTTGAAAAAGGGGATATTAAAAATATTGTTGATCCAAGGTTAAGGGGAAATTTTGACATTAACTCAGCATGGAAAGCTGTTGAAATAGCAATGGCTAGTGTATCTCAAACTTCTGCCGGAAGGCCGACCATGAAAGATGTAGTGATGGAATTGAAGCAGTGTTTAGAAATGGAGAGATCTCGGAAGGAGGGCCAATATGGGACTGAATCAAGAGATCATCATAGAACGGTCTCTCTGAATCTAAGTACTGAACTCAATCCTGTGGCAAGGTAGTATATTTTCGTACTGGTTCTGTCAAGTCTCAAACCCTCGACTTCAGTTCATCCTTGAATTCCAAGAAAAATCAAAAAGTGAGAGTCTTCTACCCCCAACAATCACGTTGTTGTGTGTTAGATTTTTGGCTCGAGTGATCCAACTGAGCTTTTTTTTTTTGTAATTTACAATCTCATTTATGCATATCTGCCAACTTTAATTTTTTTAAAAAATATATATATAAATTCTAGACCTTTGCATTAGGTTGTTTTTAAGTAGCAGAGATGTTATTTGAATTATTTTGGACTGAAATTGAGAATTCATATTTAATTTCTATCCTATGGCCAGGAAGAGAGATGGGAAAAGGAAAGAAACAATGTAAATATTAATTCCAAAAGAAGGAAAATCCGGATTAGAGAATTAATTAAAATACAACTTATATACGAGGGCAAGTCAATGAAGTCTAGGTGAAGTTCTGACTAGACTTCAGTTTGTTGATTATTGGATACAAAGGTATCAAACGAGATACATAAACTTGGGATGCCCTTCAACCCATGTGTGGTAACCCATTTTTGTTCCATAATTCAAAATCTCCTTGTGTGAATTACAAATGAATTTCTTTTTTAACCGTCCACAATCAAATAATTAGCGATGTTTCCTCCCATGGTACTCATCCACTCTTGGTGGATTTGTGGAGTCAAAATCATGACATGAATCCAGTTAGAAAACTCCAATCTAACCTATAGATCTTGTACACATATCTTGACTTGGTTGATCAACTTTTTAAGAATAAAAACTCAAAACTCAAAATAATGCCACTGGTTGTGCATCACTTTTTTAATTTTATCTTTTATTCTTTCATTGAAAGCATCTCCACACGCAATTCTTTCCGACTATAATATTACAGCATCAGCATAGTTTTTGAATTCATATATATATATACATATATATATGTGTATATATATATGTATATATATATACATATATATATATGTATATATATATACATATATATATGTATATATATATACATATATATATACACATATATATATATATATACATATATATAAACACACACACACGCACGCATATATATGTCTATTTGTTTTTTAATTTGTCTAGAGCTAGAATTGGCACATTCTAACAACGAATTACAAGCCGCAAGTGCAGGACGAGGATACACAGTAACCCTTACAAACTAAAAAATTGCTTTTTGGGGCTCAGCTCCTATTGTAGGAATTAAACCAAGCTTAGACATCTTGTTTAGTTTCTTTGGATTAGGGTAAAATTTCTGAGATTTGGTTTAATATCATTAGTTTTATAGTTCGAGTGAGATTGCCTTTGATTCTTATGTAAGCTTGCATCGTACGTATATTTTAATATAAGAGAATTAATCAGTTTTCTCTTCACACTTTTTTTTTTTGTGAGTTGGTATTTTTATTTTCCTACAATTGGTATCATAGCTAGGGAACTCGAGGAATTTCTCAAGTTTGATGGAAAAAATAATTTTAAGCTTTGGAGAGATCGGATACTACTCATCTTTGAATATTAAGACATCTGAAAAATTGTAGACTTGGGATATCAAATACCAGCAGAGATCAAGTAGAATTAACATAAGAACAAAGAGAAAATGTCAGTTATAATTGAAGGAAAGATATAAAACCTAGGGTTTATGTCAATCAAACTGTGGATCTCCACGTCAATCACAAAATTGTTAATGTAAAATCAAACAAAATAAGTATGGGATTTCTTGATGAACAACTATGATAGTACTGGGGAAAGAAAAATTGTGTCCTAGATCAAGTCCAAAACATGCCTAGATTCAAGATTGGAAACTGCAAAAGAGTCCCAAAATTTCAATGTTGAGATAGACACTCACGAATTGAATCTCTTAAAAATAAAGAAGAAAATCAAATTTTAGAACAGTTCGTCGTAGTTCACAAACTGCCATTGTCACCCGTCGTCATCACCATTTGTCATCATCGACCGGAGAATGAATTCTCACCTCCACCACCATCGAATAGATAAGGACATGGTCAGCAAACTTTCCTTCTTCGCCGATGACCACTTCTAGCAGGACCACCCGAAAAAGGTCTATTAACGCTTTGGTTATACCATCAACCACCGCGACCACTGATAAGTAAGATGTCACCACCCTTCCAAGAAGTTTCGCAGATGGTTGCAGATGATGAATCAAAAGTCGACACCAATCAAGATTGCCAAAATCTTCCGAATCACCACCATAAGAAGAGTCATCATCAAAATATCAGACAAGCCCCTACAATGGCAAATATTGATCAGTTCCCTTTGATAAAAACTTTCAGTTTGGTCCAAGTTTGTGGAAAATTCTGAGCCCCACCACGTTTGGTTTGTGACAATGAAGCCCTTGCAGAATTTCAGTTTGGTTTGTTTATTTTCAAAAATTTATTTTAAACCCACAACAAAGAATTATCTCCAACAAGAGAAGGAATGTGATTTTTCGGTTAGAATTCAAAGAGAAAAGTAGAGGACTTATTTGCATTGGATGATAAGTTGCTATATAGTATGGAAGATCATATTTTTGCTTGGGTGATTAGAGAGCATAGTAATTACAAAATTACTCATGTGAAGCTTAGTTTAGGGGGGGCAATGCAGGAATTAAACTAAGGTTAGAAGTCTTGTTTAGTTTATTTGGATTAGGAGAAAATTATTTAGATTTGGTTTAATATCATTAGTTTCATAGTTTGAGTGAAACTGTCTTTAATTCCTAAATAAGCTTGTATTTTACGTGTATTGTAATAAAAGAGAATTAATCAGTTTTCTCTTCACACTTTTTTTTTTTTTTTGTGTTGCTTGAGTTGGTATTTTTATTTTTTTACTCCTATGAGTATAATCTTATAATATTAAACGTTGCACTGATAGATATTTTAGTTAGTATTTCTATTGCCTTATAATATCATTTCTATGTAAAAAGCGAAACTCTACGTTACAAATGATGTTTTTAATTGTTAAAAAGAAAGAAAAAAAGCGAAACTCTACGTTACAAATGATGTTCTCAATTGTTAAAAAGAAAGAAAAAAGAATTGCCTTGCTCTAATAATTAATAAATTATTAGAAAGATGTTGCATTTGCTGCTGGAGAATTATCATCATTATAATTTATACTTTGTGCAAGCAGTACCTGTCGAGTTAAATTTGCAATCCTTAATTAACGTGGAGTCACGGAAAATTTATATATATATATATATATATATATATATATATATATATATATATATATGCATGCCCATGGTATTGGCCTAGTAAATCATATATACCAAGAAAATATTGGGGTTTTCAAAGTCAATCCTATAATATAAAACCGTACCTGTCTTGGTGGACTATTGTACTCTTGCATAATTGAAGTTTCCAAGATATAAAATTAAGATAAAATGAGCGGGCAATGGATTCAATAATCCACCATATCTGCAACCTAGAAATATGCACCACACTTTTACTGGCATCTAATTAGCAATGTATCAACTATGTCAAACTTTCATTGTAAAATAAAAAACGAATAAAATTTGAGATTCAAGTTAAGTATATGCATATTTTCTAATCAAAACACGAAATTAAGTCGCATAAGTAGACGCCGACAAGCAGTGCACATTTAGGCACCATTTAGCGTCCTTATGATTTTCTGGCTTATGTTAATTTGCAAATTTCTGACCATATCACCTTGGAAATTTGTTTGAAATTACATTATGCATCAAAGTCACTGCAGTCTGTGGATGCATTTGGTTTTTGGCTTTAAATTCTTCCCTTTCACATTATATTCTCAGATTTTTAATTTGGTCAAGCTTTTCTTCTTTCTGTCACTATGGATCCCGGCCCTCCTGCATTGACTTGGAATTATTACACATTAAATAGTTAGAGCTACACATTAAGTGAAGTATTGACCAGTGAGATGGCTGGAATATTTGACGTTAATAGTTTGACATGAAAGCTTGCAGTCATACAATCTAAATGATCGTGTATGATTGGCCAAAATGCTGCTTAATTTTATCATCATCTTCCTTCGAATATACTAAAGAAGCTGATCATGGGGATGTCTGAATGTACTCTCTTTACATTGCTGGCTGGTTTCGCTTTCGTGCTTCTGCATGTTCAAGCTCAGCAACCGGGTACACATTTCTAAAACTTTCTGTATCATTCAATTCTTGCAGACTATGTTAATAAAATTAATTTTATTTCTCTCTTTCAGGTTTCATCAGCATAGATTGTAATATCCTTTTTTTTTTTTTTGTAATGTATATTATAACATGTGTTATGGTTACATGTGTAATATATGTATTAATGTGTTATGTGTTGGATTTGTAATGTAATAGATGAGAGATGATGGGCTTAGTGGAAAGGAGGAAAGTAAGGAAGCACTAAATGGAAATTGTGCTTTATGATATTTAATAAATAGGAAGAATTCTAGAATTTCTTCCATCCTTGCTCTCTAAACACACGTTCCAGCCCTTCACTCCCTCTAAGCTCCACACACACACACACACACACATAACTTCAACAAGAATTCAAGCAAGCAAGTGGTAAGAACTCTTCTCTCCTTTAGAATTCTTGTGCTATTGTGTATTTATTTGCAAGAATTCTTTTGGGTTGTGATGTGAGTATGTGAATTGTTGTTTGTGCTGCTGGAAATTTGTGTGGAAACATGAATGTGAATGAGTTTTGAGTGCATCTAAGCAAGAGGATGAAGATATAAGGTAGAATTGAGAGTTTAGTCAAATCCTGGAAATTTTGTTATACTGAGCAATGCATGTTCCGAAAATTACCAAAAATCAGTGGGACATTTTCTTGTTCTGAAATTTTTATGGATGAAAACAGACGTGTCCAGGAGTGTATAGCAATTTGATTCACTCAAAAATTCGAATTAGGTGATTTGTAGTGAATTTTTGAATTTCTGGTATGGTATTGCACATTCCCCTGTCTTAGAACAGAGTAGGGGAAGACGATTTTAATTGAAGGTTCAAATATTCATAGAATTACCTGATTTTTGGTATGAAAGTCCTTTTATGTGTCATATATGAGACTGTAAATTTTCACTGAGATTGAAGGTCTGTGTGAATTGTTATAGATTTTTAAAGTTGGCTTGTTAAAACTGGAATTTATAGTTTCCAAAACAGGGCAGTTAGAAATAAATGGATTTGAATGGGTTAAACACCTTGAAAAGCCCTGATTTTTGGTATGGAGGTATATATATATGTTATATACCATCCTGTAAATTTGTGTAGCCATTTGAGTAGGATTGAAATTCCTACAAATTTTTAAGTTGATGGTGCTCAGTGAAGTCAATGCAGTGGCAGGATGGTTGAGGTAATGAATTTGATTATTTTGAGTGACCTAATGACCCCAATTTACTCTAAAAATTTTAATGAGATATGAGGTATGTGTCTAAAAGATGTCTACCAAATTGTGTGAATTTTGAAAGTAGACAAGTGTTGTTGTAAATTGTTTGTCAAAGTAAGTATAGAAATATAGCCAAAAAGGGGAAATGTTTTACAATTGTATGGTGACCTAAAAAAGAGATTTTTGTTTTATTTTTAGGTCAATCAAAAGCATTGAAAAGCAGCCATACAAGGTAAGTAAGCTAACTACTCTGAGGCCACAATAAATTGTGTATTGTATGTATGAAATTTTGTGGATTATAACACTATTAAATGCTAGCAATCTGATGCTTAAATATGAAATATTGTGACTGATTGTGAATGATGAAATGTGATTGGCATGCCAAGACCTAGGAAGTTTAGCTCTCATAGCTTGAGGGGAGGCCTGGACCATGTGTTTCTCTAAACGAGATTTGGTCGCATGGGCCCGGTATCACCCGGATTGTCAGACTAGCCTCGAGCTATTTCAAGTGTAGGCATCTAAATGTATTTGTACTGTTCTGTACTGTTCCATGGCTTGAGGGGAGGTCTGGACCATGTGTTTCTCTAAATGAGATTCGGTAGCATGGGCCCGGTATCACCCGAATTGTCAGACTAGCCTTGAGCCTTCCGTACTCCCATGGCTTGAGGGGAGGTCTGGACCATGTGTTTCTCTAGATGAGATTCGGTTGCATGGGCCCGGTATCACCCGGATTGTCAGACTAGCCTTGAGCTATTATATGGGAACTGACTGTGAAATGAAAAGTCCTACCTTGATTAGAGAGTCTTTTCCCCTAGGTGACTGTAACTGATACTGTGGAAGCTTCCTCAATATGTGATTGTGACTATGCACGAAAAAGCAATGAGTAGAGATATGTGAACCCACTTATATGAGGTTGAATCGACCTATAGAGGTCTAGAAAGAAAATTGGCGCGGGAGCGCAAATGTAACCGAAGTGAACTTGAAGCATTTCTTTTCTTTACAATTTAGATAATGCTTGTGTAGTTAGAAATGGATAATTTCATACTGTGGATTAAATTCTATTGCTAATTTTTATTGCTGTATATTTGCTTAGCTTACTTACTGAGTTTTACTCATGAAAGTTGTTGTGTGCCTCAGGTGATCAATAGATTGAGCTAAGGATGGAGGACTTTTGGCATTGTTGACAGAGTTCCCTTGGCAACCATAGACCGCTGTTCTATATTAGCATAGCCATACTGTAGAACCTCTTTTGATTTTTGAATGTACATAAATGCAGTGGTTGTCATTAGGAACTCTAATTGGAGTTATACTTATATCAATCTTTGAAAGAAATATTAAAGTTCACAATTAAATGACTGCATAAAATATTACTTTCTGTATGTCCAGTATGGGTTATGACATAGATTGTGGAGCAAACTCAAGCTACACTGATCCACAAACTGGCATTTACTACGTTCCATATTCATCCTTCACAGAAACGGGAGTAAGCTACAGTCTAAAGTCATACCAATCCGAGACCCTTCGACAGTTATCAACTCTCAGAAGCTTTCCCGAAGGAACCGAAAACTGTTACAATGTAAAAACTACAAAAGACGGTAGATACTTGATCAGAGCAACCTTTGCGTATGGAAATTATGATAAGCAATATGCAGTACCATGGTTATTTTGATCTGTACCTGAGAGCTAATCTGTGGGATTCTGTGGAACTAGGAAATGCATCCACAGTCCTGTTCAAGGAAATTGTACATGTTTCTTCATCGACCTATATCGATGTCTGTTTTGTGAATACCGGTAATGGCACACCATTGATTTCATCATTAGAATTCAGGCTCCTGCAAAATACCACTTATGTTACTGAATATGGATCGCTTATCATCTCTGCAAGGATGAATGTTCTTCCAAACAAATATGAAATACTCGGGTGAGCCATTTCTGTCACCAATCATCTTTTCAGAGCTTAATTCATGTAAGATCACTTTATGATTAACTAAATAAGAAGAAAATGATGCAGGTGTCCTGATGATGTTTGTGATCGAAGATGGGTAGTATTTAATTACATTGGATGGGAGCAAGTAAACACCTCGCTCACCGTTGATGCTGATACTCACAAGGATTTCCAGCCACCACAAATCGTCATGAAGAGAGCTGGTAGACTAAAAAATGCGAGCGACCCTTTAAAGATGTTGTTGATGGGAAGCACTTGTCTGGTCCTGTGACTCCAAATTTTCTATCCACAAGCATTATTTACACCACTTCAGCCTTGACTGGAGGACAAAATGTGTTTTGATTCACTAGAACTGAGGATTCAACCCTGCCGCCGATTCTCAATGCAGTTGAATTTTATTTTTTAAAAGAACTCCCACAATCAGAAACGAACCAAGTAGATGGTAAGCACTTCCAAATTTCATATCAATTTCTCTTTCGGTCTAGTTAATTTTTATCATTTGTATACATATATAATTTCTGAATGTTTTTTTCTGCATATATATGATAACAACAGCTGATGCAATCAAGAATATCAAGTCATTATACAAGAGGAAAGATTGGCAAGGAGATCCATGTGTCCCTCACGCATTCTTGTGGAAGGGCCTTGATTGCAGCTGCAATAATAATGATCCTCCTGGAATTATTTCCTTGTAAGTCCATGGATTTTACATATAAAATTACTAAAAAATATATTCCCTAGCCTTTATTAATCAATCAATAAACCTAAATTCAGGAATTTGTCAGCAAGTGGATTGACTGGGGAGATACCTCCTTACATATCCAATCTGACAAAGATAAAGCACCTGTGAGTATATATCTCGAGTCTCACCTCAGTATAAATTAATTGTCAACCCTTTTCAAGATGTAGGGTAAATCTACATTACTGGGTTAACAATTTTTATCACAATTTCAGGGACTTCTCAAACATTAGTTTGACGGGAGCAGTGCCTGAGTTTCTATCTAAATTGTCATTCTTGAAGAATTTGTAAGTTACTAATTGGTATTAAAACTTAAAATGTCTCGTTTCTTCTATTGAAACTGAAGATTCATATCTCTTATGCCTTTGCTGCAGAAACTTTCGTGGAAATAATCTCACAGGTTCAGTACCAACTGAACTCCTTGAAAGATCAAAGGGTGGTTCGCTAACATTAAGGTATATATGCATGCATAATCTCCCAATCTTGCTCTTTCACCAACTCTTTTTGACAGAAATATGTGTAGTTATAAAAGTTCAATAGTAGAGGCAAATGGCATTCCACATACTACCAGATCGTAGAGGCAATTGTAATCCAACTGGCAGCATAAACTAGCCCAGTTTTCCATGCAAAAATAGAAGTCATCGTTTAATTGAATATATATATTTTTTAAGTAATTGATATGTGTGCTACATATTTTACTGTGCGAAGCTGTGACCGATCGTATGTTCAGGATTTGGAATATTTTTTCCGGGAAAAAATTTTCCTTAACTTTTTATACATTAGAGTTTTTTTTTTTCAATTATAAAATATGTCTAGCTAATCAATGTACGAAGGGATACGTTAAACTTAAATTTTTTATCTAAAATCTTAATTTAAATGTTTAATTATTCATCTACATAATCAATTATATGAATTAGAACATTACGAATCACTTCTTTTAAAAAAAGGATTGTTAAACATTTAGGTTAAAAAAATCTCAACATTGCTTAATGTATGTTATTATAAATGTGAAAAGGGATATTTTTTTATTTGACCCCTTTTGAGGTCCCTTAACTAAATCTAACCATTTTTTTAGTTTTAACTATTTGTGACTCATTTTTTCATGTAAAAAAAGGTGGATGCCCGTTTTTATTGTTAAAGTATAGAATATCATTTTTATATGGTGCACGACATAGTTGTGCAAATTACAAGATGGCATTGTGCAAAATTCTTTGAGTCTTGCAATTTTGCACAACCCTATCGTGAACTTGGTCTTGTAAATTTTTCAAAACCATTTTTTCACACGATGAGGTCGTGAAGTTGCACGACTTAGTTGTACAATATAATAACTATATTTATAATTTTGTTGACAATTATTTTAGGAGATGATTATGCAACTTGCATAATATAATTATGAAAAACATCCAAGATTTATTTTTTTATTTTTTGCACGAGTCCTTCATCCAATTGCACAACTATGTCGTGCAAAAAATGATGTAGGACAAATTAGGAATAAATTAGAGATTTTAATTTTGATTTTAGGGATTTTAATAAATTATGGATTTTGACTATTATTAGGGATTTTGACTTCCTAAATTGGGAGTAATCCTAATTTGAGTTATTTTTCTAATTAATAGTTTACTATTTTATTTAGGATTTAATTTTGGTATTTTCTAGTTAAACTAGGATTATGATTCTATTTCCTAATAGGATTTTATTTCCTAGTAGAACTAGGCTTTAAGGTCCTATAAATAGGAACCTTTAGTTATGTTATTTTCAGATTTGGTTGTTATTGTTTTTTTGATCTTTTAGTAAAAAGATTATTTCTCCCTCAATTTTCACTCTACTTCTTCCCCAAATTTCTTCTATTATTTCTCCCATTTTCTCTGTCTACATCTCCCTCCCTTTCTTTTAACTTGAGGAACCCCGTTCCTCATCAATTGGTATCAGAGCGTGGTTTTGATCCCCTCTAATATTATTTATCCTTTAATTTTTATTTAACCTATAAACCCTAAAACCTCCCACCACCATCAACTTACTTTACCCCAATTTCATCTTCCATTACCCCTAAAAAAAAAAAAATTGTTCATCAGGGCACTGTTCACCGAAAATACTGTTCACGGGTATCACTGTTCACCGCGGATATTGTTCATCAAAGTTACTATTCATCAACGGCACATAATTCGTCAAATCTTATCCTATTATGATGACTAGAAGTAAGAAAAATCAAACTGAAGATCCTGACACATCTGAAACTTCAGTCCAACAACCTAAAACATTAGAAACAGTCCAGCTAATGATACAAGCCTCAGAAATAAGACAAGGGATGCCATGGATAACAGGATGACAGAAATATTAGTAGCTTTAAAAGCCTTACAAGCATCCGTTCTCGCAAAACAAAATTCTAATTTGGAGTCATCTACCAAACATAGGAATCAAGAGATCTTGGGTGCAACTCCAAAGAACCAAGAGAATGAGTGTGATGATCGTAGTGGAGATGATGAAGCAAGCGAGATTAATCTTGTAGATGGGCATGAATCTAAAGGTGATATTGAGATTGAGGGCAAGAGGAATCCTAATGATGATGTGGAGCCTATATGTGAAGAATCTAGAGGTGATATTGAGATCGATGGCAAGATGAATTTTAATGATGATGTGAAGCCTATATGTGAAGAATCTCATGAAATCATTCAAGAAGTTGATTTCATAGGTTGTGATTCATATTTGGGTTCTTCTACTTCTATCATTGGGTCAACGGTCAAGTCTTCCATGTGGATTATTGTTTCTCTACCAATATTGAAGGCCGCTAAAGCATCAATAATTTTTCCATTATATGTGCTTTCACTATTGGATCATAAAGCGAAGATGTGGATTAATAACTTTTCAATAATCGTGCAAGACAAGACGTGGCGTTTCCTTGTGTATTGGCAATTTCCTCCTTGACAACTCGCCAGGAGTCGAGTTCTTTCAAGAGGGAGAGAATTGATGTAGGACAAATTAGGAATAAATTAGAGATTTTAATTTTGATTTTAGGGATTTTAATAAATTAGGGGTTTTGACTATTATTAGGGATTTTGACTTCCTAAATTGGGAGTAATCCTAATTTGAGTTATTTTCCTAATTAATAGTTTACTATTTTATTTAGGATTTAATTTTGGTATTTTCTAGTTAAACCAGGATTATGATTCTATTTTCTAATAGGATTTTATTTCCTAGTAGAACTAGGCTTTAAGGTCCTATAAATAGGAACCTTTAGTTATGTTATTTTCAGACTTGGTTGTTATTGTTTTTTGATCTTTTAGTAAAAAGATTATTTCTTCCTCAATTTTCACTCTACTTCTTCCCCAAATTTCTTCTATTATTTCTCCCATTTCCTCTGTCTATATCTCCCTCCCTTTCTTTTAACTTGAGGAACCCCGTTCCTCATCAAAAAATGTATACATGTTATCTAATTTCATTATTTTTAAAACCACTAAGGGTATCTTTGTACTTTTGAGGGGTTAAAAATAGTTAAAATAAAAAAGATGTTAGATATAGTTAGTAAGTAGCCCAAATATTTGATAAAAATTTGCCTATCAAAAGTTTTAAAAAAGAGCAAACTACAATTCTATATTTTATATATAAATTAATGTAGTACCATTACCTATTCATTGACACATTATCACCCTTATCAAATAAGTAGATTTTTACATATTCATTAATCTAAAAGTTTTATATTATTATTTTAAAATTAGAAAAAGAAAAGAAAGAAGTTGACAAGGCTCTTATAAAATTGGACTGACCCTCCAAATTGCATGCATGCCGGTCAAAATTGTCGACGCTCACTAATTCTGTTCTTACTGGGTCTAATTGTAGCGTAGATGGAAACCCATATCTTTGCGCATCAGCTTCATGCGGCCAGACAAAGAAGAAGTAGAAGAAAGTTGTGGTTCCAGTTGTAAAATCATCCGCTTCTTTGTTCATACTAGCGACTGTCTTAGCCATCTTCCGGAAACTTAAAAGACTGACACAAGCTATTGCTACCAATGCATAGGCTATTGCATGAAGTGCTTTAAGCTATAACCAAGAAGATATTTTTCTTTTTTGATTGATTATTAATCAGCATATTATATGAATTATAAACCAGTTTAGACTCTCCATTAATTAAGTCACAAGAAGTTATTATAGTTTCCTTTATTATTAATTTTTACCTATGAAATAATATTACTTTCAGCAAAGTTTATATACTTTGACCACAGGGAAGGGTAATGATTCCAACTATGACTCATTGAAACATCGATTTACGTACGCGACCTATCGAGGATTACAAATAACTTCAAAACGGTTCTTGGTCGGGGAAGATTTGGAAAGGTTTACCATGGCTACTTGGATGATGATACTGAAGTTGCTGTTATAATGCTCGCTGAATCCTCACGCCAAGCTGGTTATGAGCAGTTTGAAGCAGAGGGATAAATCTACGCCTGTACCTGTATATACATAAACTTACATGAGCAAGCAATTAAAAACATGCTATTTACAGGTAAAACTTCGTCTGACTGTTCATCACCGAAACTTGACGTATTGTGATGAAGGCAAGCAATTTGGGCTCATCCCTGAGTTCATGGCCAATGGAAATTTGGAAGAGCATCTGTCAGGTATTTATTGCTTTTAAAAATTGAAATTGAAAAATCGATTCATCCATGTTTCTCAATTAAAACAGAATATAATTTAATGTTTTCCCATTTTATTTGCGGATGTAGCTGGGAGTGTGGATGTCATGAGTTGGGAAGGGAGACTTCGAGTAGCAGTGGAGGCAGCACGAGATTAGAAGTATTTGGTCTGTGCTGTCAGTTTGTATTTGTGCTTGTACGTGAACTGATTTAGGTGCAATTTCGAGATACAGGATTGGAATATCTACACCATGGTTGTAAGCCACCCAGAGTACACAGAGATATCAAGTCTGCAAACATCTTACTAAACGACGAATTCCAGGCCAAAATAGCTGATTTTGGGCTAGTAGAACATTTCCAGGGGAAGATGTCACCCATGTGTCAACAGGCGTTGCAGGGACTTTTGGATATCTTGATCCTGAGTAAGTAGACTTTGTTTTTTGTTTTTTATTTTTTTGACATAAAATATAGATAAAGAAATGAAGAAATTTAAGGATGTCATGAATGTATAGGCATTAGGCTGTGAAAGAAAACTGCATTAACATTAATAGGCAGAAACAGAAGAAATTAAACAACAATTTACGTGATGTTGGCAAAATTTATTTGCATTCGTGTGTGTGTGTGTGTGTGTGTGTGTATGCATGTATGAATATATATTTTGGTCGGTAATCTTTTAACACAAATTTATGGTTATTTGTATCACCTAATTCAAACGTAAAAGATTGCATTATTGTAATGAAACTAACTCATCAACTATCGATCTAAACCATTGAATTATGTGTGAAGAACATGTAGAAATTTGTGTCAAAACAATTTACACCCATCCACATGCACACATATATATGTATAATGTAACAAAATTATTCAATAAAAATATAGAAATAGAAAATTTAGTCAGGAATATATTGAGCCTAGAAAAACTATTACAATAAAAATAAAGAAGAAAAAAGAATTCAAATATATGAGAATTTAAGGAGGATTCTTATTCATTTTCCTTAATTTCATTGCTGTGGATTAAGGAAGTTGTTTTGAGTGACAGGTACTGTGAAATGTATAGATTGACTGAAAAGAGCGATGTGTATAGTTAATTTTGGGGTTGTTATATTGGAGATAATCACAAGCCGTCCTGTGATTGCAAATACTGACGAGAATAATCACATAAGTCAAATGGTTTGGTTTCATGCTTGCACAAGGGGATATTAAAAATATTGTTGATCCAAGGTTACTTTGACATTAACTCGGCATGGAAAGCTGTTGAAACAGCAATGGTTTGTGTATCTCCAACTTCCACTGGAAGGCCGACCATGAAAGATGTAGTGATGGAGTTGAAGCAGTGTTTAGAAATGGAGAGATCTCGGAAGGAGGGCCAATACGGGACTGAATCAAGAGATCAACCAGGAATGGTCTTTCTGAATCTTACTGAACTGAATCCTGTTGCAAGGTAGTGTTTCAGAAAGGGGAAAGCTTGTGTCTCAAGTCTCTAACCCTATTCGACTTCAATTGATACTTGGTTTCCAGGGAAAAATAGAAGTAATTACAGCTTTCTGCCTCCATCAATCATGCATGTTGTTTTGTGTTAAATTAATTTCTTGCTCTAGTGGTCCGACTGAGCCTTGTGTTTTGTAATTTACAATCTCAATTGTGAAACGTCAAGTGGATTTATTTCGGATTGAAATGGAGAATTCATGTTTGGTTTTTATACTTTCACTAGTTCGATAGGTAGGGAGAGAAATGAAACAATGTAAACGATCCAATGAAAGGAAAATCCAGATCACTAGAGAAGAAACAAAACTTGTGGACTTTCACTTTTGCTAATCTGATCTTCCAAAATAAAATGAAATACAAGAGTTTAAGTCAATGAAGCCATATGATGATTTACACACCACTTGCACCGCCTAAAAGAAGGAACAAATTCCTGTTGACAAGTCAAAGATATTCTTCCGATAGTTGGTGTTGGTGCATAGAAAATCAAATGTTTGGGAGAAAAACATTTTTCTTCCAATAGTTGGTGTTGGTGCAGCACAGGGAAGGGAGAAAAAGTTGTACAACTAGAAAAATCATAGAAAGGTTAATATACTAACATCCTCTAAGATGTTCTTTCCATCATCAGTAGTGAAAGGGTATAAACAATTTCAGGCAGAGGTATGCCAAGAGTAACTTATAAATTTACATAACATTATGATCATAATTATATGTTCATAACATTAATTATGATCATAATTATAAATTTTACATCAAATTTGTGTGGAAAGCTATTGAAACCAGGAATGGAAATGTTGTACATCCAATTTTCTCTTAAGAGTAATTAACATTGTTACTCCTAACATTTGGACGAAGTGTCACTCTCCTCCCAACCTTCAGCAATGTAATATAAAGATCCATAATTTTCAAATGCTATTGGTCCATCTATCAAACGTATTATAGAAAGACAAATTTACCCTTATTTATATTATAAGATTTATTTATTTATTTCTCTTTGTAATGAACAAAAATTTTTAAACATTAATTTTTATTTAAAAACTATTTTATTTTAAAAATGGTTTATTCACAAAACATTTTCTTTTTAATTTTATTTTTAAAAAAATAAATTTTAAAAAAAATAAAAATTAGAAAGAAAACCAGTTAGAACACCATTTTCATTTATCTACAAACCATGTTCTTTTTAATTTTCATTTTTAAAAAATTCAGTTTTTACAAAGCATTTTCTATAAAATTTTAAAAAAATGAATTTTTCAAGTCATGTTGGTGTTTTTAAAATTTATCTCTTTTATAAAGAGAAATAAATAAAAAATCTTATAATATAAATAAGAGCAAAATTGTCTATATTTAATGTTTAATGGATGGATTAACGGTATTTGAAAATTAAAGACCTATATGTTACTTTACCGAAAGTTGAGAGGAGAGTATTACTTTGTTCAAACGTTAGGGATAACAATGTAATTATTCATTCTTTGAAAGGCCAATCAAGAAGCAGGTGGGCATGGATCTGTTAAGCAATGAAAAGAGCCCAAGCAAAAAAGCCCACGGCATTATTATGGACTCTAATATCCATAGGCTCAAACCCAGAAACAAACAAGAGTCTAGCCCGAAACAAAACCATTTGGAACTTCTTTGGACTTCAGTCTTAAATCCGTATAGTTGTTTTTAGATGTAGCATAAAACCTTGATATATTAATACTATTAAAATTTAAAAAAATTATTTTTTAGGGTCATTTATTTATCAATAAATAAATAATTTATTAATTTATTAAGAAATAAATAATTATTAATTTAAGAAGATTTTTATATTTTAATTACTTGTAAATGTATTATTTTTTTGACCAAGATTCATAAATATGTTATAAATAAGAAACAATGGATCGATGTAGTTAAAAGTTAACAGATTACATGAAGTCATATATACTCTACACTATAGAAATGCAATAGACATTGAGCACCTTTTATATTATCTTAGTGAACATTATGCAATTATGAAATTGCATAACAAAGAGATTATTGAAAATGTATAATGGATATATTGGTTGATGATAATGATGATCTAGATGATAATTACATTTTACAAATGTTTACTAAAAGATGTCATTCAAAAAATAGTAACCTTAAATAATTATTCGCTTCAACATTAAAAAAATAAAACAAATATGGTGCATGCTCTACAAAAAATAAAAGATAAGGTGATTGAGTTTAGTTTTAATAGAAAAAAGAAACAAAAAGCTTTAGATACATATTTTGGAAAAGAATTCAAAATTATCTTGATTCATCCCACCCACCCTGAAGAATTGCTAAAGCATTTGACCCTTCACGTATTTCAATACGAAAGATTAGTCAATCAAATAATTTATAATAAATGGGTCGTTTTGGAAAATAAATGAATTGCTTGTCATAAAATATTATCCTCATAAAACTTAAAACCTAACTTAAAAAAAGAAAAAAAATCAACTGTTCGTACAATTTTTTCTTTTTATCGAGGTTATGTAAAGGGACACAAGGTAAGGAATTTGATCCGTCAATTTATATTTTTCTTCCATTCATGTATCATGGATTGGTAGGGATATTTTTTTCCCTACTTGCTCTTTCTTTTTGGTATTTTTCATATCACAGAAATTAGGAATTGAGAATCAAACTATAGGAAAGGTCTAACTGGTTGATATTCATAAGCAAACCTACAATGGGACTTACCGGGGCTAGGGCCCTTCTTAAAGTTTGAAAATTTCTTAAACACCGTCTTATTTTATATACTTATATTAACACACTTGTTTAGAAAAATAATCTAATTTACTATTCTTTTTTTTTTCCAAAAATGTAAAGCCACCTGCTTCTTATTTTAAGACTATGCATGCGGCTACACAAACCTTTCATCCATACAGCAATTTAAGGTTATCCTATATGTTATTTTATTTTTTTAATTTTCTATATAAATAGAATTTTAGTTTTCTTAATCCTTATTTATCTAATTTGATATAAATTATACGATTTTTTTCTTTTAGGGTTTGAAAGAAAATTAATGAATTGTTCCTAGAAGAGTACAAATTAAAAAAATTCATGATAAACAAGAATGTTTAACCCTTTTATAAGGTTTAATAATATTGTACATTATATTTTCTTTCTCTTTCTTATTGATTTAATTGTATTAATTCGATTGAAGATAGTAAAAATCTTTAAAAAAATTATATTATGAGAAAATTTTTAAAGGGTAAGGTTTATTATATCCCCTAGTTTTTTTCCTTATATAATCAAGATTTATCAAATAAATTATGAATATTAAAATATGTGTAGTGTCCCCTCTTTAATATACTCTTGGACCGGCCATTGTTGGTATTTATTGTTTTTAATTCAAAAACTAAAATTTATTAAGAAAAAATCATCTTAATATTATGAATTTATATATTATTTATTTGAGTAATGCTACTCATACAAACTATTTATACAAACTCATACATACAAACTGATGTGGCATCCCTATGTGATCGCCACATCACCCATGTTAATTAATATCATTGATAATTAATATATATTTATCAAATCACTGTATTTATTTGTCAAATCATATTATGCCACGTCAGTTTGTATGAGTGAGTTTGTATAAGTAGTTTGTAAGAGTAGCATTACTCTATTTATTTTGTATATTTGATATTATTAAATTATATTTTTGTTAGATCTAAAAGATTTGAAAAAATTTATTATCTTATGTATTTAGTAAATTTATTAATTTAATAGATATATCTAAATTAAGATATAAATATTTTGTTATTTAATTAAAATTATTAATTTATCAAATATTTATTTATTAAGATTTTACTATATAAATATTTGACATACCAAACATACGACAAACATATAAATGGCAATTTAGATCCCATTATACTGTGAAGTTGCTGCGGGCCACGTTCAAAAGTAAATAAAGAATTAGTCAATGGATGGATGGTTCTCTTTAGGCCTTCTACTATTAAATTATTACAAAAGATTAAAAATGTCACCAAATTGCATGCCACGTGCTGAATTGTGGAGGACTTTACCTCAGTTTATTGCAGTTGATGATGCAGCTGATGCTTCGGCATAGTCAATAAATTAAGAAACATTCAATTTTAAACTGCTATTTTTTGTTATTTTATTTAAGTTGACCAAGTCTTTGTAGTACATATCAACTTGCTTTTGCATGTTCACATTTTTCTTTTATCTTGACACCTCATTTAATTTTTCTTTTAAAAATATTATTTTAAAAAAATCTAAAAAATATTAAACAATAGTCATAAAAAAATTTCAAAAAATCATTTATATATTAATAGAGAAATAAAAAATTTAAACAAACTTATTTTTTTAATACTCAAAAAATTAACCCATTTGTTATTGTATGTTACTAATTTGTACAAAAATATTCATATATGAATACAATCGTTATTCCACATGGGAAACACAAGTGGCAAGAACATAGGTAAAGAATAGGGTCCAACTAGCCCACCAATTAGCTGCCCTTTCAACACGGTTGAGTTGCCCAGCCCCACCAAATTGAAGTTCACCAATTCATATATTCTGGAGGCTTATCCTTTTCTTCTTGTACATGTCCACGGTAGACTCAGCCTAGAAAACTGTTTTTATCTCGACACAGGTTTGCCTTATATAACAATTATTTGTCTTGTTCAACAATTTCAGCAACTTGATGTTGACATACAAACGTAATTATTAAAGTAAAAAAGTATTAAAAACTTCATGGCTAGAAGAAGACAAGAAGAATGAATATTAAAATCCTATAGATACGTTATCAGCCAATTTAGAAAAACATTTTTAATGTGCAAAGAAACAACGGCATTTGACCATGTCATCCCGCAGGCAAGTGTATATTAGAAGAATGAATTGCTGGTCTACTGTTTCTGATATTTGATCTCCTGAACAGGAGAATAATTAAACTCAGAAAAGTTATGGAGATGTGCAGGCGATTTCTCTTAACATCATTGCTCTGTAGTTTTGCTCTAACAGTTCTTGTTACTGCACAGAATCAATCAGGTAATTTGCATATCTAAATCTTTGTAAAACAGTTACAAGTTTCATTATTTCTTTCCGGAAAATGGAGCTAAAGGTTTTTGTATGCATATGTCTGTCAGGATTCATTAGCTTGGATTGTGGATTACCAAGAGATTCTCCTCCGTATAATGAAGCTACAACTGGTATAAATTATACTTCGGATGAAAACTATGTAGAAACTGGTAAAGGGGAGACTGTGCAACCTGAGTTCAGAAATCGGCAGCAGCAGATGTGGAGTCTTAGAAGCTTTCCTGATGGGGTAAGAAACTGCTACAGATTCAATCTCACCAGGGGAGATAGATATTTAATCAGGGCGAATTTCTTGTATGGAAATTATGATGGAAAAAATACAACACCAAAATTTGATCTGCATCTGGGACCTAATTTTTGGAGTACAGTGACAATAAGAGATGCCTCTATTTCTACTTCGCTGGAGATGATACATGTACTCTCATCTGATATTTTATATGTCTGTATGGTCAATACTGATTCTGGGACACCGTTTGTATCGGCACTAGAGTTAAGGCTTCTGAGAAATGACACTTATGTAACTCAGACTAAATCACTTGAAAAAGTTGTGCGGCTGGATATGGGTTCGCCTACTAGAAAAACATACAGGTGAGATATTTTTGTATAACCAAAACTTTTGTGCTAGGAAAAGGAAAAATGTTTATATGGCTTGCCTAACTGCTGAGAATGTCTCAGGTTTAAAGATGATGTTTATGATCGTGCCTGGACGCCCTACAATTTCAGTAAGTGGACATCCCTAACAACTCAGCTTCGCGTTGATGCAAACGGTAGCAACATTTACCAACCACCCCCTGCTGTCATGCGCAGTGCTGCTAGACCGGTGAATGCTAGCGAGCCTTTGGATTTCTACTTCACATCAAATGATCGGAATTCCCAATTTTATGTCTACATGCACTTTGCCGAAGTAGAAAAACTAAAATCAAATGAGTCCAGACGGTTCAATATTTCTGTGAATGGAAGACTTTGGTTTGGACCTTTTACCCCAGCTTACTTGCACACAAACACTCTTTATTCCACAGTGGCCTTAAGTGGTGCAGTACAATATAACTTTTCAATCTTCAAAACTGGAAGATCAACGCATCCACCAATAATTAATGCGCTCGAAGTGTATATGGTGAAGGAGCTACCGCACTCGCAAACAGACCAACAAGATGGTATGATCTTAACAACATATAACTGTTAAGATTTATCTAGAGCCAATTTATCCAGGTTTTAAGATTTTAATACTAACTTTTGTACTCATATGGAAACATATTAGTTAATGCTATCACAAATATCAAGTCAATCTATAATTTGACGAAAAACTGGCAAGGAGATCCCTGTGGTCCTCAGGATTTCAAGTGGGAAGGTGTTAATTGCATAGATGGTAGTGATGATCCACCCAGAATCACGTCCTTGTAAGTTTATGCCTTCTAGTTAGCTTACATAAATTTGCTACTTAAACTTGATTCTCTGTTACTGATATTGTTGAACTCCAATCAGAAATTTATCCTCAAGTGGATTGACTGGGGGCATACCTTTATCCTTCACCAATCTCACCATGATTACATCTCTGTAAGTATCTCATCTCGCACGAGTTTCGAAGTAGTCAACATTTGCGTGATAGAAACCAGATTGATTAACCATTTTCCATTGCTTGTCAGGGACTTATCAAACAATAATTTGAAAGGACCAGTCCCAAGCTTTCTATCTCAATTGACATCCTTGGCATATTTGTAAGTTATTTGGGATTATAACTTGATATGAAAGCTTCTTATTTAAAAGAACAAAGGATCATTACATTTTATTGTTTTGCAGAAACTTAGAACGGAACAATCTCGAAGGTTCACTTCCTATTGAACTGATTGAGAAACGGGATAATAATACACTAACATTACGGTATGTTTATAGTTAAAACCATGAACAATTATTATCATAACTAATCAGGCTGTTGAAGAGGGTACAATTAAAATTTGTATTCTCACTACCCCTGATAACTATTTTAGAGCCAAAGTAATCAAATAAGCTGAAAAACCTCTGATTTTATTCTCTACATTTTTTAAAAGGTGAAAAATAAAATAAAAAACTGAAATATTTTGTTTTTGTAACAGAAGATTTTACGAGAAACTAGTGACAGATAATTAGTTATAGTTCAGATTCTTACATTTTCTGGCTTTTATTGTATCAATTCTAGAGTTGATGGAAATCCAGGCCTTTGTCCCTCGATTTCTTGCAAGAAGGAGAAGAACAAGATCATTGTTCCAGCAGTAACATCTGCGGCCGCATCTTTTATCCTCATAACTGCATTGATTGGCTGGTTGACTCTTAGGAGGAGAAAACAAAATGGTTTGTGCCACATTATTGCATATACTAATGAAACTTTGAAAATAGTTTGAAACAAGTGAATGCTTATTGAACTTGTGATAATTCATCAGCCACAAAGTTGAATAGCAAATCAATCACAAGCAAGACATACGAGTCAATGGAGTGGAACAGTCGACAATTCTCTTACTCCGAGGTCCTGAAAATAACCAACAACTTTGAGAAGGTTCTTGGTAAGGGAGGATTTGGAACAGTTTACCATGGCTACATAGATAACACTGAAGTAGCTGTGAAGATGCTTTCTCAATCATCTGTTCAAGGGTATAAGCAGTTTCAAGCAGAGGTATGCAAAAACAAATTTCGAGCTCATGATTTATATATTTTAAACTATTCTCGAATAAGAAACAAGACACATGTTTCCTAAATATAGGTCAAGCTTCTTCTGCGAGTTCACCATAGACACTTAACGTCCCTTGTTGGATATTGTGATGAGGCCACGAACATGGCACTCATCTATGAATACATGGCTCATGGGAACTTAGGAGAACATCTTTCAGGTTTGAACATACTTGAAATCTTCTATTTCTATAAATCATTGCATACAACTTCAAATTCTCTCTTAAAAGTTTTATTTATGAAGAATGCAGTTATATAATTTTGATTTCTTGACTAAAATGTTTTCCATCTCAATATAGACAATAGCAAACACAGCTTGAGTTGGGAAGAGAGACTTCGAATAGCAGTCGAAGCAGCACAAGGTTAGCATACTTTTTATTTTGTATCTTTTTTTGTCAAGGCTTTAGGTCAATTAACTTACCATGAGTTCCGATTGTAGGATTGGAGTATCTGCACCACGGTTGTAAACCACCAATTGTTCACAGAGATGTGAAGTCTACAAACATCTTATTAAATGATAAACTTGAAGGCAAGCTAGCTGATTTTGGGCTGTCCAGAACTTTTCCAGTTGAAGGTGTCTCTCATGTGTCAACAATTATTTGCGGCACCCCGGGGTACCTTGATCCTGAGTAAGTTCTTCTTCCTTCTCAAACATCACCAAAAAAATTCTTACTTTAAATAATTAGCTCTAGTTTCAGTCTTTTAATTATTATTAAAAAAAATAGCATATAAAAGTATACACAGGGCAGAGTTGACTCTGTGAAAACCAATCTAATTTTTTATTATTTCTCTGAACACGGTGTTGAATCCAATGATTGTCTTATCTCTCCACTTCAATTCCACACAAACTATCTTATTGTCAGCTCACGTGAGCAAAGGCAAAACAACTAAAGCTGAAAATAACAAAAGACAAGAGCATAACATAACAGAGCACTCTCTAGTTACAGCAATATTTTTGTAGTTGCAACACATTAAGATATCTCCCTCTTGAGGATTCTCTGACATGTTAAATTACCTATCCTTTAGATCTTCTTCTACAAATGATAAAATCATATGTTATCTGCCATAGGATTTATATAGGTTTGGACAAAATGCACACTTTGCAATTTCTTCTCTTATAAAATGATACTAGATTACTTCATATTTGCTCCATCTACAATAGTTGACCCCAGGCTTCAGTGCATACATAATCCTAAACTTCAATAAAATCTTGCAGGTACTATATATCAAACAGGTTGAGTGAAAAAAGTGATGTTTATAGCTTTGGAGTTGTTCTATTAGAAATAATAACAGGCAGACCAGTGATTTCCAAATCGATTGAGAATGGGAACACTCACATAAGTCAATGGGTTTGTTCCATGCTTTCCAAAGGAGATATTAGAAATACTGCTGATCCAAGACTAAAGGGAGATTTTGACATTAACTCTGTATGGAAAGCTGTGGAAATAGCAATGGTTTGTGTATCTTCAACTTCTATAAGAAGACCAACAATGAATCATGTAGTGATGGAACTGAAGGAATGTTTAGCAACTGAGATAGCTCGGAAAAAGGAGGGTAGAGATGAGTACGAAGCAAAAGATTTCACTGAAATGATTGATGTGGATCTCCAGACAGATGAGTTTCCCTTAGCAAGGTAGTACTTATGCCTGCAAGAGAATTTTACTGCTGGGAATGGGACTTAAAGCAAAATAGAAAGAATTTTTTTTTTTGTAATTATTTTTTAGCGTGCAAAATTGTAGTTATAATAGCCCTATGAAACTATTTGTTTGTAACTTCCATTGTAAATAATTCATTATTTATTTTTTCAACCAAAAAAAAAAAGAAAAGAAAAAATAGAAAATTTGGTAGCAAACCGATTGCAGAGGAGGTGTTGCAAGGGGCCCCCAGAATTTATCCAACAAAACTCTTGGAGTTTCAGCTTTGCTTCATTTTTTAGAAATTTTAAACAAAATACGGGTTGTGAACCTGAAAGTGCAGAGAGATGCAGTAGAACAGGTGGCACAGAAGCTGAAGTGTATCAGAGAATTCATAAAATGTGTACAGTAGCTATTCAACACTACTCAAAAGACACCCCGATTTCTGCTGTTGCAGCACTTCGGCTTGTATGTATCAGAATAATTTACATAGAGATGACCAAATGAATCCAAAACATATGATTTTGGTAAGGTTAGAATTTTTGAAATGAATGAAACAGCAGCAAATAATTCTGTTGAAACTTAGAAAGCGTATATTATGTTTACAACCCCACACATAGTGGCTTATGCATGTGAACATAAGAATCTGTTCTCTTTCTAAATCCTCATGTTTTCAAACTCAATTTCTATTCTGTGGCTATATGTCTCTAGAGTATGCAATGAATGGCTTTGTTTTAATAAAATTGATGTATATGGTTTTGGGCATAGAAATTGTGAGTGGCAAGAGGAACAATTGTTGCTATCACGCAGAGCATCCACTCGATCTCGTAGGATATGTAAGTGCTCAATTAATCATGTATATATACAAACCATAGTTATTTAACTTATTGCATATTTTCTAAAATGTTACATTGAGTGTTATTTGGTGATCTTACCCATTCAGGCATGGCAACTGTGGAGTGAAGGTAAAGGTCTAGAGCTGAAAGATCCAACATTGGAGGAATCATGCTCTCCTGATGCAGTACAAAGATGCCTTCATGTGGGTCTGTTGTGCATGCAAGACTAGGCAATTGGTAGAACCACAGTGTCAGCTGTTGTTTCCATGCTAACAAATGAAACTGCACTTCCACCTGAACCAAAACAACCAGCATTTTATATCAAAATACAACAGAAATGACATGAAGCAATACAAAAGATCAACATTTGTATCTTTTACTTCGTTTGATTTTTAAGCTTTTTAGTGAAAATGTAGTATCCCAGCTAATCATCGAATTATCCCAGATAAATATCATATTTATCATCTACTTCTGCTTGGAGTACCTTTTCTCCTTTCAGAATAATTTCGTCTCTATTATTCTTGAAAAACATTATATGAAGAGAAAATTTCACAAATGACCCTGGGGTTCGCTCTACAATCAAAAATAACCTCTACTTTTGGAAAAATACAAAAATGATCATGCCGTTAGAAACTGTTTGTTTCTTTGATTGGATTGAGGGGCATATTAGTAAACTTACAAGATTTTTTTAATTAAAAAAAGTGTAAGATGATTGACTTATTAAAAAAATGGCATCTGTAATAATATAATTCTTTTTTGTTATTTTCTATTTTTAGCTCTTTCGTTTTGTTATCTCTTTTCTTTTTTTCCTCCTCCTCCTTATTCTTCCTTTCCTCCTGCGAAATGCACTTCTTCTTTCACCAAATACACTTCTGTTTATTCCATTTCATTAAGCTGCCTAATCAAAAATTAAATTAAACCAATTTCTCTCTACTTTACACCACCAGAAGAAGAAAGGATACTGTTCGGAGTTGTGAGCACAGAACCGCTTTCTCTCAGTGAGCAAGCAGCCAAGATGAGAGAGTCTTTGCAGAACAGCCAAACCATAACAGACAACGATGTTACCGTTCTCGGTTCTTCTGACCACCGCTTTCCCTTTGTGGAGACCACCATGCATCCCACTCAGGTACTAACCCTTTCAATTTCCTTCACTAACAAATCTGGGTTTTGTCAATTTCATACCTTTTGCCTTGTTAAATACCCAGAAAGAGAAACCAAAAAATCTACGTTAGTTGACTTGTATGTTTGACTTGGCTTTGCCTAATTGATGCAAGGGAACACGGATCACACCCTGGCGAAGTGCTGGGTTCTCAATTTTTTTTTTAATAAATAAAATCAATGGTGTACAATAAATATATTCTTTGTGCAAACCACTCACGAGAAAACGTTTGCCGGATTGGGAATGTGTTAAGGCTTAACTGAGGCTGGCTTGGGTTCGAAGTTGGAACCCGGTTGTTTCCAATGTTTTGGAACAGGGGTAATAAAGTAATATTTCGGTTTCAAATAATGTCAAGGGGATATTAATGTTGTTTGATTGTTAGCCATCAGATTTAACGGCAATACTCTAACGGCAGGGCCAATTCTGCTTCTTTCCAAATAATGGAGGTTACTTGTGATTTTAGAGCGAACTTCAGGACCACATGAAAGTCAGCAACTGAAACAGGAAATTAAAAAATTATAAACAGAGCAGTGAAGAACAGAGTACTCTGTACTTTCAGCAGAATTTTCTGTTATTATACCATATTAACATTTCTTAAACAACTAAGGTTCTCTGACCAGTTGAATTACTTACCATTTGTTTGTTCCACTGTAAAAGTATATTCATCTGTCATTTACTTATAAAGATCTGGGTAAAATGCAGAAATTTTAATTGCTTCTCCTATAAAATGATACTAGATTACTTCATGTTTCCTTCATCTAAAATAAATGAACCCAAATTTTAATGCATTCATAACTTATAAAATATAATAAAAGTTAACTTGTAAAACTTTCTTGCCATCAAATTCAAGCATTTCACGAAACAATCCAATTCAGTACCGGTATACCGCATTACTAGGTGATGACCTATTAATTAGGCTTATAGACATATGGACAGCCTTCGCTTGTAAACTCCTTTCTTTTTTTTTTTTTTTTTTTGGAGTTTGATGCAATCGATAAATAGGTATCAATGTCAATACCAAGTGCGAAGAGCCCTCGTTGTGATGGGGGACCCTGGCAAGCTGGCTGCCAGTGGGGAATTTTTCTAGAGACAAAGTCATCGAGAACTCTTTGTGAAACATTCAACCTCAATGAGGTTGACATATTAATCAAGACTTGTAATCTATAATTTCTCTTAAAAATATATTCATGAATCACTATCAGCTTTTACTTTGACCCGTTCAGACTTCACACGGATCTAAAACCTGTTATTTTGAAAGTAATCTCCTGGAATCAGCTATCATTGCCATTTGAGGCTGTTTCCTGTAATCTTCACTTTGATCAATGTTTCTCTTGGAAGAATCCAATTAATGAATGATAGCATCAAGGCCCTATATATGTAAGGTTCTTATCTACCAATTTTAGTTGATGATCGATCAATCACTCATGGAATACTCAAATTCTCTCTGAGATTCAGAACTTTATAACAATTTGTGGACTCTTTCTCGGATATGTACCATCTCTTAAGAAATGTCAATAAGATGACGATATAATAATACAATAGTCATTAATACTGTCTTTCACGGCATATAAACCTTTTTAACTTCTAATCCAAGGTTACGGACCATATAATAATAATTAAAATAAAAAAAAGGAAGTACTCAATCTTATAGACAATTATTTAGTCAACTTTCATAGTTAGTTTATATGCCTGATAAATGTCAAATTCAACATTGTTTATAAACAAAAGCCTAAGCTAGCTTATAATAGTTGGGTTTTCTTGACTAAGTGGATGTGTTTTCGTTGCTTTGTACGAATTTTTTGAATGTGTACATGATAAAGTCTTTTACCAAGTATTTTTTTTTTTCCCAATCAATAAGGTTCGCAATTGACTTTGAGGTCCTTTTCAATTTACTCTCCTTTATTTTATAAATCTATTAGAAGTTGAAAATTCTGCATATGCACCATAATAAATTCAGATGACAGCAACATTCGAGTTTAATATTATGCTGACATCTGTAGATGAAATGTCTGTAGTTACAATAAAATTTACTTATTTCTAGAATATTAAATTTATTGTTTTGCTTTTAACAGTTTAAAATGGTACTTCATAACCTCTTTTTGATCCTGAGCAAGAAGTGATTGGGGGATGGAGATGTTAAAGCATTTGGTTATTGAAATTCTTGTTCTAGTAGCTCTAACAGTCTTGGTTCATGGCCAAAGTCAATTAGGTTCCAGTAACTCAAAATTTTTCTCAAGTATCTCTTTGATTTCACTGTTGTTCACTATGTACTAAGATTTTCTTTCTTTTTCTCTTTCTGTGTTTCAGGCTTTATTAGCATAGACTGTGGATTATCAGAAACTTCAGCCTATACCGACAAGCAAACCGGCATAAATTACACTTCAGATGCAACCTTCATAGAGACTGGTGAAAACAATAATATAGCTCCTGAATACGACAGTGGTACTCTTGAACAACAATTCAGGAATTTGAGAAGCTTCCCTGAAGGAAAAAGAAATTGTTACACAATAAAACTAGCTCGTTCCAATACTAAGGTTTTACTTAGAGCAAGATTCATGTATGGAAATTATGATGGCCAGGGTAAACTACCAAGTTTCGATCTAATTCTTGGAGCTGATTTGTGGGATTCAGTGGAATTTGAGAATGAATCCACACCTGTTACCAAGGAGATCATCCATGTTCCCCAAGACAGCCATATCCATGTCTGTCTTTTAAACACAGGCTCTGGAACACCATTCATTTCAGCATTAGAATTAAGGCCCTTGAGTAATTCTGCTTATACTAATCTCCGAGCAGGATCGTTACTACTGGTGCATAGGTGGGATGTTGGATCAACAACCACTCAGACAGTCAGGTAACCAAGTCATCTTATAATACTAAAGTTGTATGAGTTCAACCTTAGTTATTAAACTACATGATGCAGGTACATAGATGACATTTACGATCGGATATGGGTGCCCTATATCAGCCAGAGTCGGACAGCAATAAGTACATCACTGACTATGAATGATACACAGGATGATTTCCAACCACCATCTACTGTCATGCGGACAGCCATGATACCAGCAAATGGTAGCAATTCCCTGCAGTTAAGGGTGTCAAGTGAGCCAAAATCCAGTTATCATATCACTTTCTACTTCGCTGAAATAGAGAAGCTCCAAGCCAACCAAAAAAGAGAACAGAACATATATATAAGTGGACGGTTTTTTTATGGACCTTTGGTTCCTCATTCAAACACAGAAACTAGATTTTTTCAAACCATGATAAGTGGAGAGCTGCTGATCTCAATCAACAAAACTGAGAATTCAACGCTACCGCCCATCCTTAATGCCCTTGAAATATACCGTGTAAAAGAATTCCCACAATTGCTAACTGACCAACAAGATGGTATGTTTCTTCCAGACAATCATTTTAATTAGAGAAGTTTGAATATACTTTTGTCTTCTTTCTCTCTCTGTTTTATCGAAGGTTAGAATTTGTCACTGTGATTATATATATAATTGCTTGCAAAAATCTTCAGTTGATGCTGTCATGAATATCAAGTCCAAGTATGGAGTAAAAAGACCAAATTGGCAAGGAGATCCTTGCGTCCCTATCGGTTACATGTGGCGGGGTCTTAATTGCAGCTACAATGATAATAATTCTCTTAGGATAATATCCATGTAAGTTTAAACCTTCAGGAAAAGCATCCTAATTGTTATAACCTTGATCTGACATCAACAACTATTGGGGCTGCATACAGGAACTTATCATCAAGTGGACTAATCGGAGAGATACCTCCTTACTTATCCAGTCTCACATCCATACAAATTCTGTAAGCATCTCCAATCTCGCTCTTTTCAAAAAACTATGATTAATTTGTACTCAACTAATTACTATTTCCTATTGAGAACCAAAGAGTCAGCTTAACATTATTTAAATTACTATTTCAGGGATTTATCAAACAACAGTCTGAGAGGATCAGTGCCAGATTTTTTATCAGATCTACAAGTTTTGAGGGTGTTGTAAGTTAATCATTATCATGACCAATTAAAAAAAGAAAAAAAAGTCCTGGAGTTAAAACAAGGCATCATCTTTGCTTACTATCTTTTTGCAGAAATTTGAGTGGAAACAAACTCACAGGTTCAATTCCAGCTGGACTCCTGGAAAAACAGAAGAATGGTCAGCTGTCACTAAGGTTTTGCTTTCTGTCCAACCAAAGTTATATATCAAAATAGAACAACTTGCATTTTATGTTCTTAGTTCCAAAAATTTAACCATGTTAGCACTTGTGGTATATACAGCTATGACAATGAGTTAGAGTACATATCGATAATACTGAGGAGAGTTTTCCTTGTTTCATTGCAAGTCTTATGTTGTTTCATCTTCTGTGGATTCCAGTGTGGAAGGTAATTCAGAGTTGCATACCCCAGTTAAATACAAAGAAAACAAGAAGTTTATTGTTGCAGTAGTCCCAGCAGTTGTTTCAGTTTCTGTCCTTTCAATCGCATTGGCTATTTTATGGAGCTTTAAAAGAAAACAAGGTATAAGAACCATTAAACCTTATGATTTTATCACTAATCCCCTCTTAACTAGAGACTTTACTTCTGTCAAATAATTCAATGCCAATTTGACAGACTTAGTATACTAACTAGGCAAAGAACTAAACTAGGGGATGCCTGTTGACTGAGGAAATATGGAAGGACTAACTTCTAAGGAGAGAAATGGAGCATGTATTTTGATTTTCTTTCCTTAGTCTATCCTTTTATATTCAATCAAATCGCATTCCTTAAATGTACTCTTAACTGTGGTGAATTGGATAGATGATTAATTAAAAAATAAATAAGTAAATAAATGCAGAAGAGAAATGGTTGTTAGCTTGAATGTTGTTGCAGCAGCTCTATTAGTTCCCTTGTTGCGCTGCTTATGCTATTTGATGTGCAGAAAACTAAAGACAAAATGTAATCACAACACAGGAATTAAATATGATTTTAAATGATCAAGTCATGATAACAAGATTGTTCTTTTTCGTCTTTTTTTTTTCTTTTCTTCTCTGTATCTTGTTTAGTGGAGAGAAGGAACCAAAAGAAGCTATTACAAGAACCTGGTGATAATGTGTCACCTCCCACCACATATGCACCAGGAAAAGCACATGAAAAAGATCAAAACGTGAAGCATGAATTGAAAATATTTGATTTTCAAACCATCGCCACTGCAACGAACGATTTCTCAAAGACAAACGTGCTTGGAAAGGGTGGTTTTGGTTCAGTTTATAAGGTAAATATTAGGTACTTTTATTTTCTATAGTAGTCGCATAGTAAGTAGTTATCATAGAGTTGTGGTTTCAGGGAAAGTTACTTGATGGGCAAGATATTGCAATAAAGAGACTCTCAAGAAGTTCAGCACAGGGGGTAGAGGAATTCCAGAATGAAGCTAATCTCATTGCAAAACTCCAACATACTAATCTTGTGAGGCTTTTAGGATATTCTTTACAGGATGAAGAAAGGATTTTAGTCTATGAATACATGCCTAACAAAAGTTTGGATTTCTTTATTTTCGGTAGGCTTTGTCAACATGCAAAGACTCTTCTAATTCTGCTATTCAAGTTTATGGTTCATCTACTACTCTTTTTTATTATTATTATTATTCTATTGTTGCTTTATGACAGATTCTCAGAGAAAAAACTTATTGGACTGGAAGAAACGTTTGAGCATAATTGAAGGAATTGCTCAAGGACTTGTTTATCTACATAGATATTCAAGATTAAGAGTCATTCATAGAGACTTAAAAGCGAGCAATATTTTACTCGATGATCAAATGAATCCAAAAATATCTGATTTTGGTATGGCTAGAATCTTTGGAATGAATGAATCAATAGCAAATACAAACAGAATTGTTGGGACATAGTAAGTATATGACATCTTCACAACTATATTTAGAATCAAACAAATAGTGAATGGATTTTTTCCTGTTGACACATGAATATGTTCCCTCTTTAAATACTAACATTTATGGATCAAATTCTACCCAGTGGCTACATGTGTCCAGAGTATGCCATGAATGGCATTGTCTCAATAAAAACTGATGTATATAGCTTCGGAGTTCTGGTATTGGAGATTTTGAGTGGCAAGAAGAACAATAGTTGCTATCATTCAGAACGTCCACTCAACCTTGTAGGATACGTAAGTACTCAAACAAATCATGGGCACATTCAAAGATAGTCATTGAAACTTCAAATAATTATCATCTAAAAGTGACACTGAAAACTCTGTTCTTTAACCTTACCTCTTTCAGGCCTGGCAGCTGTGGAATGAAGGCAAAGGTCTAAAGCTGAAAGATCCAACACTGGAGGAATCATGCTCTGCTGATGAATTACTGAGATGCATTCAAGTGGGTCTGTTATGCGTACAGGACCAGGCAAGGGATAGACCCACAATGTCAGATGTTGTTTCTATGCTTACAAATGAAACTCTACTTCTATCCGAACCAAAGCAACCAGCGTTCTATATCAATGATACTTCTGAAGTGGTAGATTCTGGAAATAAATTAGAAAATTATTCCACAAATGATGTAACAATCTCAGTCATGGAAGCTAGATAAAAATATATGCTAGTAATTTAATTTTCAAGTATCCAAGGAGAAGTACAAGGAGAAATACGCTTGCTCCTATGGAATTATTTATAGGAACTCTATACATATTCATAAATTTGGTCACTTTTTTATTGAAATTGAGATACCAATGATGCATAATCTCATACACGCAATTTAACACCCGTAAATTTTAATTGAAACAACAGAAACCAACCGAGCTGAATATCATTTTTACTCTGTGGTTCTGCTTTAATAACTCTACTCTGTTTGTGGGCTAAATTTCTTTAATATTCCTAATAATTTTAAAATTAAATGAAGATGGGTTAAAAATTATATAAAAATTCTTCTGGTCTAGACTTGCGTTTTCTCTTTTGGATCTTCATCAATACAACCTTTTCATTTCACATTTAAAAAAATAAAATAAAATAAATGTAACAACCGTAATTTTTTTAGGGCTATAAAAGTCTTTGTGGGAGTTGGACAAGGATTATAATAATAATAAAAAGAGTTATATTTATATTTAAATTAGAAGTTTTATTCCTTTTAGAATACCTTAATCCCATCTAGTATATAAGCAATATTATAATATTGCAAATAGGGTTTTTAACCTAAAAATTTAGGCGAGGCTTTGGAACTCAGAGATTTTAAGATAAGATTATATTTCTTTTAGTTTGATTTAATAATCTTTACTAGAATTATTTTTGTTGCCTAGATTTGTGCTAGGATTTCTGTAGAGGATTAATGAACAGCTTAAAATTTTTTAATTTGATAGGATACTTAAAATTCGATTTTCAGTCTGATTTTTTTATATGTTCTTATAGACATGCATATGAATGTGCAAAATTTTATTTCACAAAAAAATATTAATATTTCAATTTATTACTAATTTTTGAACTCTCTGTTGAAAACCTAGAAAATACTGCAATTTCTAGATGTTATGAATTTCGAAAAAAAATTTTCATATGCTAGAGGAGTCAAAAATTCCTCAAATTTTATATGATACTTGTTTAAGAAGATATATACTTTTCTGTAAATTTTCATGATTTTTAAACGTGTAGAACAATTTTTACTAAATTTTGAGTTTGAAACGTTTTAATCTGGAAATTCTGGACAGAATTGACTGGCAGAAAACGAAAATCATTTAAAAATAGTTTCTGAACATAATTTGCTTTGAAAAATTGTGAGTTGAATAATTTATGTGTCTAGTTTGCCTCTGCAAAATTCTAGGTTAATCGGAGTAGGATATAATTTTCTAAAATTTCTGGAATGATCTCTGTTCTGGGTATCGGACTTAGGCAGAACGGTTTGTTTAGGAATTTTAAGGGAATTTTGTAGAACATTTGAGGTTTTGAGATTATGAATTTATCAAGATGTTTTCTGGTTATGTCTTAGGACAATCATTGGACGAGTAGGAGCTAGGATATTTCTCTTTTGGATCGATCAAGGTAAGTAACATCATACATGTACTATGATTAAAGTGTGTTCTTAATAAATATTTTGATTTATTAGAAAATATTTTTATGTGATATCATATGGATTATTTTCTGTTTTATAATATAAATTGTGGAATTAGAGTTTTAACAAAGCTTTTAAATTGATTCTTAAAAACTGTTTTTATGTTAAAGGCAGTTTTTAGTGAAATGAACTTTTGACGAACTTATTATTATCTACGAAAAGTTATTAGTTTATGTACTTTGAGAATCGTGTTATTTGCAATGGTTTTTGAATGTTTTGACTCATTGTCCATAGTATCTGAATACTGATATGAATTCTGAACCCAGCTGTGGTATTAGTGTGCACACAACTTTTGGGCCAAGTCACCGGGATTACAGGTGACATACTTTTGGACTGGGTCACCGGGGATACATGTGACATACTTTTGGACCGGGTCACTGGGGATATAGGTGACATGCTTTTATACCGGGTCACCGGGGATACAGGTGACATACTTTTGGGCCAGGTCACCGGGATTACATGTGACATATTTCTGGGTCGGGTCACCGGGATTACGTGTGACACTATCTGACATGAGTCGATAAATATTTTTTGATTTTTAATGATTGTGAATGATTTCTTTGATCTTAAATGTTATAAATGCTTATTACTATGTTTTTGTTAAGATATGATTTTTTGGAATTAAAGTATTAAACTATGAATTTTATGATGTTTTTATAATTGTTTTAAGATACTAAATGGTTGTGTATGATTTTACTTATCGAGTTGACGGCTCACCCCTCGTCTCTAACATTTTATCAGAGTAGCGCAGCGGAACAGTGGTTGGGCTTGATGGTTGATATCGAGGCTTTAATTCATTTTTGAAATTATGCAATAAGAAGATCCCTTTTTATTGTAATAATTGTGTCTGAAACTTTAGATTATTAGACTTTGTTTTGATTAGAGAGACATTAAATGTACAGTTCTGTTCACTTTTTCTTAATAAGAAGGATTATTGAAGATTTTGTTTAGAGATTTATTATTAGTGATGTCCAAGTATATTAGTAATACTTGTATTTCAGTTTTGGGGCGTTACAATAAAAATCCCTGAAGATAATAAAACATAAACAGAGTACTGCACAACAGAATACTCTGTAGTTACAGTAGTATTTTATGTCGTTACGCATGAACATCTGTCCCTTCTAGTTTGCTTCTCTTGGACAACTAAAAATTTCTCTGAACTGTTTGAGTGAATTACATGTCCTTTGGTAGTTCTTCCAAAAAACTGTATGTTATCTGTCCTTGGATTTATAGAGGTCAGGGCCAACTGCAGAATTTTGAATTGCTTCTCTTTTAAAATGATCAGTTTTTACTTTGACTGTTTCACACCGATCTAAAAACCTGCTATATTAAAGTAATTTCCCGGAACCAGATTCCAGTATCCTTTCCGTTGAAGGCTGCTCCCTTCAGTCTTCACTTCGATCATTCACTTGAGTTTTTCATTTTAAATTTCGACATCAACGCTCTGTACATGTAAGTTACTTATCTACAATCGTTACTTGGTGAGCAATCAATCACTTGTGATTATCTACAATCGTTACTTGGTGAGCAATCAATCACTTGTGACATACTCAAATTTTATCTAAATTTCTTGAACTTGGTAACAGTTGGTGGACTCTTCCTTGGACATGTACCATTTTTAAGATGATGATGTAACATTATTATGTCACTAAATTTATCTTTTGTAGCATTACCGTTTCAGGGACTTAACAATAATTTCACAGGACTAATGCCAGATTTTGTATCACAGCTACCATTCTTGAGACTGCTGCAAGTTAATCACTATTGTGACCTTTTTTTTTTTAATGTATTTGTTTCAAAACCAAGGATAATCTTGCTTGCTATCCTTTTGAAGAAATTTGAGAGGAAACAAACAAAGAGGACCAGTTCCAGCTGGGCTCCTGGAAAAACAGCAGAATGAACTGCTGTTAGCCTGCCACTAAGTGTTTTCATTTTTGGTCCAGAGAAATGATTACTACTACCATCTTGAGTAATACTAGCATTTTGTGCTCTCAGTCCCAAAAAATTATGACATAGCAAATAATGGGTTACAGTATGTATCCATACTACAAAGGAAACTATTCACTATCATCTTTCAAAGTCGTATGTTGTTTCATCCTCTGTCGATTCTGGTATTGAAGAAATCCAGATTTCGATGTTCCAGTTTCATATAAAGAAAAAAAGAGGTTTGTTATTGCGGTACCAGTAGGAGTAGTTGTTGTTTCAGTTTCGGTCCTTTCAACTGCATTGGTTATTTTATGGAGCTTTAAAAGGAGAAACAAGGCATGAACACCAATAAAAAAGAGGTTTATTATTTCTTTTAAATATATATACATGTATCAGGCTTTTCCTTTGACCGGTTCGCACTTCACATGGATCTAAAAGCTTGCTATATTAGAAGTAATTTCCCGGAACCAGCTTCCATTATCCTACATAATTTTTTTCAATAATTTTGTCTTTCACTAACATTTACACCTTTTAAAACTTATCAGATGGTACGAAGTATATAATAATGAGTGAAATAAATATATAAAGCCAAGTCTGCAACCTTACAGACAATTTTGTAGTCAAATTTTCTAGTTATTATATATGTAGTTGCCTGATAAATGTCAGACTCAAACATTTTTTTATCAAAAAGAGCCTGAGCTAGCTTATAGTTGTTGGATTCTTTTGACTAAATGGATATGTTATGGTTGCTTCGTATAAATTTTTTGGAAGTGTACATGATAAAATCTTTTACCAAGTATTCTAACCTATAAAGTTGGCAGTCAGAGGCACTTTTTAATTAGCTCTCCTTTATTTTACAAATACTTTGAAGTTGAAAATTCTGCAAATGCATCAATAGAGGAAATATCAATAGTTTCCGAAATTGACTGAATTCTAAAATATAAAATTTATTTATTTGCTTTTAACAGTTTAAATGTTACTTGATAACTGCTTTTTGATCCTGAGAAAGAAGAAAGTGGGGGATGAAGATGTTAAACCATTTGTTCATTCAAATTCTTGGCCTAGTTACTCTAACAATCCTGGTTCATGACCAAAGTCAGTCAGGTTTCAGTAACTCAAAATTTTCTTCTAAGTATCTGTTATCACTGTTGTCCACTAAGTACTAAGCGTTTCTCTCTTTCTCTTTCTCTCTTGAGGCTTTATTATCATAGACTCTGGATTATCAAAAACTTCAGGCTATACTGACAAGCTAACCGGCATAAATTACACTTCAGATGCAAGCTTCATAGAGACTGGTGAAAACAATAATATAGCTCCTGAATACGACAGTGGTACTCTTGAACAACAATGCAGGAATTTAAGAAGCATTCCTGAAGGAAAGAGACCATAAAACTAGCTAGTTCTAATGCTAAGGTTTTACTTAAGAGCAAGATTCATTTATGGAAATTATGAAGGCCAGATAAACTACCAAGTTTTGATCTCATTTTTGGAGATGATTTGTGAGATTCAGTGGAATTTGAGAATGAATCCATAATTGTTACAAAGGAGATCATTCATATTCCCCAGGAAAACTATAAACCATCCATGTCTTGAAAACACAGGTTTGAGAACACCTTTCATTTCAGCAATATTGGGCCCATGAGTAATTCTGCATATGAATTCCAAACAGGATCATTGCTACTCAACCGGTGGGATGTTGGCTCAATAATGAATCAGACAGTGGGGTAATTAGGTCATTTAACTCTAAAATTGAGTGAATTGAAGCTTGGTTACTAAAGTCAACTGCATGATACAAGCACCTAGATGACATTTATGATCGGATATGGGTGCCCTATATCAGCCAGAACTGGACAGCAATAAGTAACTCAACCACTATCAATGATACACTGAACGGTTATCAACCACCATCTACTGTCATGCAGACTGCCATCATACCAGCTAACAATAGCAATTCCTTGCAGTTCAGCTGGGTGTCAAGTGATCCCAAATCTGAATATTATGTCACTCTCTATTCACTGAAACTAAGAAGCTCGAAGGAAACCAAACTAGAAAACTGAACATATCTTTAAATGGAGAAAGGTTTTCTGAAGCTCTTATCACTTCATTTGTTAAGTATATACACTGATCCTCACAGGATCCATGTCAAGTGGTGAGGTGTTGATCTCAATCAACAAAACTGAGGATTCAACATTACCACCTATTCTCAATGCCCTTGAAATATATCGTGTAAAAGAATTTCTGCATTGCTACAGACCAACAAGATGGTATGTTTCTTCCCGACAATCACTTTCTTTAGAGAAGATCGACTTTGCTTTTCTTTTCGTTTTATATTTTTCTTTCTCATCAAGGGTTGGAATTTGTCACCGTGGAACAATTGCTTATAAAAATCTCAGTTAATGCCGTCATGAATGTGAAGTCCAATTATAGGGTAAAAAGATCAAATTGGCCAGGAGATCCATGTGTTCCTAATGATTACATGTGGCAGGGTCTTAATTGCAGCTACAACGATAATAATTCCCCCACGATAATATCCCTTCAGGAAAAGCATCCTACTTGTTATAACCTAGCTTGATCTGATACCAATAGTTATTCGGCCTGCAAGCAGGAACTTATCATCGAGTGGACTAATTGGAGTGGTACCTCCTTACATATCCAGTCTCACATCTATACAAATTCTGTAAGCAACTCCAATCTCACTCTCTGCAGAAACCTGTAACTAAGTTGTACTTAACTAATTACAATTTCCTATTAAGAACCAACTCCAATCTCCTATTAAGAACATTTCATTTAGAATTTTTCTCTAAAGATTAGCTCTCATTTTTCTCTTCCCCAAATTGCTAAAAAAATTGAAGAAGGATAGAAAGAATTAGGAAGGAAAGAGGTACAATTCACCTTCCTAGTCAAATTCTTGCTTTAGTACATATATTTTTGGAATGAATTTACAATTTTATAGTATGGTTTATAGTACCTTTAAGTGATGTGCATACTGAAACTTAATAGAAAATATGAATTGTGATAAATTATGAAAGATTTAGGAAGTTTGGATGATGATTGGAGGATAGAAATGACGATAGAGTTTAAATTCTGCAGGGCTTCTATACTGAGCAGTGTTGAGTACTAAAATTCTCAAAAATTCTAGGTTTATTTTGTGGTTTTAAAATTTTTATATGATAAATTAGACATGTCAAGGATTTTATAGAATTTTGAATGACTTAAAAATTCGTAGTGTGTGATTTATGGTGAATTTTTGAATTTGCTGAAATGAATTAAAATTTTCCTGTTTTTAAACAGGATAGGGGGAACGAATTTTAATTGAGGGACTAAATCTTCATAAAAATATCGTATTTTTGGTATGCAAGACCTTGAACATGTTTTCTTTTAAAATGAAAATTTTCATGGATTTTGATGCCTTGTACGAATTGTTGTGATTTTTCAATTTTAGATTTATAAAACTAGGAATTTTAACTTTCAAAATAGAGTATACAAAGTAAATTAACTTTTGATAGACCTAAACTCTTTAAAAAACTGTGATTTTTAGTATGATGAATCTTATACATGTCTATTTCCAACTTATACTTTTTAAAAAGCTGTGATTTTTAGTATGATGAATCTTATATGTGTCTATTACTGGATCGAAAATTTGATAAAGATTCGATTATTGTAAGATGTTAGAAAATTCTTCAAAGTGGTATTACTCAGTTAAGAAGTCTGTAGATAGGATTTTTGTGTGAATAAAATTAAGAAATTTCAAGGGGCACTTAACCTCATTTTGATCCCATAAATTTCATGAGATATTATACATATGTCTCCATGAAATTTGGTGAGGATTGGAACAAATATCCTCCTACTAAAATTACTCAACCGAATTGTGTGTATAATGTTGAATTGCTAGTGAAGTTATTTTGGTGGTTGAGTGTTTGCTAACCCTTAAGCAACTTGATGATTTCTAGATGGAAATCAAGATTTCATGGTGAAGTGAATCAGGTAAGTAAGCTAACTTAATTTGAGGACACAATAAATTTATCGTTTGTGTTATGAGGTATATTGTTCTTTGTGATTTCTATTGAACATTGATTTTATATTAAGTAATTTTTGTAGCTGTTATGGATTGAAAAACTTGATTGTGAGTTCATGTTTATGAGCTTGAAATGTGAAAGCATGATTTGAAATTGTGATGTGGTATGAAAATGGACAGTATGCCTATGATTTTGGATATGTACTAGCATTTAATTATGCCTATGATTGTCGATATGTACTAGCGTTGAATTATGCCTATGATTTTAATAGGTGATGGCGTTGAATTATGCTCATAATTTTGATATGTGATTGTATTGAATTGTGCCTATGGTTTGATATGTGAATGACCGAATTGTGCCTATGGCTTTGATATGTGATTGTCCAAAATTGTGCTTAAGGCCTTAATTTATGATGGCTTCGAAATGGGCATAAGGCTTTTATATGTGATGGCATGATAATTGTGTATATGGAAATGATATGTGAGAAATTATGAAAATGATGGTTCATCGTCTTAGGGACTCTAAGCTTTAATTAAGCGATTGATAGCATGACGGCCACCTCTTGAAGGTATCGGAAACCACAAAGTGCCACATGCAAATCATTATAAGCAGTTTCATGGTGGCCACCTTTTCAAATTATGTGGGGGCCATCTCTTGAGGGTCATGGGAACCGTAAAGTGCCACACACAATACAAAGTGCCACGTGTAGACCGTTCTGATTAATAGAATGGGGTATCACATCATAGGATTATATGGGTGCCACCTCTTGAAGGTTATGAAAACCACAAAGTATCACACACAATGCAAAATGACACATGCATAATATTATGACTGATTGAATGAGGGGAGGTCCAAACCATGTATTTTCTTGTGTAGAATTCAGTAGCATGGGCTTGGTATCACTCGGATTGTCAACCTAGCCTTAAACTTGTGATACATATGTCCCTAAGGTTATATGAAAATGACATATGAGTTTATGGGTACGTGTGTTAAGAATGGCCTAAGCAAGGCATATATAAAGTTAGTTAAGTATATGTGTGTGTGTAAGTAATGGAAATGGCTTGAGAAAGACATATTTGAAATAAAATTAGTAAAGATGTGAATGTGCAAGTGTTGAAATTGAGCTAAGCATGATTGGCCAAAACAGAGAACTGGCACAAACGCACAAGTAAGATTGCGTAGGAGCACCACCTCAATCGACCTAAACCTTTTTGGATAGAGAACTGGCGCAGGCACGCAGCTCCTTTAGTGCAGGAGCGCCACTCTAAAATCCTGAAAACGTTGTGAGACAGAAACTTGGCGCTGCTGCACAAGTTCAAATGCACAGGAGAGCGACCATTGAGCTTCAAACAGTGCTTCCTGACTTATGTAACAAGTAACTAACTACTTGTGAGATAATTAATGGATAGTAACCATACTAGTATTTGAATTTCTGTGCGCTGTTCATTGTTAACGACTGCACTTAGCTGATGTACTGAGTGATTGCTTATTAGTTTATTGTGTGGCTCAGGTGATCGATAGTGTGACGAATGATGGAGGATTTTGGCATGGCAACGACGAAGTTCCCTTGGCAACTACAAACCGTTGCAACATCATTTTGCTTTTTAAGCATTTTTTATTATTGTATAAGTTACATCATACTGCGGTTGTTGATTGAATCTCTCTTTTATAAAATAAAAGTAATATTTTGTGATAAATTTTTAGTTCATTATTTGAAATGACTATCTGTAGTAGCACTCTGAATCTATAGAAATAGAGTTGTGTGATTTCAGGGACAATCACTTGATAGGCTAGAAATTACAATAAGAGACTATCAAGAAATTCAGGCAAAGGAGTAGAAGAATTCAAGAATGAAGCTAAGCACATTGCAAAAACTCCAGCATACTAATCATGTGAGGCTTTTAATTAGGATGTTCTTTACACTGAGAAGAAAGGATTTATTCTATGAGTATATGCCTAACAAAAGTTTGAATTTCTTTATATTTGGCAGGTCCTTTCAACAAGTGAGGATTTTCGTACTCTGCAGCTTAAGCTTATTATTCATTTACTAATTTTTTTTTTTAATTTCTTTATTGGTTTGGGACAGATTCTCGTAGAAAGAAACTATTTAACAGGAGACAATGTTTTAGTATAATTGAAGGAATTGTCCAAGGACTTTTTTATCTACATAAATATTCAAGATTCAAAATGATACATATAAGACTTGGAAGCCAACAACATTTTACTGGATGGCTAAATCAATCCTAAAATATTTGATTTTGGCATGACAAGAACCTTTGGATGAATAAGTCAACAACAAATACAAATAGAATTGTTGAAACATAATAAGTATATGTTACATTTACAACCTAGTGGTTAATTTTATGAATGCATTACAACACATGAATATGTTCTCTTTATAAAAACTAATGCTTGGGTGTTCAAATTCTATTTAGTTGGTTTTAGGTCTCCGGCGTATGCAATGAATGGCATTGTCTCAATAAAAACTGATGTATTTAGCTTAATTTGGAGTTTAATACTAGAAATTGTGAGTGGCAAGAAGAACAATAGTTGCTATCATATAGATTATCCACTCAATCTTGTAGAAAACGTAAGTACTCGATCAAATATAGGTAGATTTAAAGATAGTAGTTGATGCTTCAAATAAATATCACTTAAAATCTGACATTGAGTATTATCTGGTGTTAAAATCTTTCCACTTTCAGGCCTGGCAAAGGTCTAGAGCTGAAAGATCCAACACTAATGGAATTATTCTCTCCTGATGAAGTATTAAGATGCCTTCATGTGGGTCTCTTGTGCGTACAAGACGAGGCAACGGATAGACCCACAATGTCAGATGTTGTTTCCATTCTAACAAATGAAACTCAACTTCTACCTGCACCGAAACAACCCGCTTTTAATTATATCAATAATAAGACCACTGAAGTGGCTGAAAATCCTGGAAATAAGTTAGAAAATTATTCCATAAATGATGTAACAGTCTCGGTGATGGAAGCTAGATAAGCATATATACTATAGTACTTTAGGTATCTGGGTTTTTATGGAGAAGTACAAGCAAAGACATGCATGCACATAAGGAATGATAAATCTTTTTCAGAATTCTATGCATATCTTTTTATTTGGTTTCAACTTTAAGCAGAGCCCTGCATTACACAGGGAATGATTTTATTCAGATAAGAAGTGACTCTATTCATTAACATATCTCATTTTTCATATATTTGGTTAATTGGTTTTTTGAATTGTCTTATTTATTCAAACTGAGAGATTGATGACTCACTTGCATTATTAAGGAATGTACGTGTTAATGAAATTTGAGATTGTAAATAATCTATTCTATTATATTCCAGAGAAGGAAAATTCAGGGACAAAAAATAAGAATAAGAGTTCATAATAGTCATTCATAAAGAGCTTCTGAGGTCGCTAGTTCGAACATTTCCGGAAAATCCGTGGATTTAATTCGTGAATTAATACGAAGATAGATATTAAAAGGCTCACTTCAATGTTGGTTTCACTACCACTTCAGCAACTTTCCAATCAATTCCTAGCCACGATCACGATAGGATCTTGAGTGCTTGACAAAGAAGATTCAGTCTAAACGTGCCGAAGTTTTGTATCTTTTGCCCAATCAAATTGTGCCAGCTGAAACAGCAGTATCTGTTGACTATTGTCATGCTCTTCTTAGTATGCGTTGTATCTGTTTACAAGCCCAATTTTTGCCGCGTTTTGGGCTGGGTTGGCTGAATTCTAATCGGGCTAAATGTCTGGTCCAAGGTTACATGCATTGGGCTTATTGGCTTATTACATGTTCAACAGATCCAAACGTCAAGCCACCGAATGATAATTGCATATTGCATCTTTGATATCTTGGCTTTTATTTTATTTTCTTAAGTGATCATAAGAATTTTAGAAAATAAATTTAAAAAATTTTCTGAAAATTCTTCTCGTCTTAAGATATTTATATTGTAATTAGTGTTTCTAGCGAGTCTAGGACCAATTAAATATATATGCCAATACGTGCATCTTTAATTTGGTGTAGTGGAAATATGGAAATGGGAAAAAAAAATTCAAATCAATTAAGTAATATTTATGGCCTACTAATATTTAGAAATACTTGCCCATGCCAGACTTCTAAATGTTCTCGTCAACTATCAATGCAATTTTTTTATTTAGTCGAACAAAACTATACCAACTTTGTACTAGTTAAATAGACACACACACACACATATATTTACTTTGACAAAGTCATGCGTGTGCATATGTGACAGTGATAACTTATATAAATCACTGACATTAAACTAATTTCCTTGATTAGTACTGATCTTTTTAAAATGATGATCATGATGTAAGATGGTGATGATAGGGATGATGCATGGGTGGGGAATTACATCACTTTATTTATTTATTTATTTTTAATTAGCATATAGAATGTAGTATACATTCTTTCTGAATTCCTTAATTACCGATGGGAATGACTTATTGAGCAGAAAAACTTTTAACTTTAAGATGAAATTAAATTTAAAAATGTAAGCTGATAGTTAAATAACGCTTCAATGACGATCCCTCAGTTTCATACCTCTAAGCAATGAAGATTATCTTAGCACAAAGTTTAAAGTCAGTGAATCAAATCCTTGTTTTATAAAGTTTTTTTCAAGAGTCTTCTCTGCAGTTACAGTTTACTAAGTGATTTACTTATCTATCATTCTCTTATTAATATACATACACTTGAAATAAAAATACCAAGAGTCATAATCATTACAGGACCATTTAAGTTGCAAAATATTGTGATCTCAAAGAGTTGACCGAGTTCCAAACTATTGTACTTTGGCTGTATAAATTTCAACAAGATAACTCGTCCTTTTTCATCTTGTGCTACAATCTGAAATGTCTATGGATATGGTACAGCATTTCTTCTTTGCATATCTTGGCATAGTTGCTGTTACAGTCCTGGTTCCTGCACAGAGTCAATCAGGTGACAATTACTCAGATTTTAAGTATCAACTTTCATTTTTATTTACAAACGATATGCTTATGGTTTATTATAAGAATTTCTGTCTCTCTGTCCAGGATTTATTAGCATAGATTGTGGAATATCAGAAAATTCTAAGTATGCAGACCAGAAAACGGGCATAAATTACACTTCAGACGCAGACTTCATTGAGACTGGTGTAAACCATAATATATCAACTGAATACATCACTAGCACCCTTGAACAACAATTCTTGAATGTCAGAAGCTTTCCTCGAGGAAGAAGAAATTGTTACACCCTAAAACCTGCTCGTGGCGATACAAAGTTTTTGATCAGAGCAAGATTCATGTATGGAAATTATGATGGTCAAGGTAAAGTACCCAGTTTTAATCTACTTCTTGAAGCTGACGGCTGGGATTTAGTGGAATTGGCAAATGCATCCAATATTGTCACCAAGGAGATCATCCATATTCGCAAAAGAAACTACATGCACATCTGTCTTGAAAACATTGGCTCAGGTACACCTTTCATATCAGCATTAGAATTAAGACCGCTGAGTAATTCCACCTATCCAACTAGATCAGCTGGTTCACTATTGCTCTATTCGCGGTTAAATGTTGGTTCAGCAACAAATCAAATAGTCAGGTATGTCATTTTATATTGAGATCGAGAGTCTTCTATACATGCAGCCGGCCAATTGTGGAACGTAAAATAAGCACGTGTGCTGTATATGATGTGCCTTATATCGGGCGGATGCACTGTAGGGAAGACTGAGGCTTTTATATTAGCAAAATTTGGCAAGCCAGAAGGTTTGTTTACTAATCAAAACGACGTGTAGGTACCCAGATGACATTTATGATCGCATATGGTCTCCCTATGACGGCCAGAACTGGGCAACAAGAAATACCTCGCTTACTGTCGACACTAAGAACTTTTTTCAATATCCATCTATCATAATGCAGACTGCTGCTATGCCCGCTAATGGTAGTGATTCCTTACAGTTCAGTTGGGTTCCTATCGATTCCAAGTCTGAATGTTATGCCTGCCTTTCCTTTGCTGAAATTGAAAAGCTCCAAACTAACCAGATAAGAGAATTGAATATATACTTAAATGGAAGGCAATGGTATGGACCTTTGCCTCTTAAAAATTACTTATATGCGGAAACTATATACAGCGGATCACCAGAGATAAGTGATGAAAGAAATTTGTTTTCAATCAACAAAACTGAGAACGCAACACTGCCACCCATCCTCAACGCCCTTGAAATATATCATGTGAAAGAATTCCTGGAATTGCTAACTGACCAACAGGATGGTATGATTCTCCCAGACAATCATTTTCCATAGAGATTGGTTTTTGTTAAGGTTAAAATTAATCAGCGTAATTTTAATTCTAACCTTTTTAATTATGCTTTTAAAATCTTAGTTGATGCTATCATGAATATAAAATCAGAATATGGATTGAAAAGATCAAATTGGCAAGGAGATCCATGTGCCCCGAAAGATTACATGTGGCAAGGTCTTAATTGCAGCTACGAGGGTTATAATCCCCCAAGGATCATATCCCTGTAAGTTTTCGCACTCAGAAAATGAATCCTACCTCTTAACTTCGATCCAAAACTCCTTTAATAATTATTCGGCCTGAAAGCAGGAATTTATCATCAAGTGGAATAGAAGGGGAAATATCTCCTTACATATCAAGTCTCACAACAATACAAACTTTTGTAAGATTTCAATCTCACGTGAAACTATATATTAATTTTTCTACTGCTTAATGATGAGCAGTATGTGAAGTCAGCTTAACATTTAAATTACCATTTCAGGGACTTATCGGACAATAGTTTGACGGGGCCACTACCTGATTTCTTATCAGAGTTACCATTCTTGAGAGTGCTGTAAGTTATAACTTCATCAGGATTTTGACAAAGGAAAGTTTCTTTGTTTACAAAAATCAAGGACAATCTTTAATTACTATTTATTTCTTTTGCAGAAACTTGGAAGGAAACAAGCTCAAAGGATCTGTTCCAGCTGGACTAATGGAAAAGAAAAAGAATAGTTTGCTTTCACTAAGGTTTGCTAATTTCTATTCAGAGTCGATCGAAGCATTTTAATTCATAAACCAAACCATAGCTTATAGTGCAGCTAAATTATTATATCAATGGACTACTTATTATTTCAATTCTTACATTATCCAGGTCTCTGTCCTGAAGCTTCATGTGCCAAAGACAGGTTCCTTGTTCCATTACTAGCAACAGCTCTTTCATTATGCGTCCTCTTAACTGCACTAGTCATTTTATGGAGTCTTAGAAGGGCGAAACAGGGTATGACCATGACAAACATAATTCATATAGTTTGAGAACATACAATCAGATTTTCATGTAATTGCAAATTTACATTCAATAAATTCCTGCTAATTGAACTCGTAAGTTCTGAACCAGTGTTGAAGAACGGATCATTAGATTTGAAAAATCGAAGGTTCTCATACTCTGATGTCGTGAGGATTACCAACAACTTTGAGAAAGTTCTTGGGGAAGGCGGATTTGGAACAGTTTACCATGGATGCTTGGATGATACTCAGGTGGCTGTTAAGATGCTCTCTCCTTCATCAGTTCAAGGATATAAGCAATTTCAAGCTGAGGTGTGTAAAGTAATTTGAATAGAGATATTTCAAAACTTGTTTCCTATCAATGAGACAAATTTATTTGGTTCTCTCTAGAGGTTGAACTTCTTATGAGAGTTCATCATAAAAACTTGACAACACTTGTTGGATATTGTGATGACGGGATAAATATGGGGCTGATCTATGAGTACATGGCTAATGGAAACTTAGAAAAACATCTCTCAGGTTTCTTTATTCCTACACTAGAAAATTCAGTCAACAATGATTTATCAAATTTTGAGTCTAAGCTGATTTAATCTTATCAGGTTTCTGATATATAATTAATTGATCCAAGTTCTTCAGTTTGATGGTTATACGTTCTTACTTCTATTTTATTTACTTTTTATGTTGCAGGAGATGATGAGGACATTTTAAGTTGGGAAGGGAGACTTAAAATAGCAACAGAGGCAGCACAAGGATAGGAATACATGGTTTGCAGTTTTTTTTTTTTTTTTTTTGTTTGAAGACAAATTCTACATTCTTTCCTATCGAAGCCTTGAGGCTAAGGTGAACTAATATCTGAAACTGAAATTTAGGATTGGAGTATCTTCACAGTGGTTGCAAGCCACCCTGTCACAACTCATACTAGACATGCAAAATATAGCATTTATATAGTCATTTAAATATGAACTCTGTTATTTCTTTCACTAATTAATATTAGTATCACACAAAACAGAGTTTCTAATCACAACCACACCAATTCACTGTAGCTAGATACATTCAAAATCAAAAGGATTCCTACAGTATGGCTATGATAATTTAGGCAGCGGTCTATGGTTGCCAAGGAAACTCTGTCAGCAATGCCAAAAGTCCTCCATCCATAGCTCAATCTACTGATCACCTGAGGCACACAACAACTTTAATGAGTAAAACTCAGTAAGTAAGCTAGGTGAATATACAGTAATAAACAATAACAATAGAATTCAGTCCAGTATGAAACTATCCATTTCTAACTATACAAGCATTAGCTAACTCGTTAAAGAAAGAATGCCCCAGAGTTCACTTCGGTTACATTTGCGCTCCCGCGCCGATTTTCTTTCTAGACCTCTATAGGTCGATTCAACCTCACATAAGTGAGTTCACATTTCTCTACTCATCGCTTTTTCATGTACAATCATAATCACATAATGAGGAAGCTTCCATAGTATCAATTACAGTCACCTAGGGAAAATGCTCTCTAATCAAGGTAGGACTTTTCATTTCACAGTTAGTTCCCATATAATAGCTCAAGGCTAGTCTGACAATCCGGGTGATACCGGGCCCATGCTACCGAATCTCGTCTAGAGAAACACATGGTCCAGACCTCCCCTCAAGCCATGGGAGTACGGAATGCTCAAGGCTAGTCTGACAATCCGGGTGATACCGGGCCCATGCTACCAAATCTCAACTAGAGAAACACATGGTCCAGACCTCCCCTCAAGCCATGAAACAGTACAGAACAGTACGAATACATTTAGATGCCTACACTTGAAATAGCTCGAGGCTAGTCTGACAATCCGGGTGATACCGGGCCCATGCTACCGAATCTCATCTAGAGAAACACATGGTCCAGACCTCCCCTCAAGCCATGAGAGCTAAACTTCCTAGGTCTTGGCATGCCAATCATGTTTCACCATTCACAATCAGTCACACATAAAAGAAGTTTGACATCAACCTTCTAGAACAGTCACAGTATCTCACATTCCAGCATCAAGGTGCTAGCAATTAACAATGTTACAATCCACAAAATTACATACATACAGTACACAATTTATTGTGGTCTCAGAAAAGTTAGCTTACTTACCTTGTACAGCTGCTTTTCGATGCTTGTGATTGACCTAAAAATAAAACAAAATCTCTTTTTAGGTCACTATACACTTGTAAAATATTTCCCCCTTTTTGGCTCTATTTCCATACTTACTCTGACAAACAATTCACAACAACAATTATCTACTTCCAAAAATTCACAAAAGTAGGTAGACATCTTTTACACACATACCTCATGTCTCCTTAAAATTTTCAGAGCCAATTTGGGGTCATTTGGCCACTCAAAATAATCAAATTTATTACCTCAACAATTCTGCCATTGCATTCACTTCACTGAGCACTATCAACTTAAAAATTTGTAGGAATTTCAATCCTACTCAAATGGCTACAAAAATTTACAGGCTGGTATATAACATATGTATATACCTCCATACCAAAAATCAGGGCTTTTCAAGATGTTTAACCCATTCAAATCCATTTATTTCTAACTGCCCTGTTTTGGAAACTAAAAATTCCAGTTTTAACAAGCCATTAAAAATCTATAACAATTCACACAGAGCTTCAATCTCAGTGAAAATATACAGTCTCATATATGACACATAGAAGAACTTGCATACAAAAATTCAGGCACTTTTACAAAGATTTGCCCCCTCGAATCGAGTTCAATCTCCCTGCCCTGTTTTAAAACAGGGGAAATTCACAAATTTCGAACCAGAATTTCAAAATTCATTACAATTTACACACTATGAATTTTTAAGTGATTCCAATTTCTATAAACTCCTGGACATGTCTAATCTATAAAATTTTCAGAACAATAAAATGTCCCCCTGATTTTTGAGAATTTTCGGAACATGTACTGTTCAGTATAGACAAAAATTCCAGGATTGAACTAATCTCTCATTTCTAGCTCATATCTTCATCTCCTTACTTAGATACATTTAAAACTCATTCAAATTCATGTTTCCACACAAATTTCCAGCAGCACAAATAAAAATTCATATACTCAAATCACAATCCAAAAGAATTCTTGCAAACACATACACTAAATCAAGAATTCTAAGGAAAAAGATGAGTTCTTACCCTTTTCTTTCTTCCTTCTCCTTCCCTTCTTTGTGGTCTTGATGAATTTTTTGTGTTGAAAACTTAGAGAGAGTGTGAAGAGCTGAAACCGTTCATTTAGGAGCAAGAGGGAAGAAATTCTAGAATTCTTCCCATTTTTATAGATAAATATTAAGGTAAATTTCCCATTAGTCCTTCTCTCCTCTTTTATGACTATTAAACCTATCACTCATTTAATTAAGCCCCTCATTTTTTCATTTATTACATTACAATTCAAATACATTATATATACATTAAGACATATGTAATCATAACACATGATATAATGTACACTACAAAATTTAGGATATTACACACCCATTGTCCATAGAGATGTGAAGTCCCCAAACATCTTACTAAATGAAAATTTTCAGGCCAAATTAGCTGATTTCGGCCTTTCCCGAATTTTTTCAGCGGAAGGTGGAACTTATGTCTCAACAACTATTGCTGGCACCCCTGGATATCTTGACCCTGAGTAAGTAGCTCTATTCTTTCGAACTTATAATTTCTTGAATATAAAATCTCTACTTTTGATACTACAGAAATTACAATTTTTGCCAGGATCTATTGGAAACTATCTAATAGAGATTGAATTATGTATTTTTGGCCTTGCAGTTACTGTACTTCAAACAGTTTAACTGAAAAAAGTGATGTGTATAGCTTTGGGGTAGTTCTCTTGGAGATAATCACATGCAAACCTGTGATTGCAAAATGTCTTGAGAGGACTCATATAATTCAATGGGTGAGTTTCATGCTTGCAAAGGCAGATATTAAAAATATTGTTGATCCAAAATTACGGGGAGACTTTGACATAAACTCTGTCTGGAAAGCTGTCGAAATAGCTATGGCTTGTGTGTCTTCAATTTCCACCAAAAGGCCAACCATGAATCAGGTAGTGATGGAACTCTATTGAGTGTTTAGCATTTGAGATTTCTCGTAAGCAGGTGGAAAGTGAAAGTGGATCAAAAGGTTCCATTGAAGTACTGATCAATTCGGATCTTCACACTGAATCAATTCCCTTAGCAAGGTAGGAATTTCCCTTCCAGTTTAGTTTGTAATATATGCATGTCCATTTGTGGGGTTTAGACCTTCTTCCAATTCAGTTTTTGTGTAATTTTAAGGGAGAAATAAAAAGGGAAGCAGCTGTGTACATGCTTCTACTGTAGTTAATGTACAGTTTTAGCGATAAAAGTAAAAATCGAATTGGTTTCTCAGAACGTTTATATTTCGTACAATGTTGATGCATATATGATCTCTCTCAACCTGAGCATCAATTGGAAATTATACATAGACAAATGAAAACATGACAGTACAAAGAAGTTGGAAATTAGAATATATAATCCATGTGCACTGTCAGCAGTCGGATGCTGCATGTAAGAGATATATAATTAGCAATTACACATCCGTTCTGAACGAAAATTACAGTGGAACTATATGCAGAATTGTTTTATGACTTTTATTCTGTCAAATTAGACTATTTAGTACTGCAAAAATCGGGAGATAGAAAAAGTGTTAATGGAAGAAATGTGCTGCACAAACTATTCAGTTCAATTTTGACACTAAATAAATAACATTGATGGTCATAAAGGAAAATAAAGCAATACATAAAACCAAGAAATAAACAAGGACAATTTCCAGGATTTAAAGGTTAGTTTCAACTTTATAGCAGGTGTATAAATACCTCCACCATTCAGGCTTGAAATGGCTTCCATGTTTGACCTGACCTGTGACACCTGCCCTGAATCACAGATTCACAAAACTACGAGAGGCAAGAGATACATAGCAAAGTATATTAGAAAAAAAAAAAAAAAAACTTTCTTTTTCATTCAAAAATGCAGCCTCTCCAAGAAAGAGCCATACCACATTGGCAACATTACTCTGCAGCAAACCCTTATATATGGGCTTTGCATGTTTAATGGGCTAAAATATTGATTTTTAGCCCATTTGAGCTCACCAACCTAGTGGCCTGGTCAATTAAGAAAACCGGGGTAGCCTATGGACCTCTTGCATAACATAAACAAAATTAAATAATTAATTATCCCTATGAAGTAGATCGCTTTAGCTAAAAGATACTTATGAATCCCAAAAAAGAAATCCATGTAAGTAAAGGCTGAATTCATGAAATCCAAATCGATAAATACATAACGAGAAAGTGGATAATGTCTAAATGATTTGGTCTCACATTGTTTTAAGGGTTTGGGTTTAGCTCCAGGTTGTTACATTGATAGACCTTTGACCTTTCAATCTAAAAATGTTCTGTTTCTTCCCATTAAAATGGAAAACCAAGGCCCAAAAACATAACTGGGCCCAAGACCAAAATTTAGAGCTGTTGTAAGCTGAAAATTGTTTAACAATACAGTGAGTTCTAAGTGCAAAACACGCAATTAAGATATTCTCCTACCTCGAGCATTCATATAAACAACATCCTTCGTTGCCTTAATGTAAAACAACAGAAAAATGTCAATAGCTATTTAATAACATTCAGCAAATTAATAATATAGTAAACCTTGTTACTTTTGTTTTGAAAAGAGTCTTCTTTGTGGCCATAAGTTTTATTGTCTTCCCTGCTGAGATTAATTGATATTTGACCATCATGAGGAGAAAGTAATAGGTTCAGTGAGAACACATTTCAACCATGAGAAACATTTTGGCTACAAAAAGATTTGATCAAGCAGAGGAGACAACTGCAACTTTGAAGAACTTTTGTGTTCTCAAATATCTTCAAGGTTCAAATGAGCCCTTCAGACCTAGATGTTTACAAAATCAACACTTTGATCCCTAACCAAAAATTAAAATAACACCAGAGTAACCTAGGGAGAATAGTCACGATGTACTTTAGTAGATTATTTTAGTGATGACATATTACTGGTGATCAATCCTGTTTCGGCAAACCTACAATGAAAAAATTTTAAAATAAAAATAAAAAAGCTAACTTTAATTTCATAAATCCAATTCAATATTTTTAATTTTAAAAGAAAAATAACTAACTTAAATATTTTATTATAAATTAATAAAAATACATAGGTGTACCAAACACAATATAGTTTTTAAAGCATTAATTTTTGCACTATACAATAGATGTAATACAATATAATACAACGTTATACTATATAATATAGCATAATATACATGGCCATTCACTAGAGATAAGAGTAATGTCCCTGCAAAGGGGCAATTACTAAATTGACTTGTTTGTGGACGTTAAAGAACACAACCACAGCATTCAGAAGCAGCAATCTTTTTCAATGATTTAGTTTTTTTTTTGTTCTTCTTCATTGACTTAAACGTCGAATTAAACTTATGGCACAGGTATCTCGTCACGTATAGTGGCGTCCATTTCAACTTTATAAGTCATGAGTTCTTAGTCTTCTGGGTAAGACAAAGTTTCAACGTTTTGATTTTTCTACAAGGTTGGATAATTGCTTTCAGAATTTCATTTTTCCAGCTTTCTTTTGACGCGGTTTTGTGGAATAATTTTGTTCAATAACAATTAATTGTTTATGTATGTAATCTGAGAAATGACTGAAAAATCTTTCAATCTTCTTGTCATAAAGGAAACTCCCAAATTCTACCTTGTGTGTCATAATAAATCATTTGTGGAAAAATTTTGGTTAGGACAAGAATTGTGTTTCTTAAAATAAATTTGACAACGATGACGTTGATACCGACATGTAAACAAATAACAACCTAATGGTAATAGATACACAATTTTTTTGGAATTTCTGGTTCCTATTAATAAAAATCTTGAAAGTTTTTTTATTATTAAAACAAATATGGAAGATATGTGGGTTCGAATGCGTATTTAGTAATATCATATTTTATATGTATTTACTTAGTTACTTCTATGATTTAATTAATTGTAACCATAATTTATTTTATTGAAAATATATGAATGATAATAATTAAATTAATTATATGCCCATTAAGGCTAAAAATTTAGCTTTTACTTGTATCCAAGGAATTGGGAATAAATATTACTAGTGATTTTATGAAACACTTATTATCGGTGTTTTTTTATTATTTATTTATTTTGTTAAGGATAATCTTCCAATTCTCTAATCAGTGAAGATGATGAGGTCAACCCAAAGTCTGTAGATGAACCAGTATCATAGAAGTCATTATCATTAGTCATCCTTAACTCCCGTTATTCTAACTCCAGGCTAAGGCACCCTTGTCTCTCTCTAACATGCATATGCTCGTCTCTTTCTCTGAAAAATACATTTGAAAATTCTAAATGAAAGATACTCACAACTACTCCACAGTGGTAATAAAAAATTAACTGAATATTAATTACTCGTTTACTCAGCAGGCAGGACAGCTTGTATGTCAATAACTGGTTCATGAGCACGAAGCAACCAAAATGACAATGGAGATGTCGAAGCATTGATTGCATCATTTTCATGGTTCTATATATGGTGGTTAATGTACATTTTTTCACGATAAAATTAGAAATTAATTGCATCGTTGTCCACTGTAGTTCTCACCTGTACTTTAGAATGAAAGTTGGCGCAGAATTGTTTTGTAACTTTGAACCATTTCAAGTAGTGCAAAAATCTAAAGCATGTACAGAAAGACATGGGTCACACAAACTTGTCAGTTCAGTTTAACATTAAAGAAATGACGCAGATCATAACGACAAGGAATCAAACTCTACATGTTTGATGACTTAATTTTAACCTTCAATCTTAAGCGTCTCTCTTTTCAGAAACATTTGTTACTTTCGTGTCGAAGTGGAAGAGTAAGGCCCAAATCTTTGGACAGGGCCCAAGTCCAAAACCGTATGAAGTTGCAATCATAAAATGAGGTTAAAGACGACGGAGATTGGCACTAAAATGTTGCAAGTGAATTGCCTCAGAACTTATAGAATGCAGGAAAAAGTTACGATATCTATTAAATGGTACCATTTCTTCACGTTAAGTTGTTGTAATTGTTTAGAGAGCTATTCTATTTGATGTGTCGGACATGAAAAATAAAGCTCCTCCTAAACTGTCATGTCAACCTTTTAAGAGATTTTTTCAGAAGCTACCAGGTATCTAGATACCTAGCGATTTATGGAGAGACCCTAGAAAATCTTCTTAAGCCATAATTGCTAGCAATGACATGAATCTTGAGTTGTAGGCCAAGAACTAACCTTCTTAGGGTTACTCATCTAGCTACTTAAAACAAAGAACCTTTGTAGCCCGGTTCCATGAATTATGGAGTAGGCAACACTAATTACAAAGTGACACTGTTAATATCACTCAAGGGGGAAGCTCCGAGTTACACGCTCTTGGATTTATTTTTCCACCATTTTTTATCTTCTTTACAACTCTATAGTCTCTGTCACTAGCTTAAATATCGAAATGATTACATTGACAACCTCATTATCATTTTATTTATAATAACATTGGTTATTGTACGGTCCTAAGAAATAGAGAGACATGCATTTAATTTTGGTGATCTAGAATTCGTATAAACATAACAAAATCTTGCAGTTGTAAAGTTATAGATAAAGATTCATGAAGAGTATTATCCCTGAAGAGGGGTAACAATTAAATGGACTCCTTTGTGGACGTAATGTCAAGTAACAAAACCATAACATTCAGTAAAGTCTGTTTTTTAAGTTTGTTTTCTTCCTTTTTTGTGTTTTTCTTCGTTGACTTAGATGTCAAATCAAAATTACGGCAAGTGGCAGGCAGGTATCCCATCACATCGTGGTCCAGCTCTCTAACTTTACAACTCAAGTCTCAATCTTCTTGATAAGACTTAATTTCAGAATGTAAACTCTGCAAAATTTCGTTTCTTTCCCTTTGCTTTTGGAGGGAGCTACGGTGCAGCGATGTACGGATACATCAGCTGTTTTTTTAATTTTTAACTTGAAGTAAAAGTTGTATTTACACACCTGCGTTTATAAAAAAAGTCAGTTATATATGGATATGCAGCTGGACTGTAGTCAGTCCCTTTATTTTTTGACTAGCACATGCAGATTGATACTGTTAAATAACAAACTAACAATCATTTGTGAACGTAATTTGAAAAAGAAAAAAAAAATTATTGATTTATCTTATTTATTTAAAAGATAAGGTGTATTTTCCTTTTAGTTGTATTTGGTGAACTATCAATTATTATCGATTATAACTTAAGGGAACCTCCCAATTTTCTACCTCGAGTGTTATAATATCTTTTTAGTATTATAATATCTTTTTAGAAAAATTTTACTGCAGACAAGTATGGTGATTCTTAATAAAATTGGCATGATATTTTGACAATGTTATAACAACAATACAAATCATAACAATTCTATCCTTTTAAATTTAAATTGAAGTCTTTAATTAATCATTTCTTTTTAAAAAGAAAAAACTTTTGAAAGATGGACCTATAGAATTTTATGTAGTGTACAAATAATATCATATCATATTATATTTGATTTTATCTAATTAAATGTAACCATGCACGATTTAATTTGCTTTAGAATGAATACATGTGTGACATAATATTAATCAATGAACAAAACATAAAATCAATTAATTAAAGTTAACATATCTAACTCTAACTGTATTTAATGAACAGCAACTAAAAATTATCAATAATTTGATCAAACACTTATCATTATTTTTTAAGTGTAATTATTCATATTTTCTGATCTTATCAACAAAATGAGTGTTGACCCAGGTATGGCAACCTAAGAGGGGGGTGAATTGAGTTTTTATTTATCAAAATGGATTTATAAAACTTTTCTTGAAAGATCAAAATTAGTTCACTCTTTCTTTGAGAATAAAGGTGAAGAAGATGAAATTAGAAGTTATTAAAGATGCAATCAAGATAATACAATAATAAACAATCACAAGTGCAAGAAAATATAAAGAGATAGGGATAGAGAGAGTGCAAACTCAATTTACGTGGTTCGACAAACCTTGCCTACGTCCACGGGCTCCTAGCTTCACGAGCTAAGCTTTCCACTAAGTTGTAGAAATCTTTACAACTTGCTTGATGAACAACCTCACCAAGACTTTTTCCTTCAACTCTTGATAACACCACACCAAGAGTTCTTCTTGATGAACAACCTCACCAAGACAACTTTCTTCAACTCCTGATAACACCACACCAAGAGTTCTTCTTGATGAACAACCTCACCAAGACAACTTTCTTCAACCCTTGATAACACCACACCAAGAGTTCTTCTTGATGAACAACCTCAACAAGGAAACTTCCTTCAACTCTTGATAACACACAACAAGAGTTCTCTCAAGGATAACTATTATCCTTTACAAGAATATCTCACTCTCACCACAATACAAGAACAAGGATAATTTTTACAACAAAGTACAACTCTTTTCAAAGAGTAGATAAAGAATATAAAAGCTCTCTAGACTTGATATTTCTCTTATTTTTTTGCTTGATAGATGCTTCTCCTCTTCTTACTGAATGCATGGGAGAAGGGCTCATTTTATAGGCAAATGGGATGAACTTAATCAAGTGAAGACACCAACTCCAAATTTTCTGCCCACCATAAAAACCGTAATTTTGTCTGCCATTTTTGTCAATGTTCCGTTTGAAATTTGAAAATCTGTAAAACATAAAAGATTTGCACGTTTGAATAAGCTTTTCAACGAATCAAAAATCAAGTCATTTGGATATCTGTAGCTCAAGATATGGCCAAAACACCATTCGGTGCTCATGTGACTTGATTTTTCTTTCTTGTGTCAGTCCATCGAATTGAATGTAATTCTGTCAGCATTCCGTTTGAAATTTGAATTTCTTCAAAACATAAAAGATCTGCATATTTGAATAAGCTTTCCAAAACATTAAGAATCAAAGAATTTGGATATCTCTATCTTAAGATATGGCCAAAAAATCATTCGGTGCTCATGTGAGTTGATTTTTCTTCCTTGTGTCAGTCCACCGACTTGCATGTCAATTATGTCGGCCTTCCATTTGAAATTTGAATTTATTCAAAACATATGAAATGTGCAAGTCAGCTTTCCAATGCCATAATAATCAAGTGATTTGGATATTTGTAGCTCAAGATATGTTCAAAAGAGTATTCGGTGCTCATGTCAGCTGCTTCCATTTGTCTTTCAACTTGCATGATGATTTGGACAACCTTGCACTTGAAATTTGAATTTCATTAAAACATATGAAATGTTATAAATTGAGTAAGCTTTCCAAAGCTTAAGAATCACATCATTTGGATATTTGTAGAGATATATATGACCAATTGATTGAACATTGCTCATGTGTCACATTCCTTGAGTCAATCCTTGTTCTTAAACTTTGGTGCCTTTAATATATAGTCTTCTCCTTAGCTTCAACACTTCATTTTGATAAGCCTCTTCTTGATTTTACAATTATTTTAATGATCTTACTCTTGCACATAAATAAACATATTAGTAACACCTTATGAATCAATGTGTATTGTTATCATCAAAATTATCATGTAGCCTTAGGGCTAACAATCTCCCCCTTTTTGATGATGACAAACCATTGATTGCTTTAAAATAATATCTAAAATCAAGAATGAAAATAAAATCAAGAACAAACAAAAAGATGGCACTCGTTATGAATATAAGCAATCCACGTTATGAATATAAGCAATCCAACAATTTCTCCCCCTTTTGTTATCATCAAAAAGATTTAATCAAATTAATTACTCCCCCTAAATAAATTCTCCCCCTTAACATATGCTACCATTCAAAGAATATCATATAAAAGCAAAATTAAGACATATCCAACATGCCTAATTCTCTTCTAATTATGCAAAATCTATCTTGACTAAGGGGTTTAGTCATATTTGGGTCTAGGGACTAATTCCCAAACTTGATTTCTCTCAAATTGGTTCAATTGTTCTTGCATAGCTAAAATCTAACTTTCGTCATTTTCGTCTTCTTTGATAATGGTTCAAATTGAGAGACAAATGCAAATGATTACAAAAGTTCTTAAAGGAAGATCTAATTCTCATACCTTGTGATGATTCACCAATAATGAGATCTTTAGGGTGAGCTTTTGCATACCTCCATTCCTTTGGTAATTATTGGGAAGAATCATTTACTTCCTCAAGCTTTTCTTGTTGAAGTTATAATTCATCTTGGCTCTTTTCATCAAGCCTTGATTCCTTGATTTGCCTTTCTACCTCAACAATATCATCATCTAAATTCTTTGGAGAAATCACATTAGTTTCATCAAATTCAACATGCATAGATTCTTCAATAGTAAAAGTCTTTTTGTTAAAAACTCTATATGCTTTACTATGGTTTGAGTAGCCAACAAAAATTCCAACATTGGCTTTTGCATCAAATTTCCAAGGTTATCCTTGGTGTTTAAAATAAAACATTTGCATCCAAAAACTTTAAAAAATCCAATGTTGGTTTTTCTTCCTTTCCAAAGTTCATAAGGAGTTTTTTTTATTAAAGCTCTAATATGGACTCTATTGATTATAAAGCATGCAATATTAACGGCTTCGGCTCAAAAATATTTTGGCAAATAATTTTCAAGTAACATGGTCCTAGCCATTTCTTGGATAGTCCTATTTTTCCTCTCAACAACACCATTTTGTTGTGGAGTTCTAGGTGAGAAAAAATTATACTCAAAACCATTTTCATCACAAAGATTTTCAACTGTAACATTGTCTACTTCACCACCATGATCACTCATAATGGACACAATAGAAACCCTTTGTGATTTTGGATTCTTTTTGTAAATTTAAAAAAAAAACTTGTGTAACCTCATTTTTAGTTTTCAAGAATAACACCCAAGTGAATCTTGAATAATCATCTACAATAACAAAAACATAATACTTTCTACCAAGGCTTTGAGTTCTTGATGGTCTAAATAAATCCAAATGAAGTAATTGTAGAGGTTTATTTGTTGAAATAAATTTCTTTTGTTTAAAAGAAGTTCTCACTTGTTTTCCAAATTGACAAGCATCACAAATCTTATCCTTTTCAAATTTTATTTTTAGAAAACCATCAACTAAATCATTTTTAGAAATTTTTGAAATTGTGTCCATGCTAGCATGACCTAGCCTTCCATGCCATAACCAAGCATCATGATTAACAATGAAACATTTTTCTACATGATCATTAACATCAATATCAATTGTATAAATATTACCACATTTATTACCAACAAATAATGTCTTATTTTACTAACATCCTTAATCACACATCTATTATGCTCAAAAGTAACAAAATATCCCTTATCACACATCCCTTATCACACAATTAATTAATGCTAATCAAATCATGTTTCAAACCATTAACAAGCAAAATATTTTCAATAATAGGTGAAGAAAGGTTACCAATATCACCATGTCCGATTACCCTTCCTTTGGCATTATAATCGAAGGTCACATGTCCTCCTTTCTTCATGATTAATCTTGAGAACTTGGAGGCATCTCCGGTCATATGTCTTGAGCATCCACTATCCAAGTATCACTTGTGTTTGTCACTCCTTTATTTCTACAATCAACATTAAAAGAGCGACTTTTTGGTACCCAAATGTTCATGGGTCCTTGGGGGTTAGTTATGGTACTTTTTGGAACCCATATTTGTTTCAAATTAGGATTTCTCTTAATATAGCAAGAATACACTTTGTGTCCTTTTCTTCCACAATAAGTACATGAATGATTAGGATTATTCCTAGAAGATGCATGGGCAAAATAATTTTTAAAATACTTTTGATTTTTATGAGTTTTATATCCTAAATCTCTTTTATCAAAAACACACCTTTGGTTTTGTAACATAGAATTCAAATTTTTTGTGCTTTTTGTAAAACTATCAACAATAGTTCTTAAGTCATTATTTTCCTTTTTCAAAATAGCATTTTCTTTCTCTAATTTATCAAAATCCTTTTGTTTTAAAATCTCATTTTCAGTTTTTAATAAATGTATTTGATTTTCCAAACTTCCAAAATCTTTTTGCTTTAAAATTTCATTTTCATTTTCTAAAGCTTCATTTATTTCCACCAACTCTTCTAATTGAGATAACATGATTTTTGACTTCTTTTTGAAAGCATTGATTTTTGAATTTTGTTTATCAACTTGCACATGTAAATTTTGGAATGCTTCAAGTAATTCATCATATGAAAGTTTAGGATCATAGTTTCGAATACTTACCTCATCTTCACTTAAAGCCATAAAGCCCATGTTTGCCACTTCGCAATCTTCTTCTTCGATGGAGTTAGCTTCACTATCATCCCAATTTGTGGCTTTCATTGCTTTGGATTTCTTGTTTTGACTCTTGAAGTAAGGACAATCCATCTTTACATGTCCCGGTTTCTTGTACTCATAGCAAATGACTTGATCATTTTTTCTTATCTTGCTTTGAGCTTTTCCCTTTGTACTCCCTTCTAGAATTCTTCTTGAATCCTTGGTTTCTTCTAATCATCCTTTTTAGCTTTCTTGTGATGAATGCAAGATCTTCATCATCTCCTTCATCGTCGGACTCATCATCTTCTTTTGTTGAAGATTTGAAAGCGATATTTTTCTTTTTCTTGAGATCTTCTTCATTCTCCTTCAAGGTGATTTCATGAGTCATGAGAGAACCCATAAGTTCTTCTAATAGTAGTTTGGTAAGGTCCTTTGCTTCTTAAATTGCCATCACCTTTGGCTCCCAAGATTTTGGTAGACACCTAAGAATCTTTCTCACCATTTCAACATTAGAATAAGATTTACCAAGATATCTCAAACTATTAATAATATCCGTAAATCTAGTAAACATTTCAGAAATTGATTCATCCGATTTCATCTTAAAAAGCTCATAACTATGAACTAGCATACTAATTTTGGATTCTTTAACTTGACTAGTTCCTTCATGATTTACTTCAAGTGTGTGCCATATTTCTTGTGCCGTAGAACAAGTAGATATTCTATTAAACTCATTTCTATCTAGAGCACAATACAACACATTCATAGGTTTAGCATTCAAACTCAATTTCTTTTCATCATCTTCACTAAACTCTTTAGGTTCTTTAAGCATGCATTCCCCATTTTCAATTTTGGTAGGAACAAAAGGTCATTCCAAGACAAAAGACCACAAATCATAATCAAAAGATTTCAAGAAAATACTCATTCTAGTTTTCCAATAAAAGTAGTCACTTCCATTAAAAAATGGAGGTCTAGAGATAGAAAGCCCCTCAACATATGAAGTTGAATTAAAAGTTGCCATAGCTCAAAAATCGATCAAGATTTAAAAAATTGAGCAACCTTGCTCTGATACCACTTGTTGACCCAGGTATGGCAACCCAAGAGGGGGGGTGAATTGGGTTTTTATTTATCAAAATGGATTTATAAAACTTTTCTTGAAAAATCAAAATTAGTTCACTCTTTCTTTGAGAATAAAGGTGAAGAAGATGAAATTAAAAGTTATTAAAGATGCAATCAAGATAATACAATAATAAACAATCACAAGTGCAAAGAAATATAAAGAGATAGGGATAGAGAGAGTGCAAACTCAATTTACGTGGTTCGGCAAACCTTGCCTACGTCTACGGGCTCCTAGCTCCACGAGCTAAGCTTTCCACTAAGTTGTAGAAATCTTTACAACTTGCTTGATGAACAACCTCACCAAGACTTTTTTCTTCAACTCTTGATAACACCACACCAAGAGTTCTTCTTGATGAACAACCTCACCAAGGCAACTTCCTTCAACTCTTGATAACACCACACCAAGAGTTCTTCTTGATGAACAAACTCACCAAGGCAACTTCCTTCAACTCTTGATAACACCGCACCAAGAGTTCTCTTGATGAACAAACTCACCAAGGCAACTTCCTTCAACTCTTGATAACACCACACCAAGAGTTCTTCTTGATGAACAACCTCACCAAGGAAAGAGTTCTCACTCTCACCACAATATAAGAACAAAGAAAATTTTTACAACAAAAGTACAACTCTCTTCAAAGAATAGATAAAGAATATAAAAGCTCTCTAGACTTGATATTTCTCTTATTTTTTGCTTGATAGATGCTTCTCTTGCTCTTCTTGAATGTATGGGAGAATGGCTCCTTTTATAGGCAAATGAGATGAACTTAATCAAGTGAAGACACCATCTCCAAATGTTCTGCCCACCATAAAAACCGTAATCTTGTCTGCCATTTTTGTCAATGTTCCGTTTGAAATTTGAAAATCTGTAAAACATAAAAGATCTGCACATTGGAATAAGCTTTCCAACGCATCAAGAATCAAGTCATTTGGATATCTGTAGCTCAAGATATGGCCAAAACACCATTCGGTGCTCATGTGACTTGATTTTTCCTCCATGTGTCAGTCCACCGACTTGAATGATAATTCTGTCAGCCTTCCGTTTGAAATTTGAATTTCTTCAAAACATAAAAGATCTTCATATTTGAATATGCTTTCCAAAACATTAAGATTCAAAGAATTTTGATATCTCTATCTTAAGATATGGCCAAAACACCATTCGGTGCTCATGTGAGTTGATTTTTCTTTTTTGTGTCAGTCCACCGACTTGCATGTCAATTATGTCAGCCTTCCATTTGAAATTTGAATTTATTCAAAACATATGAAATATGCCTCATTAAGTCAGCTTTCCAATGCCATAATAATCAAGTGATTTGGATATTTGTAGCTCAAGATATGTCCAAAAGAGTATTCGGTGCTCATGTCAGCTGCTTTTGTTTGTCTTTCAATTTGCATGATGATTTGGACGACCTTACACTTGAAATTTGAATTTCTTTAAAACATATAAAATATTATAAATTAAGTAAGCTTTCCAAAAGCTCAAGAATCACGTCATTTGGACATTTGTAAAGAAATATATGACCAATTGATTGAACATTGCTCATGTGTCACATTCCTTAAATCAAACCTTGTTCTTAAACTTTGGTGCCTTTAACATGTAGTCTTCTCCTTAGCTTCAACACTTTATTTTAATAAGCCTCCTCTTAATTTTACAAATATTTCATTGAATCTTATTCTTACACATAAATAAACATATTAGTAACACCTTATGAATCAATGTGTATTGTTATCATCAAAATTATCATGTAGCCTTAGGGCTAACAATGAGGTCAGCCCAAAGTCAGTGAATGAATACATATCACAAAAGTCTTTTTCAAATTAAGAGTAATCTATACATCAAGGGCCATGTTGGTGATTAACTACCTCTTCTTCTACAAAGGCTAAAGGTCCCTTCTCTCACTCCAACATGCAACATACCAGAAAGACTTATATAGGACAAATATATCATGCCACTATAATGATTTGATGTGAGTGAATTGAAAAAATTAAGAAATAGAAGATGACTCAGTAATTATATCCAATAAAATGATGATAAGTTGCAATGAATTGTTTAAAAAATTGAAAAAATAACTGAAAAAACCACCCTCAATACATACTTAATAGTAGTGGTTAAGGACACCTAATCAGCAGGTTAACGTAATATGTCTGTCCTGTCCTACCTAAATATTTTTCCCAACATGCTCATATATATTTAATTTTCTTATCAATTAATACAAATGAACTAGAAAATTCTTCAAGTGTGTGGTTCCTGAAAATTCCAAACATCACAATGCGTACCATTTAGCAACTTGCATAAAGTTACCACTACCATTAGATGGTATTGTTGCTTCACGTTAATTTCTTGTAATTGTTCGAGGAGCTGTTCTATTCGATGTGCCGGATATGAAAAATAAAGTTCATACAACCCATTAATACGAGCCAAACAGCCATACAATTAAGTCCATTACAAATCTATTAGAGCATGGTCACGTTGATGTTAGCATCACAAAGGCTAGAGAATCAGAAGTCAGGTCCAATCCGAATTCCTCCTAAACTGTCATGAGTACTTTTTATGAGATTCTTCAGAAGAAAGTACCCGGTATATATCAAGACTCCTAGAGGGTCTATGAAGAAATCCTGGAGAATCTTCTTAAACCATGCATAGTGGCTAGTAGTGACATGAGTCTTGACTTTTAGGTCAAGAACTAACCCTCTCGTTATTAATCATCTAGCTACATAATCAAGGGAACTTTTGTAGGCCAGTTCCATGAATTGAGAAGCAAGCAAAACCAAAACGACACTACAAATGTCATCACTTAAGGGGAAGCTTCATGTTGCATGCTCTTGAATTTATTTTTCCACCATTGTTTATACTTCTTTGTAACTCTATAATCTCCATCGCTAACTTAAGTATCAAAATGATTACATTGACAATCCCATAAGTACTTAATTAATTTATGATAACGTCGGTTATCGTATGGTTATAAGAAATAGAGAGACATACATCTAATTTTGGTGATCTAAAGGAAGAAATAGAGACATGCATCTAAAATTTTGGTGATCTAATTGTGTAATTTAAAGGAAGAAATAAAAGAACTAAAGCAGCTATATGTGCTTCTGTTGTAGTTAATGTAAATTTTTTGCAATAAAAATAATAATCAAATCAGTTTCTATGAAAATTTATAATATTTTCTATAACATTGAGGGATATATGAATCATTTCCTGATCATCAACGATAAATTTAATTGGAGCATATAACTGAAACTATAGAGGAATGTAAACATGACAATACATAGAAGTGTGAAACTGGAATAATGGATGTGCAATTGTACAATGAAACTAAAGAGAAATGTAAGTGACATATAATTAGCATTTTTACATATTGTTCTCACCTGAAATTTACAATGAAAACTGGCGTAGAGTTGGCTTTGAATCTTGATCACTTTCAAATCAAATTATGAGTTCTATCAAAGTTGGACCATTTCAAGTACTGCAAAAATCTGAAAAAGGATGGAGAAAGAGCATGGATCATACAAGCTTGTCAGTTCAGTTCAGTTCAACATCAAAGAAATAAAGTGATTATAATGACAAATAATCAAACTCTATGGTTGAATGGACCTTTAATCTTTCTCCTTTCGTGACAATTGTTTCTTTTAGGTCGAAAATTTGAAATGGAAAAGACAGTATAAGGCCCAAAATTGTAAATTTGGCATAAGTTCAAAATTGCGCCAATAATTTTGTGTCTACTCTTTATTAAAATTATTCATCAAATAACTTATATTAAGTCTTCTTTTTTATTTTTAACTGCAGATCTCTACATGTTTTTGTTTCCAATTTTCTCATTAACTTGTTTTAAAATTGTCTATAGATTATGTTTGAATATGCTTATTTAGTTGACAGACTCAAAAGTTATCATTGGCCTTTTGGAAATCAATTAATTTTATTAATGTGGTTGAGTTGATTGATCAACATTCAACTCTTTGAAGTGAGGCTTTGATTGAAGAAAGAATCGGTGATGAAATAGATAATTGGATGGCTTGCTTTTGGAGTTGCTTTGGAGCTTCAAGGTTTTATGTTATATGTATTGATCAATAATATTATAACTGTCTTGTGTTATTGTTGGAAGAGTTGGATGTTTCGTTTGATAATTCTCTCTTGGAGAGCATAGAATTTTGGTTTGTTGATTTCTTTCAGTAAAATATAAAAATCTGATTTCATTATTTACTTTTTTTTCCTGATGTATAAAAGATTGATAAGAAAAAAAAATATGGAATAAATTTCATGGCATTCTTGATTAAAGTTAATTACGTGGTGGAAGCATGTAGGGTCAAGGGGTGTGACAGCTCGTTTTGTTTATTGTTTGTGGGAAGATTCCCCGTCAAATTAATGTCTCTACATACGTAGAAATCACTCTATAACATAACATGATTCACGTGGGCTTGATTTCTCCACAGTGGGACCATATAGACAATTATTGATTTTCTGTCATCCAATTCATATAGGATAAACACAATTTGCTAATTAATTAATGGAATTAATCACCTCCTTCCTAAGTGATTAACCTTCCCTGTTCATTCTTTTGCTCTTTGATTGATTAACTTTTGGAAGTCACTCGATTGCCTACTTTGACACGGAACTCGATTGTCATTTTGTAGAATGATTAACTTTTGGAAAGTTACTCGGTTGCCCGAAGAAATAATATCGTACAAATGGGAAAGACAAGTAATTTATGATAATAAGATGTTATAGGTTCATCAAAATAAGAACTTGCATAAATCAACCTACACCCGTGAAGGTAAAAGATACATATAATATCTATTTAGTTTGGGTTTTGAGTTCCGGCTGTTGCATTGGTGGACCTTTCAATCTCGAATTTCCCTCTTCACACACATCTGTTCTGTTTCTTTCATATTCAAATGCAAAAGGAGCTCAAAATTATTGACTGGACCCAAGATAACTTTAAGCTTTTTTAAGCTAAGAAATCTTCAAGTAGCAGTGGAATACCGTGAGCTTAATTCTAAAGGCAATCTAAATTGATGGAAGCAAAACCGATTAATAGATTTCGCTGGCTAGAAGCATTGATGTAAATAACATCCTTTAGAATAATGCAATAATCTTCCTCACATTTTGCAATTTTTCCATATCATTCCCTTTAAGAATTCTCTGAATTTAATTAGTATTTTTTTCGCTAGTTTTCCTTCACCTTTTATTTTTTGCTCTCTGTCCAAATACAATAACTATGTAAATCCATGAAGCAGATCCTTCGACTTGGAGGTAAAATAATAAACAGAATTAGCAAATACAAAAGGTAAAGTAATTTGTGAAAGTATATGTAAGTAACTCATATTGATCACCCACAATGGGTTGGTTCAAGTGGTGAAGCGGGTTAGGATGGAGTTGGTACAGCACCAATGGTGAAGTCCTGGGTTCGAGTCTCCACAATGACCTCCTCCATGATTTAAGTGAGAGACCGTGACAGTGGGTTGTGGTTGTGGTTGCGTGGTCTCATATTGATCAAATAAACAACAAAGCCTTAATGCAAAAATCAATTTTAAATTTCTATGAAAGGTGTTTATATATAACCTCAAAAATACTATTAGACGTATACAAAATCTCCTAGTTTACCATTTTTCTTGGAAACTAAAAAACATTACCATTTTTCTTGGAAACTAAAAAACAGGTATAAAATAAAACAATAGAACAATGTAAACTAGCCATTTGATGACATGTAAGCAAACAATTTACATGCTAAAACCTTGTTAGTTTTGTTTTACAAAGAGCCTTTTTATTTTATTGTTGTTTGAATTCTTTGTGGCCATAATTTACATAACCTTGCGAGTTCTAAAGAGGGCAATTAAAACTGAATTGTGTGCCAGTGTGTGAATGTTACAGAACACAACCACAACGCTCAGGAACAGGATTTTTTTTTTTTTTTTTATGTTTATGTTATCATTCATTGACTAAAACGTCAAATTAAAGTTATGGCAGGCCGGTATCACATCATGGTATTAAATTATGTATTATTGATCAGTGACATTAGATTAAACCGTATAGTATTAATTAGTTTTTAAAATTAATTCGTTAATTATAATTTAAAAAAGTATTTTTAAATAAGAATAAATTATTGTTTTACAAATAGTTATTTAATTATATTTATGATGTAATAATTTAAAAAAAAAGTAAAAGAAGTTGGAGGAGTCACCGAATTGTGGCCAGTTCCAGCATTGGAAATATCCAACGAAAAAATTATGGGGACGTATCTAACATCAAAATGATTTGAATGGTCAAATCTATTCCATGGTGATAACGATTTTGAAGAATAATCCACCGTTTGGCTGCAATAACCGAGAAAACTTCTGAGTGTCAAAAGTTCCACCACTTTTTGCGGTCAAACTCTGTATTTTCAAACGATGAAACTAGATTTATTTTGTATATCGATCTCGACAGATTATTTTCATGCTGACGGTATTGGAGGATGCGCCAATAGTTCATCATCGGTGACCGACATTGTTTTGGCAAGCCTAGGGAGACAAATTTAAAACAATAAATTAAAAAACTAATTTAATTTCATAACTCCAATTAAATATTTTTAATTTTTAAAGAAAAATAACTAACTAAAATATTTTTATTAATTTTATTATAAATTAATACAATATATAATATATAGGTGTATCAAAAATAATATTATAATTTTTATATAGAGCATGATTTTTTGTACTAGACAATGAATATAATACAATATAACACATGCTACAATATAAAAAGTAGCACACGAAAGATAACCATTCACTAAGAGACAAGAATATTATCCCTACAAAGGGTAATTAAACTGACTTGTTTGTCAATGCTAAAGAACACACCCACAACATTAGAAGCAAAGAATCTTTTTAATGTTTTTGTTTTTTTCTTCTTCATTGACCTAAACGTCAAACTAAAGTAATGGCAGGCGGGTATCACATCACGTATAGTGGTTGTCTATTTCAACTTTATAACTCATGAGTTCTTAGTCTTCTGGGCAAGACAAAGTTTCAACGTTTTGATTTTTCTACAAGGTTTGGATAATTGCTTTCAGAATCTCATTTTTTTTTCCAGTTTTCTTTTGACTCGGTCTTATGGAATAATTTTGTTAAAGACCAAAAATTCTTTCAATCCTCTTCTGATAAAGGAAACTCCCAAATTCTACTATGTGTTTTATAATAAATAGTTTGTGGAAAAATTTTGGTTAGGACAAGAATTCTGTTTCTTATGATAACTTTGACAACGATGACGTTGATAACGACATGTAAACAATAACGACGTAACAGTATTAGATACGCAAGCTTTTTGGAATTTCTGGTTCTTATAAACAAAATTCTTGAAACCTTTTTTATTATTAAAAAAATCATGGAAGATATGGGGGTTTGTAATATTGTTATATGCGTAATAATATTATATTCTACATGTATTTATTCAATTACTTCTATGATCTATTAATTGTAACCATAATTTATGTTAATGAAAATATATGAATGAGGTCAAGGCTAACAATATAGCTTTTAATTGTATCCAAGGAATTGGAAAAAAACATTACTCGTGATTTTACGAACACTTAATACTGGAAGTTGTTTCTTTTTTATTATTGTTTATCAATGGTCGTCCACCAGGTCCGTGATTAACTCCCCTCATTCTAGGGATAATTACTATTTACCCTTTGAGGCTTGGTTAAAAACACTGGTCGTCTTGACGTTTTTGAAACCTAAGATTTGCCGCCGGCCGACCAATATTAAAATTACTGAAAAATATAGTCCCAAAATCATTTTACCCCAACAGACAACAATACCATTTTCTTTAATAGTTTGACCAAATAAAAAAATTAATAAAAAATCTTAATCAAAATTAAAAAAAAAAATGGAATCACCCCCTCTCTCTCTTCTTTCTCTTCTTCACGCCCAAAATAGCACCCTCCCCTCCTCCTCCTCCTCCTCCTCTTCCTCTCCACTCTCTCCACTCTCTCTCTCCCCTCTTCTCTCGTTCTCTTCTTCATCTTTCTTTTTCCCCTCTTTTGTCTGTTATTTCTTCATCTCTTTCTCTCCATTCTCTTAAAACAATTGCTTCCAAGAATTAATAGAATCACACACAAACCTTGAATAACCCTCAATTTGAGGAAAAATAAAAAGACCGGAAAACCCTAAATCGAAGAGGGCTTTTGTAAACTGGCTTGATTTTGCTAGACCAAAGATTTAACTGAAATTGGGACCAGAGAGTTAACTGAAATTGAGGGAATTGAAGGGTGAAAATGTTGGGTTTATTTCGAGGTTTGAGTTGGGAAGTCTTCGGGTGAGCATGCTGTAGTCGTGCTCTTGGTTGATTGTTGGATAAGGGAAGAAAAAGAGTTGCCCTTCAAGTGCTGATTATCCCCTTGGAATTTCATCAATGGGTCAGATGGTGGTTATGATGGCGACGCCCAAACTACAATCTCCTACCCAATGGAAGAGATCTTCAGGCACATGTTTCTTTATTTAAACCCTGCCCTTTTATTCAATGCAGCACAGGCTTATTCCTCTCCCCACAGCTTTAAGTATTTTACCTGTTTCTCAACCGTTGACATATACATCTTCATTCGTCACTTGCTGGCCCGACCAAAATCAAGAAAACCAAGAGTCAGCTCGTTCTCGATTTCAAGAGAATAAAATAATTGGAGTAGAGAATAACCATGTAATAGAAAGTGAGCCCGATCTGGAAGAAGTTGTGATTGGTGGGATGAAATCGGCAATTTGTTGGGTGGTTCTCGGTGGCGGCTGGTGTGATTCTAGGGGGATGAAATCAATGCTTTGCTTGGTGGTTCTCGGAGGTGGCTGCTGTGGTTTTGGGGGGATGAAATCGGTGATTTGCTGGGTGGTTCTTGGTGGTGGCTGGTGTAATTCTGGGAGGATGAAATTGGTGATTTGCTGGGTGGTTCTTGGTGGGCTGGCTAGCGAAGACGGAAGCTGGTGGTGGATGCAGGGGATGAAATCGATGACAGCAACGGACGGGTTTGTGGTGGTGGCGATTAGAAAAAGTGATTTTGTTTTTTGTTTTTTTTTTTTTTGGGACTAAAATTCTAAACAAAAAAGCAACTACTAAAATTAATTGTTGACTTGAGTTTTATATTTATATATTGTTGACTAATAGAGTTAAATGATCAATTTGTCCTTCTAAAACTCAATTATAATGATTTAATCGTAAAAGTAACGGAAGAAAGGTTGCGAGGAATTTTTTAAAACGTAGGGAAGATCATTATTCTTTAATTTTAATGTTGGTCTGCCGGCAGCAGGGGGCAACTCGTCAGTTTCAAAATTGTTAGGGACGCTTCGAGAGCCAAACCTTAGGGGTAAATGAGAAATATCCCTTGTTCTAGCTATGGGCTAGGGCCCTTTTCTCTCTCTAACATACATATCCTCATCAATTTTTCTTAAAAATGCATTTGAAAATTCTAAATGAAAGATACTTACAGTTACAGCTACTCCGTGGTGGTAATAAAAAATTAACTGAATTCTCAAACATACTTTATTCCTTCGCTTGGCAGGTAGCATAGCTTGAATGTCAATAACTGGTTCAATTATATCCTGAGCAAGAAGAAACCAAAATGGCGATGGAGATGTTCAAGCATTGCATAGTTTTCATGGTTGTGTTCCTCAGTATTGCACTTACAGCTCCAGTTCATGGCCAGAATCAATCAGGTTCCAAAAGCAAATTAACTTTTTTAGGAAATATTAATTTCCTAGATCAGTTATACTGTTTTTCACTAATTAAACTGGTGCTGAGGTTTAGTGTCTCACTTTCTTTATCTTTCTCAGGCTTCATTAGCATAGATTGTGGGATACCGGAAAATTCAGGCTATACGGACAAGAAAACAGGCATAAATTACACTTCAGATGCAACCTTCACAGAGACTGGTGTAAACAATTGTATCTCACCTGATTACAATACTAGCACTCTTGAACAACAATTCCTGAATGTTAGAAGCTTTCCTGAAGGGAAAAGAAATTGCTACACCTTAAAACCTGCTAGTGGCGATAAAAAGTTTTTGATTAGAGCAAGATTCATGTATGGAAATTATGATGGCCTAGGTAAAGTGCCAAGTTTTAATCTCCTTCTTGGAGCTGATGTGTGGTATTCAGTGGAATTGGCAAATGAATCCACTATCTTCACCACGGAGATCATCCATGTTCGCCAGAGAAACTATATATATGTCTGTCTTGAGAACACAGGTTCAGGTACACCTTTCATATCAGCATTAGAATTGAGGCCTCTGAGTAATTCCACTTATATTACTCAATCTGTTTTATCACTACTACTCTATTGGCGGTGGGATCTTGGTTCGACAACCAATCAAACAGTCAGGTAAGTCATTTATACCAGCAAAATTTGATACATTGAAGCTTGGTTTACTAAGTAAAATTATGCAATATAGGTATAAAGATGATATTTACGATCGGATATGGTCACCCCACAGCAGCAAAAACTGGGTGACAGTAAGTAATTCGCACACTGTCAACACTCGGAACCGTTACCATGCACCATCTAGTGTCTTGCAGACTGCTGTCATACCAGTAAATGGTAGCAATGCGTTGAAGTTCAGTTGGGAGCCTAGTGATCCCAAACTGCAATATTTTTCCTACTTTCACTTTGCTGAAATACAAAAGCTCCCAGCCAACCAGATCAGAGAGATGGAAATCGACATAAACGGGAGGAGTTTACATGACCCTTTTGTTACCGATAATTACTTATACGGAACCACTAGATATAGCAGTTTACCCATAATAAGCGACCAAAAAAATGTGCTTTTAATAAAAAAAACTGAGAATTCAATACTACCACCCATGCTGAACGCCCTTGAAATATATGCTGCGAAAGAATTCCTGCAGTTGCTAACTGATCAACAAGATGGTATGTTTCTTTCTGACAATCAATTTATTTGAAAATTATTTTTTTTTATCTTTTTTCTTCTATTGAGGGTTCATTTTTATTCTTATTCCTTCTTGTGTTGCAAAAATCTTAGTTGATGCGATCATGAATATCAAGTCAAAATATGGGGTGAAAAGGTCAAATTGGCAAGGCGATCCATGTGCCCCTAAACATCATTTGTGGCAGGGTCTTAATTGCAGCTATGATGATTATAATTATAATCCCCCTAGGATCATATCCTTGTAAGTTATAACTTCTGAGAAAGCATCCTACGTCTTTACTATGATCCAACATTCTGTTAATACTGGGCCTGCAAGCAGGAACTTATCATCGAGTGGAATAGCCGGCGAGATATCTCCCTATATATCTCGTCTCACATCAATACAAATTCTGTAAGATCTTAATCTCGCAAGCATCTCTAATATAATTTGTCTAAATTCTAATGATGAGAACCAAACGAAGTCAGTTTGTGATTTAAATTACCATGGCAGAGACTTATCGAACAACTATTTGACGGGATCAGTGCCTGATTTTCTATCGCAGCTACAATTGACAGTGCTGTAAGTTACATAGTCAGGATTATGACCACTAGAAAATTTTCTCCCTCTAGTGAAGCAACGGATAGTCCCTAATTACTTTTCTTTTGCAGAAACTTGACAGGAAACAATCTCAAAGGTTCGGTTCCAGATGGACTCGTGGAAAGACAGAACAATGGCTTGCTGTCACTACGGTTTGCTTTTGTCCGAAGTTTTATTTCAAGATGATTAACGCCTGTCTATATTTTCAATTCTTACCATTGTTGTCATCTGATGATGATGCAGTGTGGATAGAAATCCAGATCTTTGCTCAGGAGCATCATGCAAAGAGAAAAACAAGTTTATTGTTCCATTACTAGCACTAGCTCTCTTTGTTTCCGTGCTCTTGACTGCAGTTGCTATTCTATGGAGCCTTAAAACAGAAAAAAAAGGTATGAAATAAATTATTTAGTTTTAGAATATAAGATTTTCTTGTAACTGCCATGTTTTATTGGCTGAAACCGGCCGTGCATATTAACTGCCAAGTCTTCTTCCAGTTTGGAAGAAGAACGGGTCACTGGAGTTGAAAAATCGAAGGTTCTCATATTCTGATGTTTCGAGGATTACCAACAACTTCGAGACGATTCTTGGGAAAGGAGAACTTGGAACAGTTTACGAAGGAAACTTTGATGAGACTCAAGTCGCTGTCAAGATGCTCTCTCCTTCGTCGGTTCAAGGATATAAACAGTTTCAAGCTGAGGTGTGTAAATTAGATCACATTCTCTTATGGTCTGATTTTGAACTGAGCGAAATCCAAAGATTTGGTGATTAAAAAGTTATTAAAGAAGAGAGAATATAATAATATCTTAACCTTTCATGAACAATAAAATCTTTAGCACAAGATTCTAAAAAAGTTTAGGTAAAAAAAAAAAAAAAATCAAACGAGGATTTTGATTCATGTAAAATAATTTGTATCAAAATTTTAATTTTAAAATTTGAAATTTCCCATCTTAGTGCTATTAATTTATATTGGTTTATTTATTTATTTTAACTTTTTACAGGTGGAGATCCTCTTGAGAGTTCATCATAAGAACTTGACCACGCTTGTTGGGTATTGCGACGATGGTATACACATGGGGCTGATCTATGAATTCATGGCTAACGGGAACTTACAAAAACATCTCTTAGGTTTGTTTATTGCTAAAATAGCAGATTTCCTACAAGATCTATTGATCCGAGGTCTTACTTAATAAAAACAAATAGGGACTTATCCCCCCCCTTTTTTTTTTCTCTTTGGTTAATGGATGAAGGAGACGATGGGGATGTATTGAGTTGGGAAGGGAGACTTAAAATTGCAACAGAGGCAGCGCAAGGTTAAAAATTAAGCGTATATGACATATGATTTGTGCAATTTTATTTTCAGTAATTTTAGAATTCTTTCTATATATTTAAGCCTTGTTACGAAGGGAACTTATTGGCGATGAAATTGAAATGTAGGATTGGAGTATCTCCATTGTGGCTGCAAGCCACCCATAGTCCACAGAGATGTCAAATCTACAAACATCTTACTAAATGAAAATTTTCAGGCCAAGTTATCAGATTTTGGCCTTTGTCAAATTTTTCCTGCTGAAGGTGGAACTCATGTATCAACAACCATTGTAGGCACCCCTGGGTACCTTGACCCTGAGTAAGCACCTCTATTCTTATCATACTTACCATATACGGAATTCAAAACTCACTAATCTGATGTAACATTCTTACCTAAAAAACCAAGAAGAATGCCTATTTATATAGTGCCAGGATCTTTTGAAATCAGTTAATGGATTCTTACGGCCTTAAAGACACTTTTTTCCCTGCAGATACTATATTTCAAACAGGTTAACTGAACAAAGTGACGTATATAGCTTTGGAGTAGTTCTCTTGGAGATAATTACATGCAAACCTGTGATTGAAAAATCCCTTGAGAGGACTCATATAATTCAATGGGTGAGTTCCAAGCTTGCAAAGGCAGAGATTAGATTTATTGTTGATCCCAGATTACAGGGAGACTTCAGCATGGACTCTGCAAGGAAAGCTGTAGAATTAGCTATGGCGTGCGTTTCTTCAACTTCCTCTAAAAGGCCAACCATGAATCAGGTACTGATGGAACTGAATGATTGTTTAGCAATTGAGATAGCCCGTAAGGAGGTGCACAGTGAAAATGAATCAATAGATTCTTTTGACTTGATTAATCAGGATCTTTATACTGAATTAACTCCTGTAGCAAGGTGGAATTAACTCTGATTATATTTCCTAGATTACGTTGTAATGTATGAATGTTCGTCTGTGGGGTTTAGACCTTTTGGTTGGAGTATAATTTTGAGGGAGAAATAAAATACAAAGCAGCAATGTTTCTATTATAGTTAATTTTTATAATTCGTGAAATAAACAAAAACTGATTTGGTTCTTAAAGCATGTATTTGTATTCCTCAAGAGTTGTGATTTCAGCAAATTAAAGTCTCAATTCTATCAGAACTTGACCATTTCAAGTGATTTAAAATTCAGGGAGTAGAAAAGTATGGACCATGCACATGCATCACAGAGACTTGTCAGTTATGCCTAAAAGAAAAAAGAAGCCAACTCTTCATGATTATTTAATTTACAGTTGAAGCTTTCTTTCTTTCTTTCCTTCCTTTTTCTTTTCATATTTTAAACTAACAAATAAAAAAGAACGGTACAAAACGAGTACTCTGTAATAGACGAATTTTCTTTAGTAACAATAAATCAATATTAACATTCCGCTCCTTTAAATTGCTTCTTAATTTGACGTCAAATTATCTTTAAGCTTATGAAACTTCCGTTTTGGAACTTCTTTCTTATACGCCTCTTCTATATGCTATCTCCTGACCGAGACTTTGACAATTGCACAAAACAATTCCACTTAGCATACATGAGGTTAGTTTCAGTAACCTACTCTGAGGTTTGAAAATATATCAATGAGACCCAAAGATTGAGGGAATATTAGGACGTTCAGTACAAACTTTGAAATGTCCATTTATGGTCTAATGCAAAATACAGAATACTCTGAGGTAAGCTATTTGGTTATTAACTTTTTTTTTTTTTTTTTTTAACTAAAAAAAGATAAGAACTCAAAGAATAATAGGCTGTGTTCGTTTCTATTCTGCACCCAGTGTTTTCTGTTTTCAACTCTTTGGAATTTAGGAGATTCTTGTCCATTTTGGTTTCCCATTCCCATATTCATAAAACACATACATTTCCGTTTTTACCCCTAATATTTCCCCTGGATGTATAGACAGTTCCTATTCCCTCTCTCTCTCCATTTCCTGCAGCAAAATTCGTTTTCTCTCTATGCTTTGAACTGGACCACAACTCCTTCTTCCGATCTGAAGCTGATATCTTCCTCCATTCACCATGGCTGTAAAATCAACCTTGTAGATCATTATTGTGTTGGATAACACGCCATATTGCAGCCATTTGTTTTTTCCTATTAGTTGCCTTTCTTGTTTGTTTGCTACCTTTTTTTGCCAAGACCGCCATTGATATTTTTTTACTTTTATATTTTGATTTTAGTTGTGTTTGGATTTCCTTAACTATTGCTACATAGTCAAAGGAAGGATGAATTTTGGCTCAGTCTCATATACAGTGATTTGATTGATTATGGTCTGATATGTATATATGAAAGTGGATGCTTAATTATGTGCAAGGTAAATGCATGGAATAAGTATTTGTTATAACCAAGTATAAGTGGATATTTGATGATGTTAAAGAACACAAGCACAACATTCAGAAGCAGAAAATCTTTTTCAATGTTTTAGTTTTTTGGTTCTTCTTCATTGACTTAAACGTCGAATTAAACTTATGGCACAGGTATCACGTCACGTATAGTGGCGTCCATTTCAACTTTGTAAGTCATGAGTTCTTAGTCTTCTGGGTAAGACAAAGTCTCAACGTTGTGATTTTTCTACAAGGTTGGATAATTGCTTTCATAATTTCATTTTTCCAGCTTTCTTTTGACACGGTCTTGTGGTATAATTTTGTTGAAAAATCTTTCAATCTTCTTGTCATAAAGGAAACTCCCAAATTTTCTTGTCAATTTTTCAATCTTTCAATCTTCTTGTCATAAGTACTTAATTTATGATAACGTCGGTTATCGTATGGTTATAAGAAATAGAGAGACATACATCTAATTTTGGTGATCTAAAGGAAGAAATAGAGACATGCATCTAAAATTTTGGTGATCTAATTATGTAATTTGAAGGAAGAAATAAAAGAACTAAAGCAGCTATATGTGCTTCCATTGTAGTTAATGTAAATTTTTTTGCAAAAAAATAATAATCAAATCAGTTTCTATGAAAATTTACAACATTTTCTATAAAATTGATGGATATATGAATCATTTCCCGATCATCAACTATAAATTTAATTGGAGCATATAACTGAAACTATAGAGGAATGTAAACATGAGAATACATAGAAGTGTGAAATTGGAATAATGGATGTGCAATTTTACAATGAAACTAAACAGAAATGTAAGTGATATGTAATTAGCATCTTTACATGTAGTTCTCACCTGAAATTCACAATGAAACTGGCGTAGAGTTGGCTGCGATCACTTTCAAATCAAATTATGAATTCTGTCAAAGCTGGAACATTTAAAGTACGGCAAAAATCTGAAAGCATGCAGAAAGAGTATGGATCATACGAGCTTGTCAGTTCAGTTCAGTTCAGCATCAAAGAAATAACTTGATCATAAAGACAAATAATCAAACTCTATGGCTGATGAACCTTTAATCTTTCTCTTTTCATTAGACAACTCAACTATTTCTTTTACGTTGAAATTTTGAAATGGAAAAGACAGTGTAAGGCCCAAAATTGTAAATTAGGCCCAAGTTCAAAAATTGCACCAAGTTTAACTCCCAAAGTCTCTTTTTAAAAATATTTTACATAATGTCATAATTGCCTTTTATCACTTTTTTTATGCATATTCTTCATTAAAATTATTCATTAAACAACTTAAATAAGTTTTCTTTTTTTATTTTTAAACAACTTAAATAAGTTTTCTTTTTTATTTTTTGTTTGATAATTCTCTCTTGGAGAGTTTAGAATTTTGATTTGCTGATTTCTTTTAGAAATTTGTAAAAATGTGATTTCATTATTTACTCTTTTTTTTTCTGATGTTTAAAAGATTGATAAGAAAAACAAAATGGAATAAATTTCATGGCATTCTTGATTAAAGTTACGTGGTGGAAGCATGTGGGGTCAAGGGGTGTGACAGCTAGTTTTGTTCACTGTTGTGGAATGACTCCCATAACGTAGAAGTCACTCTATAACATGATTCACGTGGGCTACTTTTCCCGCAATTGGACCATATAGACAATTATTGCTTTTCTGTCATCCAATTCATATAGGATAAACACAATTTGCCAATTAAGTAATGGAATTAATCACCTTTTTCCTAAGTGATTAACCTTTCCTGTTCAATATTTTGCTCTTTGATTGATTAACTTTTCGGGAGTTACTCGATTGCCTACTTTGAAACGAAATTCGATCCCCAGGGTCATTGCTATTTTGTAGAATGATTAACTTTTCGAAATTGCTGGATCGCCTACCCACCCGGAAGAAATAATATCATACAAGTGGGAAAGACAAGTCATTTATGATAATAAGATGTTAGGCGTTCATCAAAATAAGTAACTTGCATAGATCAACCTACACGATCTGTAACAAAAATTATATAAGACTCTTCGTTTTTTGAAGAGTAAAGAATCATCTAGCTTTTCCTATTAGAATCAGTAAATAGTCCTTATTTTTTGCATTCTAATTTAGAGGTATACGGAGTACGTGTTTATTTCTCAGCTTCATATATATTCTAAGGACTGGTTTCAAATATCAGGGAACTGCATATGCATAGATTTTTGTTATGGTTTCTACAAATATTGAAGGAATTTTGTTGTGGCTGGATTTTACAGCATATGAAATTTCAAAACCTATTTTCGTTATGAGTCCTTGACCAGTTTACATTTTTCGTTATAATATTTACTTTATAAGTCGGTTCTTAGTCTATTTCAACTTTATAAGTCGGTTCTTAGTCTTCTGGGTAAGACAAAGTTTCAACGTTTTGATTTTTCTACAAGGTCTGGATAATTGCCTTCAGAATTTCATTTTTTCCAGCTTTCTTTTGGCTCGTTCATATGGAATAATTTTTTTCAAGACCAAAAGTTCTTCCAATCTCTTGTCATAAAGGAAACTCCCAAATTCTACCGTGTGTGTTATAATAAATAGTTTGTGGAAAAATTGTGGTTAGGACAAAAATTGTGGTTCTCGTGATAAATTTGACAACAATGATATTGATGACGACATGTGGACAATAATGACGTAACAGTAATTGATACACAATCTTTTTGGAATTTCTTGTTCCTATAAATAAAAGTCTTGAATCTTTTTTTAATTATTAAAAAGAATAATGGAAGATATGGGGTTTGTCATATTGTTACACGCGTAATAATATTATATTCGATATGTATTTACTTCATTACTTCTATGATCTAATTAATTTTAACCATAATTTATGTTAATGAAAAAATATATGAATGATATTAATTACATTTTAAACCCGTTAAAGCTAACAATCTAGCGTTTAATTATATCCAAGGAATTGGAAATAAAAATTACTACTGATTTTAAGAAACACTAATTATTAGAGGTTGTTTCTTTTTTATTCTTTATTTGTTTTGTTAAGGATAATCTTTAAACCTCAAATCAGTGAAGATGATGAGGTCAACCCAAAGTCAGTAGATGAAACAATATCATAGAGGTCTTTACTATTTATCAACGGTAGTCTACCAGGTCGGCCATTAACTCCCCTTATTCCAAAGATAACTACTGTAACATCTCAACTAGTAAGTAGTCATAACCTTATTTTGTTTATAGTGCATGTATATTATTGCTTGTGTGTGTGCACCTAGATGTCATGATAATGAATTAAAATGTTGAAGGGCATAATTGAAAGATTTAGGAACTTGAGGCCTAACTTGATAGATGCATATATGTTCGTATATAACGGGTGTGGGTTTAATGCCTCTCTAGACGGTTCATTTTCTTTCCTTTCTCAAAACCCCCAGCCCTTTTTCTATTGCAAAGAATTGGAGGAGAAGAAGAAGAATCTAGAAGAAGAGAGGTAGAATTTATCTCTTTCTCCAAGTTCTAGTCTTGATACATACATTTTTATCATGAATTGTTGTGTTATGAAGTTGCTTATGGTATTTTTACGACATATATGCTCTAAACCTTGCTAGAAATCATGATTTGTTATAAATCATGAAAGATTCAAATCGTTTGGATGATATTAGGAAGCTATAGATGATGCTTGAATCCAAAACTCTGTATGATCTTTTGCTAAGTAGTATATAATCCGAAAATTTTTAGAAATTCTATGGTTTCTTGCTGACACTGAAATTTTTATATGTTAAATTAGACATGTTCAAGATCATTTAGAATTTTGATTGACCTGAAAATTTAAAGTATGCAATTTTTGGTGAAATTTTGAACCCTGCTGAAACAAATGTGGAATCCCCTATTTCAAAACAGAGCATGGGAAACAAACTATAGATTGGGGACTTTTCCTTCATGAAAACCCCTGATTTTTGGGATGTGAAATCTTGAGCATGTTTCGTTATAAACTAAAAAGTTTCATGGGTTTTGAAGCTCTGTAAAAATTTTTATGATTTTTAAAATTTGTCTTTGTAAATCTGAAATTTTAAATTTTTAGAGCAGCATAAGCAAAACAAATTACTTTTGACAGACCTAAACTCAACAAAAAGTTGTGATTTTTGGAGAGATGAATCTTATATATGACTTTTACTAGAATAAAAATTTCTGTAATGATTTTATCATTGTGGGGACTTTTATGAATTTTCAAAATCATGCTGCTCAGTCTGGAAGGCTACTGAACAGAATTTGAAGTTATGTAAAACTATGTAGTTTCAAAGGGTATATCACCTCATTTTGATATGATAATTTGCATGAGATATTTTATATGTGTTTAATTGATCTCTGTAAATTCTCGTGAGAATTGGGATAAGCATCATCTTTCTACAAATCATCTATCCAAATGTGTGCAGTGTTGAGTCAGTAAGGAGTCACGTTTTTGCTATTGTGTTTGATGATCCTTAAGAAAATTTGATTATTTCTAGGTTGAAATAAGGATTTTGTAGTTAAGCTTAATTAGGTAAGTAAGCTAGACTCCTAAGTGAGGACACGATGGATATATATTATTGTCTATGGGATTCGTGTTTTTTCCACATACTTATTTGAATATGAAAATTATGTTTTGATTGAAAGCTGTTTTTCTGTATGCTTAAGTGAATATGAAAATTATGTTTTGATTGAAAGCTTGATTGTGATGAGATGAAATTGTGCATATGAATTTGATATTTGATGGCATGAAATTTGTGCACATGGATTTGATATGTGATATGCTATGAAGATTCATGCGTAAAACCTTGGAGACACCAAGTTATCACTGGGCGATTGATTGCATAGGAGCAACCTTTTGAGATTGTGTAGGGGCCACCTCTTGAAGGTTATGAAAACCATAAAATACCTCACACAAAACAAAGTGCCACGTGTAGACTGTTACGATTGTTTGCATGGAAACCACCTTTTGAGATTGTATAGGGGCCACCTTTTGAAGGTTATGGAAACTACAAAGTGCCGTATACAGACCATTATGATTGATTGCATGGGGGTTACCTTTTGAGATTGTGTGTGGGGGCTACCTCTTGATGGTTATGAAAACCACAAAGTGTCACACATAATACAGAATATCATGTGCAGACCGTTATGATTGATTGAGGGGAGATATGGATAATGTGTTTCCTTGCATGAGATTCGATAGCATGAGCCTGGTATAACCCGGATTATTAGACTAGCCTCAATTTGTGATAATAATTGATGTAGGTCCCTAAGGTCGTGTTTGATTTGTGACAAGTATAATAAGTATGTATATTGGTGCATAAAGAGGGAAAATGGCCAAATGGAGGCCTAATGGATAGAGATGTGGCATAGGAGCGCAAATGTGGTTACCCGGGAGCGTAACATTTACCGACTTAAATGTTATAGATAGAAACTTTACGCTGGTACGCAGAGTGTATGGCGCAGGAGCGCAGCCTTGATGGTTTGTAACTTGCACCGATATAGAGACTTTGCACAGGCTCACAAGATCCGTTGCGCAAGACGCAACCTTTATTATTTCTAATTTGTTTGTATGGCTTGTGTGATAAAAAATTAGTTACTTGTATGAGAAGTGATAGTATGAATGATATTCCATGTTGGATTTTTCTTCATTGTCAATTGTTAATGCATTAACTTAGCTTACTTACTAAGTTAATGCTCATTAGTTTGTTGTATACGTGAGGTGATTGATGAATTGCAACATGTTTGGAGGATTTTGGCATAGTGACGATAGAGTTCCCTTGGCAACCATTTATTCGCTGCACCACCACTATTTTTGTTAATCATTATTTTGATTTTTGAGCTATAGTTGTATATACTATTGTATTGTAGTTGATAGTTGTTGGAAACTTTGGTTTTCTAAATAATGCTAATGTTATTTGCCTTAGTTCTCAATTTATTGATATGAATAAACATTTTTAGTTGCACTCAGGATCCCTTGGGGCTCGAGGTGTGACAACTACTATTTGTCCTTTGAGGTTTGGCTAAAGACACCTTCGTTACATTTCTAAAACCTACGATTTACCGCTAGCTGATTAATATTAAAGTTATTGAAAAGTATAGTCCAAAAATCATTTTACCCTAATATACCACAATACCATTTTCAATCTCACGATCTTGAGGGAGTCTGGGTGACTCTTCAGGAAACATATCCATAAATTGATTCACCACTAGAATGTCTTAGATGTTCGTTCCTTCCTTCTTTGTCTTCACAACACATGCCAGGAAACCCATACATCCTTTTTAGAGAAATCTGAGCTCTTAAAGCTAAGACAATCCGTGGCAATGAAGATATTCCAGTTCCAACAAAATTAGACTCAGATCTAGTCGGAGGATGGAACACCACTTCCTTATATAACATTTAACATCGACATGATGTCTAGATAGCCAATCCGTACCCAATATCATGTCAAAATCATATATCTCTAAGATTATTAGATTGACATCCAATTCCCTATTCGCTATATAAATCTTACAGACTAGCACACAGTGATACACCAAAAGGAGTAGAAACACATAATTTGACATCCAAAGTGGAGGGTACTACCTTCAATTTATTGGCAAACTCATGTGACACAAAAGAATAGTGGCACTCAAATCAAATAACAGAAAAGCATTATGTCCAAGAACAAAAATGTTACCCATGACAACGGATGGAGCCTCTCTAGCCTTTGTAGTGGTAAGGGCATAAACTCTTTCTTGGGTCCTCTGATCTCTTCAAGGAGCATTTTAAGGCTGATTGGCTTCAGGGAAAGAGGAAGTAAAATGGCCTACCTGGCCATATCTAAAGCACGCCCCAATCTTCTTGAAATAAGTTTCATCATGTCATTTGTGGCATGTATCACACAGTTGAAAGTCTCTCTTTCTAGTGTTTTGTATCTTCTTCCTTTTACCCTTTTTAAATCTTTTATTGCTCTTCCTCCATGGTCTCCTTTGACGGGAATTGAAAGCCTCCTCTTTAGCCTTGGAAACTCCCAGAAGCTCATCATCTCTAGCCAGAATTTGAGCCTTTCGTAGCACCATACTGTAGGTTTCCGATTCCAATATTATTACATGTTTTCAGATTTCTGGCTTAAAACCCCTCTCAAATAATTTAGCCTTTTCCTCTTATGAAGCAATAAGGTGTAGGACAGACCAGGATAGAGCCTCATACCTCCTCTCATACTCCACTAGAGACATTGAGCCTTGAGTCAATTGTACAAACTCGACTATCTTCTCATTCTTTAATGATTGAAGAAAACACTTATCATAAAATATCTCTTTAAATCGAGCCGAAGTGAGCACCCTCTCTTTATCGTAAGCTCTTTTTGTCATATCCCACCAATAACTAACGCTATCCTACCAATAAATAGTGCTACCCTTTAACATGAAGGTGGCGCAAGTTAGCCTCTGTGCATCCATGCATCCCATAAGATTAAATATTTTTTCCATCTCATGAACCCACTCTTTCGCCATTAATGGATCTGTCAAATTGGAAAAAGATGGAGGATTCAATCTTTGAAACTGGTCTACCACTTTTATAGAATCAAAAGCGGCAAAACTTGTGGGAAGAGCTTCTCATCTCACTTCAGTCAAAATATGTACCAACTTCCATACAATATTGTCACGAGCTTGGTTTTACCACCAATTTTGACTTGCTTCTTCATCGTTTTCCTACTAGTAGAAGATGGTTCGCCTAATTCAGAAGTCTATCTTACTTTAGGAGTAGGGACTACAAGCTGCATCTCCTCCACCATGGGATTATCGATCCTCTTAGTTTATCCAGAACGAGACATAGCTTTCAATTCTGATGAACATAACAAAGCACCATATACAAAACAATGGTTAGAATTTCCTTAGCAAATAACTCACTGACACTTAATGTGGAAGATTTGGCATAAGACTTGGTTCTCTTGACCGTTATAACAAAAGTGTCTACAGAATCTTAAACCTAAGCTCTGATACCACTAATATCACATCCCGCACCTAAAAGAGTCCAGGATGCAAGTCAATACCTCTGACAGTACAAACAAAAGGGAACTGTAATCATAATTTTATAGTTTGCAATCAAAAAGATACACAAAGTTCCCAAATTCTGTCAACCACAGTTTTAACTATTTACTATAAGTTTCATAAAAAAGAATCAAATTAATAAATAGTATCGTAGTAGCCTATCGTTACAAAGGGAACTCTGCCATCGTCCTGCCAAAATCCTCTATAGATCAACCGAACTAACGATCACCTGAGGCATATGAATAAATCATGAGTAATCACTTAGTAAGTAAGCTAAGTAAAGGCAATAACAATGGTAAATGGACAAAAATTCAAAAACAAGTGTATCTACTATTTATTACTTGTCCTACAAGTAACCATTTACTTGTAAAAGAAGTAAAAAAACACTATTCATGTATCAAAAGCCGTGCTTCTAAGTGAGATAACTTGCGAGACGGTGCAAGGTTTCTGGTTCGTAGTGTTTCCAGAATTTCATAGTTGCGCTCATGTGCCATAAAGGTCGCGCACCTATGCTAACCTTCTATCTAGAACTATTAAGGTCGTTAAGATGGCGTTCTTACACCATATTACTTGCATGCCTACGCCAATTCTTTGTTTTGGCCTATCATACTTAGCTCATTTTCATAGCACATTCCCATCTTTACTAAGGTCATTTCATTTACGCCTTTCTCAGACCATTTCTATTACACCCACATGCACTTAATTCACTTCATATATGCCTTTCCTAGGCCATTCTCATCACATATGCACATATGCTCATTTTTCATTTCCATATAACCTTAGGGACACTCATATATTACAATTTTGAGGCTAGTCCGACAATCCTGGTGATACCAGGCCTATGCTATCGGATTCTATGTGAGGAAACACATGGTTCGGATCTCTCCTTATCCAATCGATCATAATGGCTTACATGTGGCACCTTCTATTTTTTGTAGTACTTTATGATCCTATGACCCTCAAGAGGTGGCCCTCATACAATTTCAAGAGGTGCCTTCCATGAAATTTCTTATAACGGTCTGCATGTGACACTTTATAGTTTTTGAAACCTTCAAGAGGTGGTCCCCATACTATTAATCACATAATGAGCAATCAATGTACCAAGGTTTTTGGCATGTCATACACTTTCATAACATATCACATTTCAAATCCCATAACATAAGCTCAAAGTCATATTTTCCCATCCATCACAAAGCACAACAATATAATTACCATAACATTAACATTTAAAAAAATCTCATTGCCCAAATATCACATAAGAACATGTTTAGCTTACTTACCTGATCAAATTTCCACATTAGAGTCCTTAATTTCACCTAGAAGCCATAACAAAATCCTTAAGGATTATGGTTCAACCGTGGAATGCAATTTCTCTTACTAACTCAACTTTTCACACATTCAATTGGATGCTTTTTAGGAAGTTATTGCCTATTCCAAAATCTACATAAATTTGTAGATCACATGTACACACATGTAACATATCATATACAAATTATCTAAACAAAATAGGAGTACATGCCCTTTGAAATCACTTAATTTGGCACACTTTCAATTCTTGTCTAATGGCCTCTCCAATTGAGTTGTCCCCCTTTGAAAATTTGTACACACCTCAACAATAGTCCAATATTTACAAAAATTTACCATGTAATAACAGATACATCCAAAGATGATTTCACCAGAAATCATAAATTTTTAACTAATATAGTTCAGTCAAAAGCAATTTATTTGGTTTACTCTGTTCTAGAAGTTGAAAATCCTAGTTTTTCAAACTCAAATTTGAAAAATCAGAAAAATTAATGAAAAGCTCCAAAAACCATGAAAATTTTAGTTCAAAACAAAACAAAGAAAACATATTCTAAGTCTTGCATACCAAAAATCATGAGTTTTTATGAAGATTTGGTCTCTCAATTAAAATTCATTCTCCCTATTCTGTTTAAAAATAAGGAAAGTTTAATTCTGTTTTAGCAAATTTAAAAATTCACCATAAATTACATCCTACGAATTTTTAAGTCATTCAAAATTATACGAAATCCTTGACATGTCTGTTTATTAGATAAAAGTTTCAGAGCCAGAAAACAACCCTAGAATTTTTGAGAATTTTCTTACTCAACACTGTTCCGTATAGAAGCCCTGCAGAATTTAAACTCCATCACCATTACCAACCTTCTATCATCATCCAACCTTCTTAAATCTTTCACAACTCATGAAATCATGTTTTCTAATAGATTTCAAATCATGCATAGCACAAACATACCATGATTCTTGCTATGTAACATTAATTTCTTTTAAAAATTAATAAAACAATACAAGAGATTGAGGGAGGAGTTTAAGTCCTACCTCTATCTTGCCTCCTTCTTTCTTCTTCTTCCTTAATTTCATGGCAAAATTATAGGGAAGGGATGAGAGCTATTTATAGCAAGAAGCCACTTAAACAATAATCTAAAGTCTCATAAACCCTTCTCTTTTATTCTTATCCACATTAGGAAACTTTCAGTATAGTACCCTAAGTTCCTAAGCTTTTCCACCTAACGCTTCCATCTCTTATCTATTCGCATGTCACTCCTATGCATACACATAATTAATCATACTAATAACACACACAATATGATGCAATGAAGGTTAGGCACACACTTACAATTTAGGATGTCACATGTGAGATGCGTGTTGCATTGTGGATCTTTGTGATGGAGGTGTGCTATCTCATGGAGAAATGAGTATCGAAGGTTTGTTACTAGCTAGGAGGATATGTGAAAGATGAAGGTTTGCCACCTAAGGGTCCGTTTGGCAGCCAGGACATAAGGGGGACTGGACTAGATTTTAGGACTAATTTATTAGTCCTTTGTTTGGAGCATTTCTAGGGATTGGGATTGGGACTAATCTTAGTCCCAATAGTGGCAAATCATTGGGACTAGCAGTCCCATGGTGAACCATGGGATTACTTGTCCCAAGCTTGGACAAATGGTTTTTTTATTTTATTTAATTAATAATAATATAAAAATGATATAATACTAAATAAATTATAATTTAAGATAAATTATAAATAAGAATAAATAATTGTGTATATTATTATTAATTATATTTTATAAGTTATAATATTAGTGAAATTAATATAATAAAATATTATATTATTAGACAAATATTAATATAATAATATATAAATAATTTAGAAATATTATAAACAATAATACTATTAAATCTAATAAAATAAATAAATAAAATAAATAATTCTTGATATAATAAAAAATAATAATAAATTTTACTATAATAAAATAAAGGATTATTAAAAAAATATAAATGTAAGAGTATAAAATATTGAAAAAATACATATAAAATACATTATAATATAGTTATAATTAATAATTAATAATTTTTAATAATATAATGTTTAATTATATTTTAATCTAGAATTCATATTGAATGTTTAATTATAAAAATAATGCATTAATAATATTAAATAACCAATAATATTAAATTGAAAATTAATATAATATTTTGAATTATTACTTTTAAAAAATAAAAGGTATTTAAATATTTTTAATCTGAATATTAAATTAATATTTATTCAAATTAAACTTGAATAAAAATAATTATTTTATATTTAAAAATTGATTTCTTAAAAATTTATTATATGTTAATATAGTCCAGTCCCACAATGCACCAAACATAAAACAGTACTATCTATAGTCTAGTCCAATCTAATCCAATTCCAATCTCAATCCCAATCTCAGTCCAGTCCAGTCCAGTCCTGACTACCAAACGGGCCTTAAGGATTTGCGCAATGAAGGTGTGCCTGAGGAGATGTGCGAGGTGTTGTCTTCGTATAATTGGTGATGAAACAATTTTTAATTATTTTACTTATTATTAATTTTGAATATAAAATTTAAACAGAGACTTTTAACTTAAATAGGTTTAATTATTGTTAATTATAGTTATCTATATAGTTGCTAATATGTGAAAGTTAATATAAGTAAGATTACGATTTTACTCTCACATCATTAATTTAAATGTTGGTTGGCCGACGGCGGGTGCAAGGTTTCAAAAATGTTGGGGATGATTTTTTTTTTTTTTAAGCCAAACCTCAAGGGCAAATAGTAATTATCCGTTATTCTTGCTGTAGGCTAAGGCCCTTGTCTCTCTCTAACATGCACATGCTCATATATTTTTCTTATAATTACATTTGAAAATTCTAAATGAAAGAAACTTACAACTGCTCCATATTGGCAATAAAAAATTAACTGAATGTTAAAACATACTATTATTCCTTTGCTTGGCAGGCAGCATAGCTTATATGTTAATAACAGGTTCAATCATATCCTGTGCAAGAATAAACCAAAAGCAGTGGAGATGTTGAAGCATTGCATCATTTTCATGGTTGTATTCCTCAGTATTGCTTTTACAGCTCTAGTTGATGGCCAGAGTCAATCAGGTTCCAAAAAGCAAATTTATTTTTTTTATAGAATATTAATTTCCTGGAGAGTTATACAGTTTTTCACTAATTAATCTGGTGCTGCGGTTTTCTGTCTCACTTTCTTTATCTTTGTCAGGCTTCATTAGCATAGATTGTGGGATAGCGGAAAATTCAGGCTACACCGACAAGAAAACGGGCATAAATTACACTTCAGATGCGACCTTTATAGAGACTGGTGTAAACAATAATATCTCACCTGAATACAAAAATAGCACCCTTGAAAACCAGTTCCTGAATGTTAGAAGCTTCCCTGAAGGAAAAAGAAATTGCTACACCTTAAAACCTGCTCCAGGCACTCTGAAGTTCTTGATTAGAGCAAGATTTTTTTACGGAAATTATGATGGAAAGCGTAAAGTACCAAGCTTTAATCTACTACTTGGAGCTGATCTCTGGGATTCAGTAGAATTGACAGACCCATCCAATATTGTCACCAAAGAGATCATCCATATTCCCCAGAAAAGCTGTATATATGTCTGTCTTGAAAACACAGGTTCCGGAACCCCTTTCATATCAGCATTAGAATTACGACCCCTGAATAATTTCACTTATGTAACTCAATCTGCAGAATCACTATTACTCCATTGGAGGTGGGATCTTGGTTCAACAACAACTCATACAATCAGGTAATTAAGTCATTTTGTATCACAAAAATTTTATGCGGGCAATCTCCTTACTAAATGAACCATGACGATGTAGGTACGAAGATGATGTTTATGATCGCATATGGTATCCCCACAGTACTAACAACTGGATGACCATAAATAACTCTCATACTGTCAACTCCCAGAACCGTCACAAAGCACCATCTAGTGTTATGCAAACTGCCGTGATACCATTGAATGGTAGCAATTCCTTGGAGTTCAGTTGGGAGCCCAGTGATCCCAGATTTCAATATTATGCCTACTTCTATTTTGCTGAAATACAAAAGCTCCAAGAAAACCAGATTAGAGAAATTAAAATATACATAAACGGAAGGGATTTTCGTGTGTATATGACTGATTTGGGAGATTACTTACACGAAACGACTGTGTTCACACCCTTACCCATAATAAGCGACAAAAAAAATGTGCTCTCAATCAACAAAACTTCAAGTTCAACACTACCGCCCCTCCTCAATGCCCTTGAGATATATCGCGCAAAAGAGTTCCTGCAATTGCTAACAGACCAACAAGATGGTATGTTCATCCAGACAAGCTTACTTTTTATACATTGAAGGTTTTTAGGGATACAACTAAAACTAGACATCGTAAATTAAATTCTTTTCTTTTTTATGCTTGTAATAATCTTAGTTGATGCTGTCACGGATATTAAGTCAAAATATGGAGTGAAGAGATCAGATTGGCAAGGAGATCCTTGTGCCCCGAAAGATTACTTGTGGCAAGGTCTTAACTGCAGCTATGATGCTTATAATCCCCCAAGGATCATATTCCTGTAAGGTTTTTTGTCTAAAGAACGCATTCGACATCTTAATCATGATCCAACAAGTGTTAACTATTTTTGGGCCTGCTAGCAGGAACTTATCATCAAGTGGAATGGCCGGGGAGATTCCTCCTTACATATCTAGTCTCACATCATTACAAATTTTGTAAGATCTCAATCTCACTTGAATCTATTATTTAATTTGTTTATAGATTAGTGATTATAACCAAAGAAAGTCAGTTTGACATTTAAATTACCATTGCAGAGACTTATCGAACAATAGGTTGACAGGACATGTGCCTGATTTTCTGGCACAGCTACCATTTTTGACACTGCTGTACGTTAATCAGGACTATTACCTATAAGAAAAGTTTCTTGGTTTAGGAAATAAATGAATAAATAATCATCTTTAATTATATACTTTAATCTTGCAGTAACTTGAGAGGAAACAAACTCAAAGGTTCAGTTCCAGCTGGACTCTTGGATAGACAGAAGAATGATTTGCTGTTACTAAGGTTTGTTTTCTGTCCAAAGTTTCAAATTGAAATTGCTACTATCCATAAACATACAATAGTTGATACGGCAGATAAATTTTAAGATCAAATGATAAATGCACAGTATTATCTCGATTTTTATATTAATGGTCTTCCTTTGATTTAGTGTGGACGAAAATCCAGATCTTTGTCCTGAAGCTTCATGTTCAGAGAAAAACAAGTTTATTGTTCAATCATTAGCAGCAGCTATCTCATTATGCGCCCTCGTAACTGCAACAGTTATTTTATGGACTCTTAAAAGAGCAAGAGAAGGTAAAAATACATCTAACATAAATATTTAGTTTCAGAACACAATCAGATTTCCATGTAATATCCAAATTTGTTCCATGAATTCGTGCTTATTGAACTGGCAAGTTTTCCTCCAGCTTGGAAGAAGAGGTTATTGGAGTTCAAAAATCGAAGGTTCTCATACTCTGATGTCGTGAGGATTACCAATAACTTTGTGAGGGTTCTCGGGAAGGGAGGATTCGGAACAGTTTACCACGGATTCTTGAATGACACTCAAGTAGCTGTAAAGATGCTCTCTCCAACATCAGTCCAAGGATATAAGCAGTTTCAAGCTGAGGTATATACCTTAACGTGTACAGAGAATGTATATTGACTAGGTGAAATTTATATTGGCTTTTTCTCTACAGATTGAACTTCTCATGAGAGTTCACCATAAGAACTTGACAACACTTGTTGGGTATTGTGATGAGGGAATAAACTTGGGGCTGATATATGAGTTTATGGCTAATGGAAACTTACAAAAGCATCTCTTAGGTTTGTTTCCTATGACAGCATAGCTCATTCTATTTTAATTTGTCACAGTTACATAGTTTAGGCTGGCTATCTACTTTTTCTTTACCAACTTTGATCTACAATCAATTTATATAAGGTCTTTATTAATTAAAAATAAAAAAATACAATAAGGTTTATGTTTTTTTTTTTTTTAAATGGATGCAGGAGATAACAATGAGGATGTCTTGAGCTGGGAAAGGAGACTTAAAATAGCAATAGAGGCAGCACAAGGTTAGGACTATATCATTTGTAATTTTTTTCTTTCACAAATTTTGTATTTTTTTCTAACCTATTTTTCTATTAAGTGAAATAATATGTGCCGAATGAAATGTAGGATTGGAGTATCTCCACAGTGGTTGCAAGCCACCCATAGTCCACAGAGATGTGAAATCCACAAACATCTTACTAAATGAAAATTTTCAGGCCAAATTAGCTGATTTTGGCCTTTCCCGAATTTTTCCTACTGAAGGTGGAACTCATGTCTCAACAATTGTTGCTGGTACCCCTGGATACCTTGACCCTGAGTATGTAGCTCTACTCTCATCATCCTCGTAATGTCTCTGCTTTAATGTGACATGTCCACATTATAAGCTCAGAAGAATACCTTATAATCTCAATTTGCATAGCAATTACATAATATAATGTTAGTGTCAGGATCTGTTGTAAAATAGATAACAGAGCATGGCTCATGTTTTCTGGCCCTGCAGGTACCATGCTTCAGACAGGTTAACTGAAAAAAGTGATGTGTATAGCTTTGGTGTAGTCATTTTGGAGATTATCACAAGCAAACCTGTGATTGAAGAATCTCTTGAGAGGACTCATCTAATTCAATGGGTAAGTTTCATGCTAGCAAAAGCAGATATCATAAATATCGTTGATCCGAGATTGCAAGGAGACTTCGACATAAACTCTGTTGGGAATGCTGTAAAGATAGCAATGGCTTGTGTTTCTTCAACTTCCACGAAAAGACCAACCATGAATAAGGTAGTGATGGAACTTAAAGAGTGTTTAGCATTTGAGATAGCTCGTAAGCAGGCGCGCAATGAAACTGAATCAAGAGATTCAGTTGTATCGATCAATTCCACTCTTTATACTGAAATAACGGCCATAGCAAGGTAGTACTTTCCTCATTATGTACAAGTTTAGTATGATACGTGTGCACAATCTTTTTCGGGGCTTAGAACTTTTTCTAATTCAGTTATTTTGTACTTCAAGGGAGAAATAAGAAGGAATCTTTTCCTGATCATAAATTACAAGATTAATTGGAATAAATAACGGAACAGAATAGCAAATTAACTTCACGTCACATAAAGTTGGAAACCAGAGTAATCCCAGATTTAACATGTGACAAAAACATGCCAATTGGTGCTGCTATTAGCATCACACCATTTCTTTTTCAATACATTAAATCGAACACCATTCAAAGAGTCTAAAACTCAGGGATTTTAAATTATCAATTTATTAAAAACTCACAATTAAAATCTCCAAGTCCAAGAGATCCAAATTGCATCTTCAACGTGTTCTTTTTTTTTAGTTTATTTATTTATTTTTGAATATGGATATTTAGAAGTTGAAGAAATATAATTTTAAATAATCTACAACGAATTTTGTGCTCTTAAATTATGAAATGGTTTATTAGATATTAAAAAATACCGTCTTTTTTGTCTATAAAAAGTTTATATTGTTATTAGCATTTCTTCTAAGTTTAGATTCATTAATTCTAGTATTTAAACATTTCGTTGTATTTAGATATATGTATATATAAGTTGACTAAAGATAAAAAATAAATAACTCCATTATATTAACATAAATTCAATAGGTCGATGTCTAACTTTTCGGAATTAAAATTATGAAATGAGAAAAAATTATGTAAATCAGTGGCATGCGTACGTGGTAATGTATAGAAGTACTTGTTCTAAATTTTCTGGTCAACTGTATGAACTATCAACTTTCAACACAATTTCTTAATTCATTTAATCAAACAATAATTTGCTAATCTGACTTTGTAGTACTAGTTTGATATATATATATATATATATATATATATATATATGAGTTCGGTTAGACATATCAATCAAGAACATTAATCAAGTTTCCTTTACTTTGACAAAGTCATATGGATTAGTATGTTATTATATATATATATAGTGATATCACTTTAGACATGAAAATAATTTCCTTAAAAGAAATGTTATGCACAAGCGGAAGCGATAACCAACAGAATAACCAAATGCACAACCACAAACTATGCCAGATAATTGAATATAATAGCAACTAAAGAGGCAACCAATCAACCAACAATGCAAAATAGAAAGAACACCAAGATTTAACGAGGTTCGGTATAAATACCTACGTCCTCGGGCGCCGCTGAAGAAACTTTCCACTATCTTCAAAGAGAATTACAAACTTTTGGGTTACAATACAAATACCACAACTATTGGGCCAAACTGCAATTACCCAAATAGTTAGACCAAACTATAATTACCCAAACAATTGGGTAATACTATAAATACCCAAAACAAAGGGAGAAAAACAAATATTACAAACTTTAAGGTCCTTAATGAAAGGCCCTTAAACTATAAGGTCTTATATGTGAGACCTTACAAATAGAAGGGGGTAGAGGATATTTCACTTGAGACACATAAAACTCTCCCACATGGCTTCTTTTATAAGGGCCACATGAGACCCATGTTTTTCTCCTTACCGATGTGGGATCCTTGCATATGAGCCAAACAAAGAAAAAACAACAAATCTCCACCTTGGCGAATATGCCAATCCACCACAAGACTCTTCTTTTTTCCACATTCTCTATCACAACTGCAACGCCTCCAAATGCGCCCAATGGCGCAATCAAACTCGCACAATATTGATCAAGTTCAAACAATGACTAAACTTGATCGCTGTCACAACCTTAGTCAACATATCTGCGGGATTCTTGGCAGTCTCAATCTTCTGAAGTAAGATTCTCCCTTCATCAATAATCTCCCGCACAAAGTGATACCGAACATCAACATGCTTCGTACGAATATGGAACACTGGATTCTTCGCTAAGTGAATAGCACTCTGGCTGTCAGAATAAAGAGTGATCTTCTTCTGCCCAATTTCCAATTCATCCAGTAATCCCTGTAACCAAATAGCTTCCTTCACAGCCTCTGTCATTCCCATATACTCTGCCTCTGTAGTAGACAAAGCCACTGTAGACTGTAAAGTAGACTTCCAACTCACTGGTGCTCTTGCAAGAGTAAACACATGACCGGTTGTCGACCGACGTTTATCCAAATCACCAGCATAATCTGAATCAACATAACCAATAGCATATTGACCACATGTATCATCTCTCTCAAAGACTAAGCCAACATCTATGGTTTTCAATAAATACCGTAGAATCCATTTCACTGCTTGCCAATGTCCTTTACCAGGATCATGCATATACCTGCTCACAACTCCAACTGCATGTGAAATGTCCGGTCTAGTACACACCATAGCATACATCAGGCTACCAACTGCATTAGCATACGGAACTCGAGACATATACTTTCGTTCCTCATCTGTACTAGGAGATAAAGATGCACTGAGCTTCATATGAGGAGCAAGTGGGGTACTTACAGGTTTAGACTGCTCTGTAATACCAAACCGCTGTAATACCTTCTTCAGATACTGCTTCTGAGTCAAACAAATCTTGCTTCTCCCTCTATCTCTGCTAATCTCCATGCCTAGAATCTTCTTAGCTTCACCCAAATCTTTCATATCAAACTCTCGATTCAACTGAGTCTTCAACTTTGTAATTTCTTCGACATTCGTCGAAGCTATCAACATATCATCAACATACAAGAGTAGATAAATGAAAGAACCATCATGTAGCCTCCGAAAATACACACAATTATCAAATTTGCTTCTTGTGTACCTTTGACCCATCATAAACCGATCAAATCGCTTGTACCACTGTCTAGGAGATTGCTTCAAACCATAAAGCGATCTTTTCAGTTTGCATACCAAATTTTCCTTACCAGCAACTTTGAATCCCTCTGGCTGAGTCATATAGATTTCCTCTTCCAAGTCACCATGTAAAAATGCAGTTTTTACATCAAATTGAACTAGTTCCATATTCATCTAAGCTACCAAGGCCAACAAAATTCTAATGGAAGAATGTTTCACAACTGGAGAAAATACCTCATTGTAGTCAATTCCTTCCCTCTGAGCGTAGCCTTTAGCCACCAACCTTGCCTTGCAGCGGACGTCATTCTTGTTAGGAAATCCATTTTTCTTTGCATATACCCATTTGCACCCAATTGCCTTTTTACCCTTCGGTAGTTGAGCTAGCTTCCAAGTTTCATTCTTCTGAAGAGACTGCATCTCTTCACTCATAGCTGTCTTCCACTGATCAACTTCAGAACATCTGACTACCTCTCTATAAGTGGAAGGAACATCAGCATCTACAATCGGAAGTGCATAGGCCACCATATCAGCAAATCGAGCAGGTCTGCGAATCTCACGTCTTGGCCTATCAACTGTAATAGATTCTTGTTGCTGTTGAGGTTCCTGAGTAGAACCCTCACCATCATCTCCAAAATCTCCCTCTGTCACAGGAGTACCATCATCTGTCTCAACAGATCTAACTGGATTCAATGTCGTCGTTTCAAACTCCACCTGCTGCTGAGTATGCTCCACCTGCTGTGGAGTACCATTCACCTTTGTCTGGTTTTCTGATTTCTTCAACATTGAAGACTCATCAAATGTCACATCTCTGCTGGATATAATCTTCCTCGAACTAGGACACCAAAGACGATATCCTTTTACTCCAGAAGCAAATCCCAAGAAAATCGCTTTCTTGGCTCTAGGATCCAGCTTAGATTCTTTCACATGATAATATGCAGTAGAACCAAAAACATGTAAAGAATCATAATCAGAAACAGGTTGTCCAGACCATACCTCCAATGGAGTTCTATCACCAATAGCAGCTGAAGGTAGACGATTAATGAGATGACACGCATAAGTCACAGCCTCAGCCCAAAATTCCTTGCCCAACCCAGCATTGGACAACATACACCGAACTTTCTCCAGCAATGTCCGGTTCATGCGTTCTGCCACCCTATTCTGCTGCGGTGTACCTCTAACAGTAAAGTGACGTACAATATCTTCATCTTGACAAAATTTCAAAAACTGATCACTGCAATGCTCACCACCATTATCTGTTCTGAGATGCTTGATTTTCTTGCCAGTTTGTGTCTCAATCATCTTTTTCCATTTAAGGAAAGCACGAAGTACATCATCTTTTGATTTCAAACAGTACACCCAAGTTCTTCTGGAAAAGTCATCAACAAAAGTAACAAAGTAGTGCCTACCTCCAATCGATGCTGTTTTGGTAGGTCCCCACACATCTGAGTGAACATAATCGAGAATACCCTTGGTATTATGAATAGCGGTGCTAAATTTCACTCTCTTCTGCTTTCCCAGAACACAATGCTCACAGAAATCCAGCTTAAAAGTCTTTGCACCTTTCAATAAGCCTCGTTTCACCAAATTGAATAAGGCTTTCTCACCTGCATGTCCCAAACGCATATGCCACAGTCTCGTGATCTCTGAATCTGTATCATTATCAGAAACCGTAGCCGCTGATCCAGTAACTGTACTACCATTATAGTAATACAATTTGTTTCTTCTAGTGCCTTTCAATACCACAAGAGCGCCTGAAGTGACCCTCAGAATACCATCTCGAATAGATATCCCACAGCCTTTAGATTATAAGGCTCCCAAAGAGATGAGATTCTTCTTCAACTTCGGTACATACCGAACATCTGTCAGAACTCTAGTCAGTCCATCATGATTCCTCAATCGGATCGAACCTATCCCAACAGTATGGCAAATATCATCATTGCCTATATACACAACTCCACAATCAAGCTGTTCAAACTGAAAGAACCAATCTCGATGTGGACACATATGATAAGTACAACCCGAATCCATAATCCACTCATCAGAAACAGAGGTGGATGGATGACCAACTAGACATATATCTGAATCACTATCATCCTCACGCTCAACAACACATGCATCAGAAACAGTCTTGCCCTTTTCTTTCCTTTTCAACTTAGGACAATCTTTCTTCCAATGCCCTTTCTCACGACAAAAGGCACACTCATCTTTTCCTAATCTACCCCTCGACCAAGACTTTCCCCTTTTTCCTGGTTTTCTACTATGACTACGCCCGCTCACTGTCAATGCATCTACTGACTCATCCCTATGTTCCCTTTGATCTTTCTTACGAATTTCATAATTCAACAAAGCAGAACAGACTTCTTCAAAAGACAGTTTATCTTTCCCATGGATAAGAGTAATGCACAAATGATCTAATTCATCCGGAAGTGAACCAATCAATAGCATAGCCTTAATTTCATCTTTGAAGGTTTCATCTAAGTTTAACAAATCAGCAATTAACTTATTAAACTCATCAATATGAGAACTGAAGCTCGTACCTGGTTTCAACTGGAGACGGAACAATCTCTTCAAAAGATATAGACGATTCTCATTGCTTTTCTTCATATATTTGTTCTCCAGCGCCTTCCACAATTTGTTTGCAGATGTCTCCTTTGTGAACGGATACTTTTGTTCTCTACACAAGCAAGAGCGAATCAACCCACAAGCTTTTATATTAAGCTTGTCCCAATCTCTTGCACTGATATCTTCTGGTTTTGTTTCTTCCAGAACAATATCCAAATCCTGCTGATACAACCCGTCCAACACCTCACTCTGCCATAAGCCGAAATTATTTCGGCCATCAAATTTTTTAACATCTATTTTTGCATTTGTCACAGTCATTGTCTTCTCTAATACAGTCGATGATGATGTTATCACTACCTCTAACAAATAAGATCGATACACAAATCACCAATAACTAAACTCCAACAAACTATTATATTCAATAACTAGCAATCCAAAATCAACAGCCCAGAACAGTAGTAAGTGCTTCAATGAAATAGCCACTAACTACCCAAAACCTTCGGCTCTGATACCAATTGTTATGCACAAGCAGAAGCGATAACCAACAGAATAACCAAATGCACAACCACAAACTATGCCAAATAATTGAATATAATAGCAACTAAAGAGGCAACCAATCAACCAACAATGCAAAATAGAAAGAACACCAAGATTTAACGAGGTTCGGTATAAATACCTACGTCCTCGGACGCCGCTGAAGAAACTTTCCACTATCTTCAAAGAGAATTACAAACTTTTGGGTCACAATACAAATACCACAACTATTGGGCCAAACTGCAATTATCCAAATAGTTGGACCAAACTATAATTACCCAAACAATTGGGCAATACTATAAATACCCAAAACAAAGGGAGAAAAACAAATATTACAAACTTTAAGGTCCTTAACGAAACGCCCTTAAACTATAAGGTCTTATATGTGAGACCTTACAAATAGAAGGAGGTAGAGGATATTTCACTTGGGACACATAAAACTCTCCCACATAACTTCTTTTATAAGGGCCACATGAGACCCATGTTTTTCTCCTGACCGATGTGGGATCCTTGCATATGAGCCAAACAAAGAAAAAACAACAAGAAATGCCAATATTATATATATAAATATATAAATTTTTTTCCCAAGAATATTTCCTTAATCTCTTTTTATGCATGAGTATTTATTGGAACTAAGTTATAATATCTTGGTGGAAATTTCTTCGATTACTACAGATCTTTTGAAAAATGATGGCGATGACAAGGATGATGCATATATGGGGCAGACATGTACACATCATTTTATTTTTTTTATTAGCATACAATATATATATATATATATATATATATATATATATATATATATAAACAGTGATTTATGACCATTCAACTAGTTGTGTATGATTTACTTAATTGGATGAGTAGAATAAAATTATATTTAAATAACAGACTGATTCAAACTATTATTAATCAATATAGATATTGGAATTCTTCATTCAGATTTGATTAAAGATATAGTCTAAATTGATTAACAATAGTTTGAGTCAATCTATTATTTAAATATAATTTTATTTTACTCATCAAATTAATCAAACCATACCCTACTAGTTGAATGATCATACATCACTGTTTACACACACACACACATCAACACACGTAAAGTGGCTATTCAAAGTAATAGAGATCCTGTCATCTCTGAGTCATAGTAAATCTAATACCATGTTAAGAAGAAACTAAACAAATTTAAGCTATATATAGTTGAATAACACTTCAATAATGATTCCTCATTTCTTGCTCTTTAACCATTGAAGATTACCTAACACAAAATTTCACGTCAACCAATCAATCCTTTCTTTATCAAGTCTTTTTCAAGAGTCTTCTCAACTGTTCAGGTTGACTAATATATGAAGTTACGTGTCTAACATTCTCAAACTTATTATACATACATTTCAAGAAAACATGATGCAAAAGTCATAATCGGAACTTTGGCTTGGAAAATATTGTGATATTGAAGAGTTGACTGAGTTTTAAAATTTTGTAATTTGGCTGCATAAATTTCATTATGATAACTGCTTACTTTTCATAGCCAGAATATCTGAATTGTCCATGGATATGGTAAAGCATTTCATCTTTGCATTTCTTGGCATTGTTGGTCTCACATTCCTGCAGGTTCATGCACAGAGCCAATCAGGTGTCTATAACTCGGATTTTAAGTATCAAATTTCATTGTTATTCACAAACTATACACTAAAATTTCTATCGGAACCGTTTTTTCTCTTTCAGGATTTATCAGCATAGATTGTGGGATTTCAAAAAATTCTGATTATGCCGACAAGATAACAGGCATTAATTACACTTCAGATTCAAACTTCACAGAGGCCGGCGTAAACTACAGTATATCACCTCAATACAACTCTAGCACCCTTGAACAACAATTCTTGAGTGTCAGAAGCTTTCCTGAAGGAAAAAGAAATTGCTACACCTTAAAACCTGCTCGTTCCGATATAAAATTTTTGATCAGAGCAAGATTTATGTATGGAAATTATGATGGCCAAGGCAAAGCACCAAGCTTTAATCTCATCCTTGGAGGTGATGTCTGGGATTCGGTGGAATTGGCAAATGCATCCGATATTGTCACCAAAGAGATCATCCACATTCGCGAGAGAAACTATATATATGTTTGTCTAGAAAACACAGGCTCTGGTACACCTTTTATATCAGCATTAGAAATAAGGCCTTTGAGTAATTTCACTTATCCAACTCAAGCAGGATCACTTTTACTCCAGTGGAGGTGGGATGTTGGTTCAACAACCAATAAAACAGTCAGGTAAGTTGTTTCAATTCGGCCAAATTTGATTGGTCAAAACTTGGTTACTAAGGAAAACTACACGATGCAGGTACAAAGATGACATTTATGACCGTATATGGTCCCCCTATTATAGCCAGAACTGGACACCAGTAAATACTTCACTCACAGTTGACACCAGGAACTTTTTCCGATCACCGTCTGTGGTCATGCAGACGTCTGTCATACCAGCAAATGGTAGCAATTCTTTGCAGTTCAGTTGGGACTCTAGTGATCCCAATTTCCAATACTACGCCTACTTCTACATAGCTGAAATTCAAGAGCTGCGGGCCAACCAGAAAAGAGAACTAAGCATCTATATAAATGGAAGGTTGTTTTATGGACCTTTTGTCCCTCAAAATTACTTGTATGTATCCACTATATACAGCCAAGCACCTTTAATAATTGAAGAGAAAAATGTATTCACAATCAACCAAACTGAGAATTCAACATTACCTCCCATCTTCAATGCCTTAGAGTTATATCGGGTAAAAGAATTCAAGCAGTTGCTAACTGACCAAGGAGATGGTATGTTTTTCCTGACAATCATTTCTGAGATTCAAATTAATCACTCAAAAATTTAGTTCTCATTTTTGTAATTATACTTGTAAAAATCTTAGTTGACGCAATCATGAATATCAAGTCAAAATATGGAGTGAAACGATCAGATTGGCAAGGAGATCCATGTGCCCTCAAGATTACTTGTGGCAAGGTCTTAATTGCAGCTACGATGATTACAATCCCCCAAGGATCACTTACCTGTAAGTTTACTCCTTCAGAAAAATTCCCACTTCTTAACCTCGATCTAGCTCTCTGTTAACAATACTTGTGCCTGCAAGCAGTAACTTATCGTCAAGTGGAATATCCGGGGAGATATCTTCTTACATATCCAGTCTCACATCAATACAAATTCTGTAAGATCTCAATTTCATTTGGACCTGTAAATTAATTTGTCTATAGCTTAACAATGAGCAGCTTATTAAGTAAGCTTATAATTTCAAATACCATTTTAGGGACTTATCGAACAATAGTTTGACGGGACCAGTGCCTGATTTCTTATCACAGTTACCATCTTTGACAGTACTGTAAGTTAATTAATCAGGATTATGACCAAGGAAAGGTTCTTGGTTTAGAAAAAATAAAAAAAGGGTCATCTTTAAACATTATACTAATTTCTTTTGCAGAAACTTGAGAGGAAACAAACTCAAAGGTTCAGTTCCAGCTGGACTAGTGGAAAAAGGAAAGACTAATTTGTTTTCACTAAGGTTTGCCTTTCATCCATAGTTTCTTGACCAAAGTGATTATATTTCATAGATCAAATCATAGTTTACACTGCAGCCAAATTATTACATCTGTGCAATATTTATAATTTTATTTCTTCTACTAAGAACTGTCATCTTTCTATTCAGTGTGGATGGAAATCCAGATCTCTGCCCTCAAGCTTCATGTGGCAAACATAGTTTACTTGTTCCATTTATGACAACAGCTCTTTCATTATGTGTAGTCTTAACAGCAATGGTTATTTTCTGGAGTTTCAGAAGGTCAAGACAAGGTATGATCACCCAAAAAAAAAATGTAACCGAGATAGTTTTAGGTCATACAATCTGATTTTCATGTAATTGCCAAATTTTATTCAATAATTTCTTTCTTATTGAAGTCATAATTTTTATACCAGTTTGGAAGAACGGGTCATTGGATTTGAAAAATCGAAGGTTCTCATACTCTGATGTTCTGAGGATTACCAGCAACTTTGAGACAGTTCTTGGGAAAGGAGGATTTGGAACAGTTTACCATGGATACTTGGATGACACTGAAGTAGCTGTAAAGATGCTCTCTCCTTCATCAGCTCAAGGATACAAGCAGTTTCAAGCAGAGGTCTGTAAAGTTACTTGTATGGATATTTTTCAACTTCTCTATGTCAGACTAACTTATATTGGCTTTCTCTTTACAGGTTGAACTTCTAATGAGAGTTCATCATAAAAACTTGACAACACTTGTTGGATACCGTGATGAGGGAATAAACATGGGGCTTATTTATGAGTTCATGGCTAATGGAAACTTACAAAAACATCTCTCCGGTTTGTTTTCTCCCTAAAATCGCAAATCTCATTTAATACTATTGATGTTCAGTTGCATAGTTTAAGCTGCTCTTATCTTCATCAACTTTCTTATACTGTCTATTAATCCAAGGTCTTTATTACTAAAAGCTGCATGCTTTTTAATTTTTTATTTTTGTGCAGGAGATGATGACGATATCTTGAGTTGGGAAGGAAGACTTAGAATAGCAACAGAGGCAGCACAAGGTTACCTATATATGCATATTAATTCACAAATTTCATTCCCATCTAAGCCATGTGACTAACTGAACTAATATGTGCTAAAATTGAAACGTAGGGTTGGAGTATCTCCACAGTGGTTGTAGGCCACCCATAGTCCATAGAGATGTGAAATCCACAAACATCTTACTAAATGAAAAATTTCAGGCCAAATTAGCTGACTTTGGCCTTTCCCGAATTTTTCCAGCTGAAGGTGGAACTCATGTCTCAACAACTATTGCTGGCACCCCAGGATACCTTGACCCTGGGTAAGTAGCTCTATTTATTCATATTATAATTTTTGTAGTTGCAAACTCTCTACTTTTAATATTACAGAAAAGGAAATTATTATCAGGATCTACTGAGAACTATCTAACTTAGCCTGAGTCATATTTTTTTTGGACCTACAGGTATTATATATCAAACAGGTTAACTGAAAAAAGTGATGTGTATAGCTTTGGAGTAGTTCTTTTGGAAATAATGACCTGCAAACCTGTGATTGAAAGATCACTTGAGAGGACTCATATAATTCAATGGGTGAGTTTTATGCTTGCAAAGGCAGATATTAGGAATATTGTTGATCCAAGATTACAGGGAGACTTTGACATAAACTCTGTGTGGAAAGCTGTAGAAATAGCTATGGCTTGTGTTTCTTCAATTTCCAGCAAAAGGCCAACCATGACTCAGGTAGTGATGGAACTTAATGAGTGTTTAGCATTTGAGATTGCTCGTAAGCAGGTGCAAAGTGAAACCGTATCAAAAGATTCTATTGAACTGATTGATTCGGATCTTCATTCAAAATCAATTCCATTGGCGAGGTAGAACTTTCCCAATATATTTCCTAGTTTAGGTAGTAATATATGCATGTTCATTTGTGCGTTTAGACCTACTCCCACTTCAGTTCTTTGTGTAATTTTAAGGGAGAAATAAAAAGGAAAGCGGCTATATATGCTTCTATTTTAGTTAATGTACATTTTTAGCGATAAAAATACAAATCAAATTGGTTTCTCAGAGCATTCATATTTCCTATAATTGTTGATGCATAAATCTGTCTCGAATCATTTCCTGATCATAAATTCTAAATTTAATTGGAGTAGCACGTCGCTGAAGTACTATGATAAATTGAAACATGACAGTACAAAAAATTGGAAATTAGAATAATCCATGTGAACTGCAGCACCACACTACACCAAGATGCTGCATGTAAGATATATATAAAATTAGCAATTCCACAAGCCGTTCTCAACTGAACAACCATTACAATGAAACATATATGCAGACCATTCAGTACCGCAAAAATCTGAAGGCAGAAAAGTGTGAACAGAAGAAATATTCAACACAAACTGGTGAGTTCAATTTGACGTTAAAAGAATAACTTTGATGGCTATGTTGGAAAATAAAGCAAGTGCAGTTGCAAAACCACGAAACAAACAAATACAATTTCGAGGATTTAAAGACTAGTTTCAACTTTATAGCATTAGTTATAGGTCAGGATAAATACCTCCAAAGTTCAAGCTTGAAGTGGCTTCCATCTTTCATCTAACCTGTCCAGAATCATAGATTCGCAAGGCTTCAAAAGGCAAGAGTTGGATAGCAGGTCTGATAGAGTACACTCCGTTTCCTAGTCAAACATCCAATTTTGTTAACCAAAAAGCCATAGTACGTTTCACTCTTTCAAATCTAACCTTTGCATAAAAAGTTGGTATTTACATTGGCTTTGGGCTTAAAATCAATGAGGAACCCCATTTGAGCTTTCACCAACATAATGGGCTGGCTAACGAAGAAGGTTGGGCCTAGCCTATGGGCCTCTTGCATAAACAAAAATAACCCTCCAGTATGTCCTGTTATGTCATATAGTGAATATGTTCTAAGCTAGATTTGAACAAAAATACTGTGATATATTCTCTTTTTTTTGTGTGTAAAAATTTACTGGAATTGATAACCTAACCTAAGATAAAGGAGAACGGTTACATGATACAGGAAAATTTAAAAAACCCAAATCTAAACATAGAAGAGATTTTTGGCTCAGCTTCAAAGCACAAATCGTCCTTAATTACTTTTGGACTTGGACTTGATGTAAACGTCTTCACCTGAGAGGCATATGTTTTGTTCTGAACTAAACCTTATAAACCAATTCAAAATCCTAGCACCTAGCAATGTGAGTCTCATAAATTCAATCCATGTTTGCCTTCTAACTTTATATTTGTTGTTAATTTTATGGGTAAAGGATGAAATTAGTAGATACAGAAAAAAAAATAGAGCAATATGTTAGACATAAAATAAGGTTATTCTTGAAATATTAAGGGTATACAAAGAACACATCGGATTTTATAAATCTAATTAGGATATACTGAGAAAATAAATGTAGAGAGTAGTCTCATTATGTTTATATATGTAAAGTTCTAACTCCGCAGATTATCCCTAGAAACTACTAGAAGGAGCAATAACTAATTGATTTGTGTTTGAATGTTAAAATAACAAAACCATAAACCAACTAGAAAAACTTTTTTTTTTTTAAATTTTTGATTTTTCCTCGTTGACTTAGTTGTCAAATTAAAGTTATATTACAGTCCTGATAGAAAGACATAACATCGCATCGCATCGCACAATAGTATTCATACCAACTTTACAAGTCAGTACTTGGAGTCTTCAGGATAATAGCCTAAGGCCATTTCAAAAATTAAAATTTAATTCTTAAAATGTAGAGTGTTTAATTTAATTTAAATTTAAAATTTTAAAAATTAAAATAAAGGATTTAAAAAGAGTTTAGATGGAACTCAAAAAACAACACTCCATGAAATATTAGATCTTTTGGGCTTCCAGACTATTACAAGTTCAACAGATTCAACCCACCGGTTCGAATGTTAATTGCATATTACTGTTACATCTTCAAAATGTTCTTTTTTTTTTTTTAATTTACTTTTTACATGTGGATCTTCAGAAGTTTAAAAAATGTAATTTAAATAATTTACTATGAATTTGTTCTCTTAGATTATTAAATAGTTTAATAGATATTAAAAAACAATTAGTACTGTCTTTCTCGTCTATAATTTACGTTGTTGTTAGCGTTACATATAGGTTTAGGATCATTGAATCCTATATTGAGACATTTGATTGTATAATGTAAAGATAATTAAAAAAATAACTTCATCAGCATAAATTCAATAGGGCGTTGCTTAATTTTTTGGAATGAAAATGATGTGAAATGCGAAAAAAAAAAAAGAGTAGATTAATTAAGTATATATATGGCATACGTACAAATATACAGAAGTTCTTGCCGGATATTTTCTCATCAACTCTATGAACTTTCAACACAATTTCCTTTTTCAATCAAACAATAATTTACCGATCAACTTTTTTGTACTAGCTAAAATATGTGAGTTCGGTTAGACGTATCTGACATGAACCTGTAAGGCAAGTTTTCTACAGCTTAACAATGAGACGTGCATCAAGTCAAGTTAAAATTTCAATTACCATTTCAGGGACTTATCTAACAATAGTTTCACGGGACCGTCCATGATTTCCTATCACAGTTACCATCTTTGACAGTACTGCAAGTTAATTAATCAGGATTATGACGAAGGAAAGTTTCTTGGTTCATTTAAAAAAGAAAAAAACACAGGATCATCTTTAATTAATATATTAATTTCTTTTGCAGAAACTTGAGAGGACACAAACTCAAAGGTTAAGTTACAGTTAGGACTAGTGGAAAAAGCAAAGACCAATTTGCTTGCACTAAGGTTTGCTTTTTATCCAAAGTTTCTAGACCAAAGTGATTACATATATTTCGTAGACCAAATGAAACCATAGTTTATTTTGCAGCCAAATTATTACATCAGTGTATTATTTATTGTTTCAATTCTTCCACCAAGAACTATCATCTGTTTATTCAGTGTGGATGCGAATCCAGATCTCTACCCTGAAGCTTCATGTGTTCCATTAATGACAGCAGCTCTTTCATTATGTGTGGTCTTAAGGGCAATGGCTATATTTTCGAGTTTCAGAAGGACAAAACAAGGTATGAGAAAAAAAAAAATCGTAAATAAGATAGTTTTAGAACCTATAAAATCAGATCTTCATGTAATTGCCAAATTTTATCCAATAGTTTCTTGCTTACTGAACTCATGAGTTTTCTACAAGTTTTGAAGAACGGGTCATTGGATATGAAAAATCAAAGGTTCTCATACTCTAATGTTCTGAGGATTACCAACAACTTTGAGACAGTTATCGGGAAAGAAGGATTTGGAACAGTTTACCATGGATACTTGGATGACACTCAAGTAGCTGTGAAGATGCTCTCTTCTTCATCAGTTCAAGGATACAAGCAGTTTCAAGCCGAGGTGTGTAGAGTTAATAGTATGGAGAAATTTCAACTTTTCTACGTCACACTAACTTATATTGGCTTTCTTTTTACAAGTCGAACTTCTAATGAGGGTCCGTCATAAAATTTGACATCACTTGTTGAATTGAACACTGTGATGAGGGCATAAACATGGGGCTGATTTATGAGTACATGGCTAATGGAAACTTACAAAAACATCTCTGCGGTTTGTTTTCTCCTAAAATTGCAAGTGTAACATCCTAAATTTCTAGTGTACATGGCATGATGTATAATGAATACATATGTATTAATACGGATTAATATACATGTGATGTATTTAAATTGTAGTGGAATAAATGAAAGAATAATGGACTTAATTGAAATAATTGAAAGAGGGAGGAGTAAGTGGTATTTTGGCCTAGTGTTTGTCTCTAAAAGGGAGAGAATTCCAAAATTCTTTCATTTTGCTCCCTAGCTCAGACGTTCCAGCCCTCGCTCTCTCTATTTTTTCTTCACAAAAATCACCAAGAACTCAAGGAAAGGAAGGAGAAGAAAGGAAGGAAGTGGCAATAACTCATCTCTTCTTTAGAATTCTTGTTTTATTATTTATACATTTGCAAGAATTCCCTTAGCTTGTGATGTGAGCATAAGAATGTTGTTTGGTATGCTGGAAATTGTGTGAAAATGTGAATTTGAGGGTATCTAAGTAAGGGGATGAGGATACAAAGCTAGAATTAAGAGTTTAATTAGTCCAAATTCTGCATTATTTTTACACTGAACAGTGCCTATTTCAAAAATTTCTAAAAATTAGGGAAATGTTTTCTGGTTCTGGAAATTTCTTGATGAAAACAAACATGTCCAGAAGTGCATAGAAATTGGATTCCCTCAAAAATTTGAATTGTAGTGAATTTTTGAACTTCTGGTATGGAATTTTACATTTCCCCTGTCTTAGAATAGAGTAAGGGAAAACGAATTTGGTTGAAGGTCCAAATCTTCGTAAAATTAAAAGATTTTTGGTATATAAGTTTGTCTACATGTTATTTATGACACTGTAAATTTTCACTGAGATTAAAGCTCTATAAGAATTGCTATGAATTTTTAAAGTTGACTTGATAAAACTGGAACTTTTGGTTTTTGAAACAGGGCAATTAGAAATAATTGGGTTTGAATGACATAGACCCCTTGTAAAAGCCATGATTTTTGGTGTGGAGGTATTTATATGTGTTATATACTAGCCTGCAAACTTTTGTAGTTATTTGAGCAGTATTGCGATTCTTATAAAGTTTTAAGTCTCTACTACTTACTGAAATGAATGCATTGACATAATTGTTGAGTTAATAAATTAAGTTATTTTGAGTGGGCATATGACCTTATTTGACTCTAAAAATTTTAAGGAGACATGTTATATGAGTGTAAAAGTTGTTCATGCATTTGTGTGGATTTCAGAATAGACAATTGTTTGTTATAAATTGTTTGATGGAGTATGTATAGAAATATAGCCAAAAAGGAGAATTATTTCACCAATATGTATGGTAACTCTTAAAATGATTTTGTGTTGTTTTTAGGTTAAAAACAAGCATCGACAAAGGAGCTGAATAAGGTAAGTGAGCTAACTATTCTGAGGCCACAATAAATTGTGTTACACTATAAGTGATATTGTGTATTGTGACACTGTTAAATGTTAGCACTTTGATGCTTGAATTAGGATATATGGTGATTGTACTAGAAGCTTAATATAGAGCTTCTTTTATGTGATTGATTATGAATTGTGAAATGTGATTGGCATGCCAAAACTTAGGAAACTTAGCTCTCGTAGGTCTTTCAAGTAACACAATTCACAACGTGTTATTCATTACGTATCACCATCAATGATATGTATTATGGAACACACATTTAGAGGGACATGCCACCTGTTACGTATCATCGTCGGTGGTTTATCCTAGTGGCTTAGTCACATGTTACATATCGCCGTCAGTGACTAATATTCTTAATAATCATTTTTTGAGAGTTTGCCATCTATCACGTATCGCCGTCAGTGGCACAACCAATAGGTCACTGGTCACACGTTACTTATCGTCGTCGGTGTTGCAATTTTCACAATCATTTTCAAGGGATATACCATCCATTACGTATCACCATCAATGGTATATCCAAGTGGCTAGGAGTCACCCGTTACGTATCGTTGTTGGTGAAAAATATTTTTCATTAATTCATTTCAGGAAATACGTCATCCGTTATGTATCACTGTCAATGACATATTTCATTGGCCACTAGATTACATATCGTCGTCAGTGACTGAACATACATATATGTGTATAAACATCACACAACACATGTTTGCCAATCACATAGAGAATAATGTGTCCTAGAGTATTAGGCATGAATTCCATTTTTTACACACACATATAATCTCAATGGAAATGTTTCTCATGCCTTTCCACACCAAAATTCACATACACATAATCATATTTAATTTTCCCATATTTCACAATCATAAGGTTTGAGCAAAACATAACTTCCACACACCATAAGTGTATGGAACCAACACATCCCATGATTCAACCCTGAATCATAATCATGTCATTACACATCAAAGCCCATGTGTTCTTGGTCTCATTCAAATTTCCATCTATAACACATTCATGGCATTTTCATACACTTAGTACTTCATAGGCATTCATTATTCATGCCATTTCACGCTAAAGTTCACATGGACATGGTAACATTCACGTTTTCATTTAAGTCACATTCATGGTAGTTTAACCAAATCTAACTCATATACATTCATAATAAAATGAAATCAACACATCTTATTGGAAATAAATCATCTGTTGTGTCCTCAGAAGGAGTCTAGCTAATTACCTGATTACATCACTTCTTGATCTTGATTTCCACCTAGAAATCATTAAATTTCTCAAGGATTATCAAGCACTCCAACCAACCAATAGCATCACTAAGAATTCAATACCATACACATATTTGGTTGGACAATTGTAATAAGAGGATATTTATTCCAATCATCACCAAATTTCATAGGATTCAACTAAACACATATATTATATCCCATGAATTTTATTGGATTAAAATGAGGTCATGTGCCCCTTGAATCCCTTAATTTTGTCCATAAATAAATTATATCTACAGGTCTTTCAACTGAGCAGCATTATTTTAAAGAATTTTATAAAATTCAACAATAATCAAATCTTTACAAAACTTTTCAGTCTATAAAAACACATATATAAGTCATCTCACCAAAAATCATAACTTTTTAAAGAGTTTAGGTTGGTCAAAACCAATTTAATTTTTTTGCTCTGTTTTAAAAGTTGAAATTTCTAGTTTCACAAACCAAATTTTGAAAAATTATAATAATTCTTGTAAAGCTCCAAAAACCTTGAAAATTTTCAATTCAGAATAAAACACAATAAAAATATTGCATAGCAAAAATAAAAAAATTTTTATGAAGGTTAAGGCCCTCAAATAAAATCCGTTCTCTGTGCTCTCTTTCTAAACAGGGGAGATTCAAATTTGTTTCAGCAACTTCAAAAATTCACCATAAATCATACACTTCAAATTTTTAAGTGATTCAAAATTCTATAAACTTATAACATGTCTAGTGTATTAGCAAATAATTTTAATGCTAGAAAATAATCCTAGAATTTCTAGGAATTTTCGTACTTAACATTGCTTAGTGAACAACCTTGCAGAGTTCTAAGCTTAATCATCATCTATGACAATTCTACATCATCCAACCCATTAGAATCATATATAACCTGCTTAAATCCACAATTTCTAACTTGTCTCATGATATACACAACATGAACACGCCATCAACCATTTCTTAATCTAACATTTTCTCATAAAAATCCATAGTTATGCACTAAAAGTTGAAGAAGAGTATGATTTCTGCATTGATTCCCTTCTAAACTTCCTTCAATCCCTTCAAGTCTTGGCCAGCAAAAGAGAAAAAGAAAGGGTTGGGGGTGATGGAAAATGAAGCAAGTGAATGCTCTAGATATCTCAAGCACCCCCCGGCACGCCCCCCGCCACCACACCCCGCCACCCCCCCCCCCCCCCCCCCCCTCCTCAAAATATAATTATAATATATGCGTAAATTCTAATTTTACCATTCCAATAACTAAATTTTTCCGATTTTATCCTCTCACATTTACTCATTAATACATTACTTAGGCACAGAGACACATTAATAAATGTATATTATAGGCACATTAAGGTTACAAGATTTGGGATGTTACAGGAAATAACAAGTTTTTTATTAGAGCTAGATTCATGAATGGAAATTATGATGGTCAAGTTGTCACACCAAGTTTCAATATATTTCTCGAATCTAATGTGTGGGATACATTGGAATTTGAAAATGCATCCATATTGGTCACCAAGGAGATTATCCATATTCCCCAAAAAAATTACATATATATATATATATATATATATCTGTCTTGTAAACATAGGCTCTGGAACACCTTTTATATCAACACTAGAATTGAGACCCTTGAAAACTTCCACTTATAAAACCCAATCAGGATCATTAGTACTCTCTGTGAGGTGGAATGTGGCTGGTTCAACAAGCAACGAAATAATCAGGTAAGTTATTTTATGTTGCATAAATTTTGTATGTTATATCTTTTTAACTAAGTAAATTTATAGTGCGTATATATGTATAGGTACCAAGATTATGTTTATGATCGCATATGGTTGCCCTGGACTTCTAGCAACTGGAACCCTATAAGTAACATGGCAACATTCCTCTAGGATGATTACCAACTACCATTTAAAGTCATGAGAAGTGCTTTCATGGCAGCAAGTGCTAGAAATTCTTTGGAATATTATTGGGAGACTAGTGAAACCAAATTGTTTTATTTTTTCTTGCACTTCGTTGAAGTTCAAGTGAACCAAGCAAACCAAACTAGAGAAATGAACATTTATGTAAATGGACAGCTTTTGTTCAAATTGTTTGTTCAATATTCCTTTGCCACAAGAGCTAAACATAGTAGTACTTATCCCACAAGTGGCAAAACTGACTTCCCAATCAAGAAAACAGAGGATTCAACATTACCACCCAACATCAGTGCCCTTGAAATATATTGGGTCAAAATTTTCTCACAACTACTAAAGAATGAGCAAGATGGTATGTTCTCTCATAAGATCATCTCTTATCTACTCAAGACTTTGTAGATTACTTTTCTTTCCTTAATCCCTTTTTGTGGAATGCTATAATCAGTCATCAGATTTTAATTTAGTTATTACATCCTTATACATGTAAAATTGATTTTAGTTAATGCTATCATGAATATCAAGACAAAATATAGAGTAAAAAGAAATTAGCAGGGAGATCCTTGTGTTCCTAAATTTTACTCGCGGCAAGGTCTTAATTGCAGCTACGATGGATCGCCAACAATCATATCTTTGCAAGTTTACTCCAAATTAAAAGGAATCCTATCCCTTAACCTTCATCAAACATTGTTAATTATTGATTACTGATTCAAATACAAGTAGGAACTTAACATCAAGTGGATTGGCCGGGAGATAACTCCTTCTATACTAAGCCTCACATCCATACAATCTTTGTAAGCATCTCAGTCTCACATTAAATCATAGGTTTGTCAACCAATTAGTGATGAGAACCCACTCAGTTAATGTCACACCCTGTACCCTAAGGGTCTAGAATGCGACTTTAATCAGGCATGCAGAACATTAACGGAAAAACTATTATCATTTTATTATATTTATCAACCAAAATACAGAGTATCTATCATGTAAATCACAGTATCACATGCTAAACAATTGTGATAAAAAAGAATCAAAAGTAATAACTAGCATAAAAATGAAAATGTTGCAGCGGTCCAGTGGTTGTCAAGGGAGCTTCGTTGTTGTCCTGCCAAATCCTCCAACCAACAATTGATTAATGACCACCTGAGGAACATAACAGACTAATGAGCATAATACTCAGTAAGCAGCTAGAACTAGATTAATACGGTGAATCATGTAGAAATAAATCCACATAAAACATGATACACATCTTTTCTTAACAAACAAGTAATCATTTCTTCTCCCCCAAGTCAAATGCATAGTGCTCCAAGAATATGGGTCGCACTCCTGCGTATGGGATTTGGTGCAATTGCGCCAAGTTTTAGTTCCACAGTATCAATTTGTTCCAAGGATGGCACTCCTGCACCGCTTGTGTTGCGCAACTGCATAGATTTTTTGTCCAAAAGATTGAAGTTGGCAAAGTGATGCGCTCTTACGCACCATTCATGGTGCTCCCGCGCCAACTCCCTATTTGGCCACTATGCTTAAGTCATTTTCTTTGTCTACATGGCACATATGTTTTATTCAATACACACACAAAAGTCTTATTCTACACATCTTAAACACAATTGATACACATCTTAAGGACACTACTCTTTCATTCATGGTAGGACTTTATACTTAACGCATTCAAAGCATGTCATCCATTACGTATCGCCATCAATGACATGTATTTTTCACTACTCATTTTAAGGAATACACCACCCGTTACGTATCGTCGTCGATGGTATATTCGGTGGCCATTAGTCACCTGTTACGTATCGCCGTCGATGACATATTTTCATTAGTCAATTTCAGAAAATATCATGAAAATATATCATCCGTTACGCGTCACTGTTAATGACATATTCCATTGGCCACTAATCACCCGTTACGTATCGTCGTCGTTGACTAAACACACACATATATGTCCACACACCACAATCACATGTTTACCTACCACGTAGAGAAATAGTGTGTCCTAAGTATTAGGCATGAATTTCATTTTTCACATACGCATATAATTTCAATGGCAATGTTTCTCATGCCTTTCCACACCTAAAATTCACATACATATGGTCACATTCCAATTTTCCTTTTTCTCACAATCATAGAATTTAAGTAAAACATAGCTCACATACACACACAAGTGTGCGAAACCAGCACATCTCATGATTCAACAAGTAATCCTTATCATGCCATCACAAATCAAGGTTCATGTGCTCATGATCACATTTTAGTTCCCACCCACAACATATTCATGACATTTCCAATCAACATATTCCATATATATGCATGAACGCAATTACCAAATACCTCTTATAATTCAATATCAATTGTGTTCTAAGAAAATGGTCTAGCTTACTTACCTAAATACTTTACCACTTGAGCTTGATTTTCCACATAAAATCATCAAATTTTTTAAGGGAAAGCAAACACATCAACCAACCCAAAAGATTAGAAAACTAAGTCACACTATACACACAATTGGTTGGTTATTTATAATAAAAGGATGCTTGTTTCAATTCTCACCAAATTTTATGGATATCAATTAAAGACATATAAATAACCCATGAAATTTATTGGATCAGAATAAGGTTATGTGCCCCTAGAAATTCCTTAGTTTTGTCCCGACAGAAATCCTATCTACAGGCCTTTCAACTGGGTAGTACTACTTTGAAGAATTTTACAAAATTCAACAATGATCAAATCTTTACAAAAATTTCTAGTCTAATAAAAGACACAATAAGACACATCTCACCAAAAATAACAACTTTTTAACGGATTTAGGTTGGTCAAAGGCAATTGAATGTACTTACCCTGTTTTGAAAGTTAGCATCTCTGTTTTTCAAACTCAACTTTAAAAAATCATAACAATTCCTACAGAGCTTTAAAACTTATGAAATTTTCTTGTTTAAAAGTAAACATATCCAAGATCTTGCACACTAAGAATCATGGGTTTTTTATGAAGAATCTCATATAAATTTCGTTCCCTGTGCTCTGTTTCAAAATAGGGGAGGTTCATTTCTGTTTCAGTAGATTCAAAAATTCACGATAAATCACACAATTTGAATTTTTAGGTGATTCAAAATTCTATGAAATCGTTGAAAGGTATAGTTTATCAAATAAAAATTTCAGAGCCAGAAAATAAAGAATTTTTAGGAATTTTTGGACTAGTTACTGCTCAATAAACAACCCTACAGAGTTCTAAACTTAATCACCATCTATTGCAATCTTGCATCATCCAACCCATTAAAATCATACATATCCTACTTCAATTCATGATTTCTAACATGTTGCATAATATGCATGACACGAAACAACATAAACTACTCTCTAACACAATCATTTAACACAAAACATCTAGCCAAAGCTAGAATTTAAGGAGAAAGTCAAGGTTTACCTTTCTTCTTCCTAAAGTTTCCCTTTTTCCCTGTTCAATTTGTTGTGAATCAGGGAGATGAATGAGAGCTAGGGCTGATGGAAAATGAAAGCAAAGGAATGCTCTAGATTAGGGGTGTGCAAAAAACCCCGACCCGATCCGGCCCGATCCGACCCGATCGGGTTGGTCGGGTTTTCATCGGGTTGGGGTTTTATTGTAACCCGAATCGGGTTGAAATGGTCGGGTTAAACAGTATCGGGTCGTGCAAACGGGTTGAGATTTTATTACTTAATAAACTAAACCCGATATAACCCGACCCGACCCGATCGGGTTGGTCGGGTTTATATCGGGTCGGCATGAAATTATAACCCGAATCGGGTTAAAAATTTCGGGTTTGCACAGTATCGGGTCGTGATCGGGTTCCGGAAAACCCGACCCGTGTGCACCCCTACTCTAGATACATCAAGCCCCATCTCTTTATATGGGCAACACATAATTCCAATTTTACCCCTCCAATAACTATTTTTTTCCAATTTCATTGTCTAACAATCATTCGTTAACATATAACTTAGACACGTACAGACATTAATAAATGCATATACTATAGAAACATTAAAGTTACGTCTACATACAAAATTTGGGATGTTACAGCTAAAAATCTGCAATCATCATTTCAGGGACTTATGAAACAATATTAAATTGGTGGGACTAGTGACTGAATTTCTAGCAGAGCTTAAATTCTTAAGAGTGTTGTAAGTTACTTGACATTATGATCTTAAGAATTAAGGATTCTCATAGTTATAAAACCAAGAATTATATCATACATTATTTCGTTCGTAGAAACTTGACAAGAAACAATCTCAAAGGTTCGGCTCCAGCTGGGCTCAAAGGGAAAGCTGAGAGTGGTTTGTTGTCATTAAGGTCTACTTTCAGTCCCAGAATAATGTCACGACTTATGTAGATATAGCAGGGCCCTTATTCTGTTTTTTCATTTCCATATTTGGTTCTCCCTCACAGAAGAAGAAAATTGTCAAATATATACAGTAACGCTAGAAGTTTAGATAAAGTAGCACCACTATAAACTAGTCATGATTGATTTCATGTTTACAATTTCATTATTATCCTTATTTATAGTGTGGATGGAAATCCAAAACTTTGTTATCCTGCTGCATGCAAAGAGAAACACGAGTTTATTGCTCTGGTGGTAGCATCGGTTGCTTCTGTATCTGTCCTATCAATTGTAGTGGCCGACAATTTTATGGAGTCTTAAAAAGAGAAAACAAGGTACTAATTAATTAACACTACTGCATGAGCTTTTGAAGGCATAGAACATACAAAGTTTCATGTTACTGAGGACATTTTTCCAGCTGGGAAGAATAAAGGATCAGTGGAGTTGAAAGCTAGAAGGTTCTCATACTCTAATGTGGTAAGAATTACTAACGACTTTGAGAGGGTTATTGGGAAAGGAGGATTTGGAATAGTTTACCATGGATACTTGGAAGATACTCAAGCAGCCGTGAAGATGCTCTCTCCATCAGCAATTCATGGATATAGGATGTTTCAAACTGAGCTATTCAAAGTAACTTGTACAGAGTTTTTCAATTGCTTTAAATCTATGTGAAGCTATGGATTATTCCATACAGGTTGAACTACTTATACGAGTTCATCACAAAAATTTGATAGCATTTGTTGGCTACGATGACGAGTGTACACCTTTAGGATTAATCTATGAGTTCATGCCTAACGGAAACATGGAAGCACATCTCTCAGGTTTGTTTATTGCTTTGATTTTCTACTATCTAAACATGCACATAGCTTAAATTTTAATTCACTCCATGTAATATCAACGGGTTAAAATTACAGAATTATCAGATAAAAAATACTGCACAATTTTTTCTATGGATGTGCAGCAAAAGATGAAAATATCTTGAAATGGGAAGGAAGACTTGAATAGCAGCAGAAGCAGCCCAACGTAAAGAAGTACATGATTTGCAAATTGCTTTTTTGTTTCTGTCCATCATTGGTTATAAGAAATGAACTTATATGCATACATGAAAAATGTAGGGTTGGAGTATCTCCACAATGGTTGTAAGCCACCCATTGTCCACAGAGATGTGCAGTCCACCAACATCTTACTCAACGAAAAATTCCAGGCTAAGTTAGCTGATTTTGGTCTTTCCAGAATCTTTCCAGTTGGAAGTGGAAGTCATTTATCTACATCTGTTGCTGGCACTCCCAGATTTCTTGATCCTGAGTAATTAGATTTGTTGTATTTGATGTTAATATTTTACACCAAGATTTATAGATCCTTAAACAGCTATTCAATGCAAGAAACTCATTAGCTTCAGGATTTATTGGAAATTAACAGAATTTGAATCTTGTTACGGCCCTGCAGGTACTATGCATTAAAAAGATTCACATAGAAAAGTGATGTGTATAGCTTTGGAGTAAACTTGTACTTAAGAAAAGTTATGAGAGAACACATATAAGTCAATGGGCGAGTTCTATGCTTGCAATTGGGGACATTAAAAGTATTATAGATCCAAGATTACGGGGAGATTTCAATACTAACTCTGCTTGGAAAGCAGTAGAAATTGCTATGGCTTGTGTTTCTCCAACTTCCACCAAAAGGCCAACTATGAGTCAAGTAGTGATGGAATTGAATCAGTCTTTGGCAATGGAGATTGCTCGCACAAGCGTCGGCAGTGACACTGAGTTAAGGGAATCTCTATTGAATTGATTAACTTGAATCCACATGCTGAATTGTCTCCCCTTGCAAGGTAGTATTTCCTTAATACATACATACACACACACACACGCACACGCGTACGTCCCACTGCCTTCTTGTATTTCAGTTATCGTAAAGAAACAATGAGCCTATGTTTTTGTTTTTGTTAAATCTACTTTTTTTTTCTTTTTTTCTTTTTTTAATGAACAAAATGAATAGGTCTTTACTCTCTAAAACATGAAATCTCTATTTTAGATAATTCTGTCGAGGACTTTGACTTCCATATCAGTGGGGAACCGATGTTTTAATATTAATTAACAAAGAGGAGAGGAAAGCATGAGATTTGATACAATTTGGAAATTAAAACAGATGGGCACTAGAATGCAGCAACTGGCATTCTGAATTCTAGTGGTAGTTGTTTTATTAGTCAAATTCTGAAAAACAACTAAAACTAAAGGGTGATTTGAAAAATACCTATAGTGTTTACAGTGGCGGACCGAGTAAGGGACCCAAGGAGGCCCGGGCCCCTCCTAAAAATTGTATAATTAGTTTTATCCCTTGTTTTACATAGATGGTAATTACATCCCCTCTAATTACAATAATTTAATTTCAATGTCATTTTTTTATTATTAGCATATTAAATTTCCTGCCTTATTCCTCTGTAGCGCCAAGCCTCTTTCATCCATATAATATTATTGTAATATATTTTATTATTTATAACCCTGTAATTTTATTATATTTTAGTTTTATAAATCTATTTGTACCTTAATTTTTTTATTCTAATTGATTTATTGTAGTATAAATTATACATTTCTTTTCAATCCTTTTACTTTATAGTTAACCACTAAGGTTTTACTAAAATAATATAATTTTGAAGAATTCTTGATCACAGTTAGTAATTTACTCTTTATATTTTTATTTTATTTCACTTTGAATTTGAATTTTGGATTATAATTCTGATGTTTGAAATTATAAATAAAATATCTTTTGTAGCATTGAAAAAAAGACAATTGTGAAGCATTTACAAAATTTAAAAATTTGCCAATAACAGTTGTGAATTTGTATTTATTGAGAAAATTATTTAATATTAACATTTTGCCTTTGATTGACTGCATGAAGATTATTCTGTGAACTAAGGCTCATTGCACTCTTCATCAAAAAACACTTTTTTTTTTTAAATATAACTTTCTTGTACCATCAAGGTTTATTAAAAAAAATTATAACTATTATTATATTTGATGGTGCCCCCTCTTACACTAAATCCTGGGTCCGCCACTGAGTGTTTAGAAGAGCTGTCGAGCATTAAAGGCCAAAAAAAAAACCTTGGTTGGTCCGTTTATTGATTTATGGTTAATGTATCTAAATTGTTATGAAATATCATTATTTTTCAAAAACCCTCTCTAACTTTAATTATATTTTAACTTACCCCTTTTATGATGCCCATAATTACCAATCAAATTTTACAAGAAAGAGATGGGAAGAAGGCTGATCAACTAAGGATCTGAGAAAAAGCTACAAAAACATCTAAGTTACTTGAAAATCAAATACAAATATCATACAAAATTTTGGTTTCTTACACGAGCAAAGCAAAACATGAATACTTCCACGAGACCAAACGAGGAAATCTCAACATAATAATTTATCAAATCTCAACAGAGGATTCAAAAGAGGAACACAGAAGTCTTATAATAAATCTTGCTTCCCAAACAAAAGCAATACCGGAAAATGGGTTTGGGCTGTCAGTTTTGGGCCACTTTCACGATTATTTGCAAGGTTAAAAATTATTAATTAGCCCAAGCCCATTTTGCGAGAAGTGTGTAAAACGGTGAGTTTCTGCTTTGAGTTTCAGAACATGTGAATAAGGAACATCATTAGATCCACCACCACCAATCAAGATCCTTCTCATCAAAACCAAGTTGTTCTGTTGAATATGAGTTTCCACAAATAATGAGGCGTCTAAGCATTTTTTTTTTCATTAAATTTTCTCTCAAATTCTCACAAATTGATAGCAAATTACAGAACAAAAATTCTATTCTAAGTAAATCGAAACATAACCGGCAAACTTCATAGACACTGGTGTAAAGCATAATAGATGACCTCACTACAACAGACAAAAAAAAAATGAATATTAGGAGTTTTTCAGGATTTCTCATCTAGTTTCATAATCATAGCATATGTTATAAATACCTCCAACATTCATTTTTTTAAGAGCCTTCTAGATCAATATCATTGTCTAGATCACCAAAAATTACAGAAACAAGTTCAGATACAAGAGAATAATAGAATAACATCTTGACAATTTTAGACATCTTTATGGACTCAGCATCTTCTGAATTTACGGAAGTTCCTATCATCATATAATGTCTTCAATTTTTTTTTTTTTTTGGTTTAGGGCATTGGAGGTTTTCTAGGAATTTTGTCTTGATTGGTTCAGGCATCCTTTAGATTGTCATAATCAGATTTTGGTGATTCTTGATATGTCAATTTTTATGATTATTAACGGACATCTTTTTTCTTTTGGTATTTATTTACATTTTCCTTAATACAATACAATTTCCTTTTCTCATCAACACAGAAAAAAATTAACATTCATCTTTCTCGCTTATTTTTCAACAACATTTTAAGTCAATTCAAATGAGAAAAAGAAAAAGGGGAGGAAGCTATTCTTCAGGTCAAATAAGCCTTAAAATCAAATTGGGCTCACAGGTCCAGCAACAAATGAGTTAGTCAACATAAATGGTCAATTAATTTATAATAAGTGGGATAAGATGAACCACTTTTAGACAAAATTAGCCCCATCTCCCAATTTAATGTGAATAAAATTTTAATATTATATGGACTTCAATATTAACCTTCTCTTTTTCCTTATTCATGAATTTCATCAAAAAACTTCCATCTCTTAACTTGCAAAATATGTGGTATTTAATTTGACAGTACCTTGAAGATAAAGATCTCTGCAATTAAACATATATATAACGAATGGTTATAAAAAAAAATCTTTTAAATATGTCTTCAAAAATAATCTTCTTTGTTTACAATATATGTTTTGGAAAAAATAAACTTATTTTTTATTATCCTCTTATATTTTAGGGTAAAATTATTAGAAAAATAATAAAAATTGAGGTTGATAAGTCAAAATGTGGGAGCTGTGTATAGAATGTATTATTATTATTAGGGTAAAATTATTAGAAAAATAAGAAAAATTGAGGTTGATAAGTCAAAATGTGGGAGCTGTGTATAGAATGTATTATTAGGGTAAAATTATTAGAAAAATAATAAAAATTGAGTTTGAGAAGTCAAAATGTGGGAGCTGTGTATAGAATGTATTATTATAATTATAAGGGTAAAATTATTAGAAAAATAATAAAAATTGAGGTTGATAAGTCAAAATGTGGGAGCTGTGTATAGAATGTTAAGGTCTCTTATTATTATTATTATTTATTTTCCGATAAGTTGGAAGTCATGTTTAGCTTGTTTCATCTCAAAATAGTATATCGGATGTACCGATACTTCAATTTCTAAAATTATATACAGTTTTTATATATTCATTTACAAATTTATAACTTTTATATAACTATTACAACTTTTATACATGTATTTATAACTTTTATATAATTTTAGAAATTGATGTACCGTATACCTTATATACCACAGCAAAACCCAAAAGTTTGTTGTTTATATTCTTGATGATAAAAACTTATCCAAAGCTGTTTCCACGAAAGGAGGAAAACTTTGACTTCTATCATATTGATTAATACTACAATTGTCACCTACATTTCGTTTCGACAACGAAGCATTCCATAAAGCAGTCCTCAGAATAAGTAAATGCACAAAATGGTAAAAAAGTAATATATCTATAATGATCTCTTTTGCTAGTGAGAGTTTTATAATATGACCTTTATTATTCTTAATTTACCAAAAGAGCTCGCCTGAATAGAAAGTCTACTTCAATTAATCAACTCTTGCGTTACTTTTCCAAAATGGATGTCACTCTATGACCAAGCTCGGCCACCATTCACATGTGTGCTATAATTAAACGATTTGAAGTTGACGAATGGGAAATGCATCATATAATAATTCCACGTTCGAAAGAAGTACTAATATCATAATCTTCTAGCTAGTAGCAACTTTCTTAAAAGTAATAAGAATGGATTAATTTCTTTAATACATTATTAATTATTGTCCACATTAATTGTTCTTTGCTTGGTACCTTAAATTGTACGATATGTATGATGTCTGCTTCTCTGGCAGGAAGAAACGAGAATGACGATAAGGATGTTAAAACATTTTGTAGTATGAATTTGTTGGTATAATAGCTCTTCCAGTCCTGGTTCATGCCTAAAGTCAATTAGGTTTCATAATATTATATTTAGTTTGTTATAAACCTTCTCTCTTTCCTTATTCATGAATTGGATGAGCAAACTTTCCAGGGGGGAGCCACGTTCAAGCCTGACGTTGCTGTGCCCCCCATGTTGTTTTTTTTTTTTTTTTTTGAAGTTTCTTAGGCAATTTCAGTTGTTAAGTGTAATGTTAGTCTTAAGTTTTCAAGTTTGATCTCCCTAGATATTTTGATAGAATGAATGAATATGGGCATATCAAAAATTTCATGTTAAATAGTCCCCATTTTACTCCAGCATTCTCTCTCCTCTTTTCTTTTTTCCAAACTTAAACTTCTGATTCAACAAATGAATTATAGGTAGAAAAGAAATTTTAAGTTCAATTGTCCATGCTTTATTATAAAAGTCCACTCTCTTACATCTCAACTTTCATTTGTCTACTAAAATATTGATCTAATTTTATTTTTCTTATTTAAATACCAATAAATTTTCCTTGTCCTTTATAATACTAAGTTCCTCTAATCTTTTCCTACTTTAGCAATAATATATTTTTCTTAATACTATTATACTACTAATTTCTTCTTTTCTAGATCTTTTCCTTCTTTAACAATACTTTCGTTTTTTTGTCAACAGTAACCTCAAATTGAGAAGGAAATTTCTAAAACATTTAGCATGGAATCAATTATAAATAAATTTCGAGATCTAAAAGAACTTCAAGTTTTATTTTGATTTTTGATATATGTATAAGACGTTTTAAGATTGTTAATTTCTCTATTTTACATGTTTTTTGGACTTAACCATTTTTTATAATAACATTTCTTGTTATGTACTTTAATTTTTATATTTTTGTGTTACAAAAAAAAAAGTTAATAAATTGGCCACCCAAACTTTGCATCCTGGCTTTCATTATTTTTAACTAGCAAAATATGTGTTAGTTACTTGGCTTGATAATACCCTTAAGATAAAAGAATCTCTACAAACATAATATATGAAGTATGATTATGAATTTTTTAAATATAATATCAAAAAAAATTATATCTTTGTTTTCAATATATTTTCTGAAAAAAATCACAATTAATTCCTGTTTTTGATTGCCCTCTTTAACAATTTATTTTAGGATAAAATTTTCAAAAAAATAAAAATAAAAAAGGGATTATTAAATCAAAAGTAGTGACTAAATATAATAACTTTAACTTTATTTAACCTTTATTATTATTATTATTAGTATTTATTTTTTGAGAGAATCTGCCATACATCCGCTGTAATGCAGCGGATGCAAGCAGAGACCGCCACGTAGGCGCCACATCAGCATGTGGCGCCTACGTGGTGTATTTTGGGCCGTCCGCTGCATTGCAACGGATGTACCCAAGTCTCTCTCTTATTTTTTTCCATTGAGTTGAAAGTCAAGTTTAGCTTGTACCATAGAAAACAGACCTTAAAAGTCTGGTGTCTATGTACTTTCTGATCAGACAAATTTATCCAGAGCTATTCCATAAAAGTAGGAAACTTTGATTGTATCATCCTTTAAGATTTAATACAATAATTGTCACCGACCTTTCAACAGTGAAACATCCCTTAAAGCAGTCTTCAGAATAAGTATATATAATTAAATCTTAATTGGAAAGAACAAATATATCTATGATATGATCTCTTTTGCTAGTAAGAGTTTTATAAAACGACCTTCGTTATTCTTTATTAACCGATAAAGCTCACCTGAACCGAAGGTATCTAATCCAATTAATCCAATTCGTGTTACTTTTCCAAAGTATATGCCACGTTATGACCAACTTTGGCCATACCATTGACATTTGTTTTTTTTTTTAATTAAACGATTTGAAGTAGACGATTGGGGAAATGCAGCATATAATAATAATTCCAGGTTTGACAGAAGAATTAATATCTTATTCTTCCGGCTAGCTGGTAGGCACTTTCTTAAAAGTAGTTAAAATGGAATAATTTTTTTAGTAAATTATTGATTATTGTTCACATTGTCCTTTGCATGGTCTACCTTCAATTGTCCGGTATATATGATGCTTGTTCGCCGGGCAGAAAGAAGCCAAAATGGCGACAGAGACGTTAAAACTTCTTATAGTTGCATTTGTTGGTATAGTAGCTCTCGCAGTCGTGGTTCACGCCCAAAGTCAATCAGGTTTCAATTACTCAACCTTTACGTACCATTTGTCATTTTTGTTCGTTAACTAAAAATAGAAAGATTTCTTATATTCTATCTTTGTCTCAGCAGGCTTTATTAGCATAGATTGTGGAATATCGGGAAACTCTAACTATATTGACAAGATAACAGGCATAAATTACACTTCAGATGCAGCCTTCATTGAGACTGGTGTAAGCTATAACATATCACCAGAATACAACGCCAGCACCCTTGAACAACAATTCTTGAATGTTAGAAGCTTCCCTGAAGGAGAAAAACATTGCTACACCCTGAAACCCGAACACAGAAATACTAAGTTTTTGATTCGAGCAAGATTTATGTACGGAAATTATGACCGCAAAGGCAAAGTACCCAGTTTTGGTCTACTTCTTGAAGCCGATGTGTGGGATTCAGTGGAAATGGAAGATGCATCAACTGTTGTTACCAAGGAGATCATCCATCTTCCCCAGAAAAATTCTATATATATATGTCTTGTCAACACTGGTGGTGGAACACCATTCATATCAGCATTAGAACTAAGACCCTTGCCAAATTCCACTTATGTAACTAAACCAGCAGGATCACTACTACTCTTTTGGCGGTGGGATACTGGTTTAGCAAGCAATGGAACACTCAGGTAAAGCATTTTATTATATGTAGCACCAGAATTCGGTGATTCATCAAATAATGATTTCAAAGTATTACTATATGATGCAGGTATAAAGATGACCCTTATGATCGCATATGGTCATGGCCCTCTAACAGCTACAATTGGACATCAATAACTACCTCGTTGCCTGTCGATTCCACTGGGATTGAGAACAAACCACCATCCACTGTCATGAGAACTGCCGTCATCCCAGCAGAGGGTGGCAACACCTTGGACTTCAGTTGGGAGCCTACCGATCCCGCATCCGAATATTATGTCTACCTTTATTTTGCTGAACTTGAAGATAACCAATCATATAACCAGACTAGAGAACAGGAAATCTATTTGAACGGAGCCATTTGGGATACTGCTTACACTCCTACGTACTTGAGCACAGGATATACATACAGCGATCCACCAATAAGTTCAGAAAAATTGGAATTTTCTATCAGAAAGACTGAGAGTTCATCACTACCACCCATCCTCAACGCTCTTGAGATATATCGATTAAAGGAATTGCAACAACCTCTAACAGACCAACAAGATGGTATGTTTCCAAACAATTATTTCTTGTTGAGGCAGAGAATATTGGCTAGTTTTCCTTTATTTCTTTTTCTTTCAAGTAGAGGGTTACAGTCGGTCTCATGATTTTCTGTTCTAATTTCTTTGTTCATGATAAACTTATAGTCGATGCTCTCATTAATATCAAGTCAAAATACCGAGTGAAAAGAAATTGGCAAGGGGATCCATGTGCCCCTAAAGATCACTTGTGGCAAGGCCTTAATTGCAGCTACGACAATCATAATTCCCCTAGGATCCTCTCCTTGTAAGTTTTTAAACATTTGAACAAGCATCCTAACCTCTTAAACTTGATTAGCGGGAAACTCTAGTAACAAAATTCTTGGTCATGCACACAGGAACTTATCATCAAGTGGAATTGCAGGAGAGATATCACCTTACATATTCCATCTCAAATCGATGCAATCGCTGTAAGCATTTCATCTCAAACCTCTTAATGTTGGGAACTATGTCAACAGCTTATTTAATATTTCACCATTTTAGTGACTTATCAAACAACAGTTTGATGGGACCAGTGCCTGATTTTCTAGCACAACTACCATTTTTGACAGTGATGTAAGTTACTTAATTAATCAGTATTACGATGGAACAAGAATTTTGTTTGTTGAAAAAACATAGGATCATAATTTGCTATTCTCCTGCAGAAACTTGAGAGCTAATAAACTCAAAGGTCCAATACCAGCTGGACTCATGCAAAGAAAGAAGGATGGTTTCCTAGCACTAAGGTTTGCTTTCGCTTCGAAGTCGTAGCTAGATCCATAAAAAAGGAGTATTAGCATTTTTATATGCTCCGATCCTGACACCCAAAATCCATTCATATTATTGTTGGTGCTCCTGATGTAGCAGCTTAATTATTATTAAATCTATGACTATAAGTAGCTATTATATTATGTTATTATTCAAGTCTCTTATATTAATAATCCTAATTATCATCACTGTATATTTTAGCGTGGATGGAAATCCAGATCTTTGTCCTGAAGCTTCATGCAGAGACAAAAACAAGCTTATACTTCCAAAAGCAGTTGTTCTAATGGTAGCAACATTTGTTTCAATATGTGTCATCCTAACTGCAGTAGCTATTCTATGGAACTGTAGAAAAAGAAGGCAAGGTAATTGAGAACACCACAACGTCAATTATTTGAAGTTCTAGATTATCCATTTAATTGATGCCTATAAACTTATTATAATTTCCAGCTGGGAAGAATGGATCACTGGGGTTGAAGAATCAGAGTTACAAATACTCTGATTTGGTGAAGATTACCAATAACTTTGGGAGGGTTATTGGGAAAGGAGGATTTGGAATAGTTTACCATGGACACTTGGATGACACTCAAGTAGCTGTGAAGATGCTATCAGGAACATCGATTCAAGGATATAAGCAGTTTAAGGCTGAGGTATCGAAAGTAAATTGTACACAAGCTTTACAACTACTTGATATATGATTGACTAAAATTTGGCTTTTTCATTACAGGTTGAACTTCTCATGAGAGTTCATCATAAAAACTTGACAACCCTCGTTGGTTATTGCAATGAGCGCACAAACATGGGACTAATCTATGAGTTCATGGCTAATGGAAACTTAAAAGCACATCTCTTAGGTTTTTATATCATTAATTGAGTTTCTTTTTGTCCAAAGTTTAACCTCCTTTAAACTGTTTGGGCAACTTTATAATTATTCTACTAATTAATTGTTTAAAGTTTTGTCATTAATGAAAACATATGGAGGCTTATGCAACTTTTTTGTGGATCTAGAAAACAATGATGATATCTTGAGTTGGGAAGGAAGACTCCGAATAGCAACAGAGGCAGCAAAAGGTTAGGAAGAATTTGATCAGAATATTTTACTTTTATACATCTCCTTTATAAGATAATATAATGCATTCGATTTGAAATTTAGGGTTGGAGTATCTTCACAGCGGCTGTAGACCACCCATAGTCCATAGAGATGTGAAGTCCACAAACATCTTATTGAATGAAAAATTCGAGGCCAAATTAGCTGATTTTGGCCTTTCCAGAATTTGTCCAATTGAAAGTGGAACTCCTGTGTCAACATATGTTGCGGGCACCCCCGGTTATCTTGATCCCGAGTAAGAACATTTGTTATTATTATAGTTATCACTTTTCTATTTTTTAAGTTTTAAACTCTGACGTACCACAAACAAACAAATTTAGAGCCATTGATACACCTTCAATATTGTCTTAAATTGCACAATCATTGCATTAAAAAAAAAAAGTTTCATGATACATTACAAATTAACAAAAATTGGCCCTCCAGGTACTATCAATCAAACAGGTTAACAGAGAAAAGTGACGTATATAGCTTTGGAGTGGTTATCTTGGAGATAATCACCGGTAAACCTGTGGTTGAAAACACTCTGGGGGATGACTACATTCACATAAGCCAATGGGTGACTTCCAAGCTTTCAGAGGGGGATATTCTTAATATCATTGATAGGAGATTACAGAGAGATTTTGACACCAACTCAGTCTGGAAAGCGGTAGAAATAGCTGTCGCTTGTATTTCTCCAACTTCTGCAAAAAGGCCAACAATGAATCAGGTAGTGATAGAATTGAACGAATCTCTAGCAATTGAGATAGCTCGTACGAAGAAGGGTGAGGAAGCTGAACAAAAAGACACTGTGATTTCACTCAATTTGAATCTGGATACTGAATTATCTCCCCGAGTAAGGTAGTACTTGCTCAATATATATTCTATTTCAATAAGGACGCATACCTGTGTTCCAGATTTTAGAAGCTTCTCTATTTCAACTATTTTGGGCTTCAGTAAAATTTTAAAATGTAAATAAGCAGTAATATTTCTGCTTTGATTAATATACTTTCTACAGAAGAAATTGACCAGTGTGGATTTTTTATGTGGTTCGCCTTGTACTCTTCTGTCAAGTAATCATTTATTGATCTTTAAATCATCTGCATTTTGAAATTTAGGAATACCATCAGCTAGGAAAGCATGTGCCAATTTCAATAAAAAGGGAGTTATTTAAATGGAAAAGTTAACAGCTTACTCACTAATAACTTAAATAAGTCTTGAGACGATAATAACTAACAATTTTCAAGATGCTCTCTCCATCTTTTATGCAAATGAAATACAGAAACACGTGGTTAAGTTACAAAGCAAAGCAGAAAATTTCTGTAGACAATAGATAGAGAAGGAAATTTCTGTAGATAATAGAAATGATAGCAGAGGATAGCTTCACGATCTGATACTGATCTGATAACAAAAAATACATAATATTAACAAAAATATCCTCTTGCCCTTGAGTTCATCTTTAACTTTTAGTTGTTGCTTTTGTTAAATCCTCCTTGGTTTACATAGCTAAGTGGGTTCTTACATGTGCCTCCATTTTATGTTATTGCATAATTGAAATGTGATGATTTATATACTTACAATTTATTTGGAAGGCATTTAGAATATTTATAATGGATTTAAAAGATTATTTTCAATAAACCATATCAATCTAAATTTTTATATATATTCTTTGAATTCAGTTCATCATCAATATATTAATTTACATAGAATCTTAAATTTAGATAATAAAAAGTACAAAACAAATTTCTCTAGAATATCAATTCCAAATATTAAATATGTTTAACTCTCATATAAAGTGTTATATTGATTTAATTATAATCAAAAGACTATAGAACTTACACATATGTTAGAATTTTTTTTTCTTGAAACTTTAGTCTTATAGATATAATTTATCTAAAAATTGTTTTAAATATAATTACATCTTAATTATTATATTTAACTACTAATATTTATCATAACTCTAGACTATATGTTACCCCTTATAAAGAAAATTTCTGAGTCCGCCACTGAGTGTTCTGCATTGATTAATATACCTTTTTACGGAAGAAATGAACTAGATTGAATTTTTATTTGTAATTTTTATTTTTGTAAAAACGAAGCAAAAACCTTCTATAGAAACACAGAAGATGGTTCTGCAATCTGATTGTTCATTCATCTTTCATCTTTCAATAGCCACAGATCAGTTCTTGTTCATGGTATGGCACAAACAAGAGCCTTAAAAGTGAATCAGGTTCAGTTGCATGAAAGCTATGAACCTCACATTAGTTGACTCAAAATAACTGAAGTTCAAACCAATAAAACACAAACAGACCGCAAGCATATCCCAAAATTAGGATCTCGAATGAACGATGTGGAATTCATTAATAATTGCCAAAATTGAATGGAGTGATGAAATGAACGAACGAATAATTTGTTAATTTTAATTTAAGGGAAAATTATTGAACCCCTGTGGTAAGGCAATATTCGAGCACCCTAGCAAGTTTCATTAATCGCTACATAACCCCCTATTGTAGCATTTGTCCATTAAGAAATTAACTTTGATAGCTGAAATGAGAAGTTTACCCTTTATGTTATATAATAATTGGTTGAAATTACAAGTTTATTTTTATATAATAGAATAATAAGGTAATAATAATAATTTATGAGTAATATCAGCAAAATAATAATAATAATAATAATAATAATAATAATAATTAAAGAGATGTTAACATAAATAAGAAGAAGAGGCAGAGCAGAAAAGCAAAGAAAAAGTAAAAAATATTTTATTTTCATTATTTAAAAAAACACTACTGCCCTGCCCTGCCCTTTAATTGTTAACTTTTAACCTACTTAAATTTGCAGTAGGGGGCTTTGTGATTATTAACAAAACATATCAGGGGTCTCGGAGATAACTTTACTGCAGAGGGTCCATGATTTTTTTCCCTTAAATTAATTTCACATGAAATACATGATTTGGAATAAGATTTTTAGATGGTTAACATTCCTCTTATTTGAGTGGTGCTGCCTAGTCTCACCTAAGATTTGTATTAAAGAAATAAAAAAAGTCATTGAATATGGCAATGATCTCCAAGATGAAAGCTGTAGGCGTTGTAAATCGACGTCAAACACCAAATCACTCTTTGAAATTAGTCCAAGAACAAAAGTCTACGAGGCAATCAATATGTCTCCTTGTTCCTAACGTGTTCTCACAAGAAATGTTATAATTTCATGAATTATTTGGTGTAGTTAACTCAAGTGATTCATACCTCGTACCAATATGAATTATTTGATGTTTGACCATGATAGGTTAAGGACACGTTGTTCAAACTTAGCCATTAGTTTAATTGCCAATTTAGTAAGAGCAATTCTCACTTACGTTAAAAGAGGAATTCCAAAACAATTTAAGCATAAAATTAATTATAAATAATTTTTAAAATTTCAACTATCGCTGAGTTCATTTTTGGTTTCCCAAAAATTGCATCATGATTCCGCCATTGACTATAACCTAACCAACGTGTTTTAGGGAAAATAAAAATTGTACGTACAAATAAGAAATTTTTCATATGTTAATCTAATCTAGATTTGGATTTTAAAATAAAATTGCTTTTTATTTTAACTTAGGTCAACTTAGGATTTCAAGAAAACCAATTGTATATGAAATTGATTAAATAATTTTACGCAAATTTACATTTTAATGAAAAGAATATATTTTCATGAGATGTTGCATAATTTGATTAGAGAGATAAATGTCGAAAGTTAATAATGTCAATAAAATTAATGATAGAACAATTATGTAATAAATTACATGTAAATTTGCATATCAGTTTTAGGTAATTTTGCTAATTACCCAACTTTAAATAATATTATTTTTAAGTAATAAAAAAGTAAATTTTTAATTTTTAAAAAGAAGACCAACTATTGGGTCAAATCTACATCCTATCGGATCTTTGATTACTTGTCCCAAAAAAAAAGAACTTGGGTTTAACGCTCCGTACAAGTAAACCTCTGGCTTTGTGAAATTGTTGTGTTGGGTACTTGTAAGGGAAAATTGAGAAAATAGACAAATTTAGGGGGCTTGTTTGAAAAATGGACATGTTCTGAAAAATTTTCATCCCATAGACACTTTTGTGTCTAAAAGACAAAAATACCCTTATACTATAATAAATTCCCAAAACCTTTGTTATTTCATTTCCCTCGGCCGAATTTGAAGAAAGACAGTAAGCAAAACAAAGAACAAAGAAACCAGTAACAGATCGAATTATATAGCTTAAAAATGGGTTATGTATGTGAACTAAGGGTAGAGATAGTGCCATTTGTGTGAAAAAATGCTGAAAATTGGCTGTCGGTGTGCAAAAATCTGTTTTCGCAGTCGAAGGTTGAAGAAGACGAGTGTCTTCGAGTGCTTCAAGTGTCGTGAGTGTCGAGAAGTTCTGTCGGACCGAATCTCGACAATTCGGATGGTGGTGTCGAGTGTCTAGGCAATGCGTCGATTCTAGGTTCGATTGTCGCGGGTTCGAGTGTCGTCGAGGGTCTTGTGGATTGTCGACGTCGAGGAAAGTTCGTGTGTCGCGTGTCGAGAGTCGAGTGTCGGACGCAGGGAAACTCGACTTGTAGATGTCTCGAACTATGCATGTCGAGTGTTTCGAGAGTCGTGGAGACTATTTTGTCGAGCTTTTGAGTACGTGCGTCGAGTGACAAACTTGACGAGTGTCGGTTGCAAAAGATAGTCGAGTGTCGAGTGTTTATGTCGAGCTTCGTTGAGCGTTTTGGCAGAACACTTGTTTTTTGGACTTTTGCAAGCAATTTCGTAATTATTTTTTGTCCACGGAACTTATATGATATGATATGTCACAATCATGCAGGAAATGGAAAGTTTACACGTACTCATTGTATACAATGGTTGTTGGACCAGAAAACATGAGAAACATGTATGTACTATCACAAAGACCCCCCCTAGGTTTTGACTTAATTTCATTAGGAAACACTGTTTGTTACTTTTCATCATACGGTAGCCCCGACTTTTTTGAAATTCATCATGGGCACCCCTTCCGTCAGTTTTGCCGTTAAGTGACATCATACGGTACCCCTAACTTTGTTGCCAGATTTTGTTGTGAATGTTTTGCGGTAGGTGTTCACATACTTCCGAACATCATCCTCCTTTGAGAGGCTAAAAAGCTTCCTAATCTCGGATGCCCTCTTTGGACCCCTCATCCTTGGGTTTTCACTGTCTGTCAACCCAGGTAGATCATTCTCATCCTTCTTAACTATAACCAAGTTCAATACAGACAGATCTTGACTAACAATGCATCCACAAACAGATTTCCTCCTTCGCTCTCCATTGCGCCTTCCATAACCTCTGAAGCAAGGGGTTCCTCTTTGAAGCAAAAGATGAACACGACTAAGAGTCAGAACTCATAGTTTCATTGGGAATCCTTGCTTGTCGCAGCCTCCCATGATCTTAAAAACATATCCTTTAAATTCCAGACCCAGAGCATCTGTACTAAATTCCTGGGAGATCCTCCTATCAAAAAAAGCTCGGGCTTCTGATCGTCATCGATCTCAAGCTTGTTGTGGCAACCAGTGGTTGGGTTTGTTATGTTAAACTTCATTTTGCATCAACTCAACTCAACTGAACTCTTGCTATTAGCGTGCGCAGTGCAGGGGAGGCAGCGAAGAGCACTTGGATTCTGTGAGCAGCTCCTGTGGGACTGGTCAGCAGAACTAATTAGATGGAAAGACTTTTTTTACCCTATTCATTACATTTATTTTCATACAATTAACGGCAAAACTGACGGAAGGGGTGTCCATGATTAATTTCAAAAAAGTCAGAAGTATCGTATAATGAAAATTGGTAAACAGTGTTTATGAATGAAATTAAGCTAAAACCCAGGGGAGGTCTGTGTGATTGGCCCATTAAAAAATATCGCTATACAATAATGTGTATTTACAAGTTTTCGTACAACTATACATTGTAACCATGTGCTACTATAAAAAAAAATGTACTATACAATAATGTGTTAGTGTCCAGAAACTATAAATAAAAAAAAAAAATTGTGTAACTAAACATAATATATACAAAAAATAGGTGATCTCATGGTCCCAACGTGCTCGGCTGCTACTCGACCTCCGCTGAATCAACGTCGTCATGGGCAATAGTGGTCATAACATCCCCTGACACGAGTCTTCATTCGCGGTAGTGGCTGCAACATCAGCAGGCACTACTGGCTGAGGCAATTACGCCTGAGGCACAAGATATCTAGGCAACAGCGCCTCGATGTCGTAGGGCACCGTGATGGTCGGGGCGACCTCTTGTGCCTGTGGGTGTTCGCGGCTGAGCCAAAGTTGTACCTGTCACATCCGGTCCCCCGCCCGAATTCACCCGTTACGTATCGCCGTCAGTGAACCGGGACCTTACGGTTGTCCTCGGATGGACACAGTCCAGTATTGTCCGCTCTGGGGCCCCCCACAGGTCCCGCACGGTTTTGTCCACATCGGGGAACAGGGCCTTATAGGACACCTTCTATTACCCGTGTGGCGCCTCCCCCACTCGAACCCATGACCCATAGGTCAATGGAGTTCAACATGAGTACCATTCGGGCAACTTGTCCGAATGGTACTCATGTTGAACTCCATTGACCTATGGGTCATGGGTTCGAGTGGGGGAGGCGCCACACGGGTAAAAGAAGGTGTCCTATAAGGCCCTGTTCCCCGATGTGGACAAAACCGTGCGGGACCTGTGGGGGGCCCCAGAGCGGACAATACTGGACTGTGTCCATCCGAGGACAACCGTAAGGTCCCGGTTCACTGACGGCGATACGTAACGGGTGAATTCGGGCGGGGGACCGGATGTGACAGTACCGCCATTCTCTCCCGGCATTCCTCATCCGAGAATGCCTTAATCTCAGTCAGTGGAACACCCCCTGCTAGGAACTCGATGTACTTCAAACAGTACACGCCGCATGCCCCTCCCCCAGGCTCCTGCTGTGGCACCTGGTCCATGTCCTCGATTCGCATAATGTCAAATGGGGTTATGGGATAGTCAGGAATACCGTAAACCTCCATTGACACCATACGGGGTAGTAGCTCAGCGAGGCACCGGACTGTCTGCATGACTATGTCTGCAGAAGTATGACCAATAGATGAGTCGTATATCAAAATGTGACGACGATTCAATTGCACCTCAGCTGCCACCCAATGATCATCGGTGAGGTGAACTGGGAGATAGAGCTGAAAACGAATTGACAACATGGAAATGGAAATCAATCACAACATTTTAAATAAGATGGCACATACTAACTCAGTGAATATAAATGTTCTCACCCTGTCCACGTCGACCCATGGTGTTCCAACGAGGGGCACCTGTCCCAGGACATACTGGACCATGTCCTCCTCACTCACCCAGTTAATGTCGTCCAGTCTGTCCGAGTATAGCTCCCACAACGAAGACAAGATCTCGGACATTTTGTACAACATGATCACGCAACTGTCTCATGAACCAGTTGCAGGAGTCATCATTTTCAGAATGCCCAATTCCAAATGCCAAGGGGTATATTTGTTTATTACCATCCATACAAGAAGCCAAAAACATTGTACCCCTATATTTCCCTTTTAAAAAAGAACCATCAACTGTAATAACTGGCCTAATGGACGATACAAATCCAGCAATTGAAGCCCCCATACTCATGAAAAAGTATCTGAAATGGTTCTCCTCATCAGTTTCTAACGACGTTTTGGTCCCCAGGTTTACTTTCTCAGTCATGTACATGTACTGAGGGAGTAGTGTGAATGATTCATCATGAGATCCGTGAAGTTCTTGCAAAGTTACCTCCTTTGCCCTCCATGCCTTGTTGTACGTGATATTAACACCCCATGACTCCTGAACATCGGACATAATAACCTTTGGACGATATATTCTCGATGCCTCAACGAATTTGCTCTTAATATGTTTGCTAATGACACGTGCAGTTGCCCGTTTGTGAACTGGGTGAAGTCCAGCTCCGGAGCACGTGTGGTGGTTCTTATACGTTTTCACCTAGAAGAAATGTGAATCGGCCACCTTTATGGCACGTAAACGCCATTTACAAGATTCAGCACGACATACAACCTCAAACCTTGTGGCGTTGGAGTTCCTCACCTTGAATTGAAAGTTTCGTCTTAATGCCAACATCGCTAACTTCTCTCGAAGCTCTGTTTTGCTGTTAAACATCTGCCCAACCCCAACCTCAATCTCGTCAACTACAAACGATGAGGCATCATCGCCAACTGTGGAGGGTGGATGCACAATAGGCGGCATCCACCTGAATGTGCTAGCCTGAGAGCTGTCATTATTCGACATCGGATCTTCCTGATGTCCATATACTAGACGAGTAGGTGTGGAGTGAATTGGAGGAGGCACGGTAGGTATGGAGTGAATTGGAGGAGGCACGGTAGGTGTGGAGTGAATTGGAGAAGGCACGGTAGGTGTGGAGTGAATTGGAGAAGGCACGATAAACGGCTCATCCTGGTTCACATCATTCAAGATCTCCCGTTCTCCCTCATTATCGAAATGTGGACCGGCTACATTGTGCCCATCAACAACAAAATCATCCAATCCCTCAACATCATTCTCAATATGAACCGTGTAATCATTATTGTCATCGTCAACATGCACACTAACATCATCACCACCATCATCAGTATCTTCGCAATATTCATTGCCACCATCGTCATCATTAACATCATCAATATTACCTAGACTCTCAAACTCTCTAATGCTGTCAAGATGACGTACCAATCTCGATGGCATCGATGGAGGCATTCCTTCTTCATTGTCAAATAACACCCCTACCCCAAATGACTCATGCCCTGCATGCCCTGAACACTGCTCAAACTCAATGCCAACATCATCATTCAATTATGGTTGTCACAAACAGGAGTAGACTCACTTAATTGGTTGCTCCCACTTGCTGAACGAAACAAAGAGGTATGAGAAGATCCTTCTCGCCTACGTATTGCATCGGATCCTGACCCTGACCTCTGTCTTTGCTTCTCCCTATCTTCAACTTTAACAACTAATGGTGTATATGATTGTTGGTCCTCCAAACAATGTTGTATGAAAAAAAAAACATCGTCGTCAGTCTCAATACGAATCGGCATTGGAAGAACACCCTTACAAGCAAATTGAACCTCTAAACTCATTCTTTTCTTACGAAGATCCCAACCCATTTTAGTACTAATACAGTCAACCAACTCGTTATAAGTAGCACACCTACGAATTATCAATGGCTTCGCCGTCCCATCGGCATACAAATAACTACCGTTCTCTTGCACAGTCCAAGAACCATTGTATACAATGAGTATACGTAAAGTTTCCATTTCCTGCATGATTGAGACATATCATATCATATAAGATCCGTGGACAAAAAATAATTACGAAATAGCTTGCAAAAGTGGAAAAAACGAGCGTTCTGCCAAAACGCTCGACGACGCTCGACAAACTCACTCGACACTCGACATATGTGACACGACACTCGAACTCGACTATATTTTGCATCCGACACTTGTCAAGTTGTACACTCGACGCGCTTACTCGAAAGCTCGACAAAATAGTCTCGACGACTCTCGAAACACTCGACATGCATGGTTTGAGACATCTACAGGTGTGTTTCCCCGCGTTGGACACTCGACTCTCGACACACGACACACGAACTTTCATCGACGTCGTCAATCCACAAGACCCTCGACGACACTCGAACCCGCGACACTCAAACCTAGAATCGACGCAATGCCTAAACACTCGACACCACCATCCGAATTGTCGAGATTCGGTCCGACAGAACTTCTCGACACTCGACGAGACTCGACGACACTCGAAGACACTGGTCTTCTTCAACCTTCGACTGCGAAAACACATTTTTGCACACCGACAGCCAATTTCCAGCATTTTTTCACACAGACGGTACTATCTCTACCCTTAGTTCACATACATAACCCATTTTTAAGCTATATAATGCGGTTGTCAGTTACTAAAGCGATCAATAACGAAAACACTACACATACATTAAATTTTCATGCCATTTATAGAGAGATTAAGGAAAGTTGTTCTTACGCGTTTTGCTTACTGCTTCAGATGTTGAGGTTGTTTCGGGACAGTGAAGTGAAGTGATTCGAGCTGTTACTGGTTTCTTTTTCTTTGTTCTTTGTTTTACTTTACTGTCTTTCTTCAAAATTCATCTGAAGGGATATGAAATAACAAACGTTTGGGAATTTATTTTAGTACAAGGGTATTTTTGTCTTTTAGACACAAAAGTATCTATAGGATGAAAAATTTTCAGAACGTGTCCATTTTTCAAACAGGCCCCCTAAATTTGTCTATTTTTTCAATTTTCCCTACTTGTAATCTCATTGGAAGCTTCAGCTTGTAAGTTCCTTTGCCCACTTCACATTTTTTGTTTTTATTTTTATTTTGCTTCAGCTTGTAAGGGTTTCGTCTGTGTGATTCTAAAGTTTGAAGTTTGCGTGACATGGTGCTGTTTTGCTTAATTTGGGTGGTGGTGAGTGTTGGTTAGTTTAAGCTTACATTGCTTGTTTTGAAAATTGAAACGAAGGAAAATTGTTGGGCTTTGATTTTACTCAGGTTTTCTTTTGGATTTCCAGCAATCAAACTGAGTTAGAATTACTAGAAAGAGAATCTTGTTGGTTACAGACCACTTGTTTGTTAATTTGCTCTTCCATTTGGTAAAGCTTGTTTCAACGAAAGGATGTTCAATTGAGAATGTGGTTGGCTTGGTTGATGAAATCGACTGAAAAGGCATTTGGGTTGATGCTTTGATTGTTCGCTTTTGTGTCAAGCAATTATGAGCTTGTGTTTCATTCCAGGCTTTTGGATTTTTTTACTATTGTCATACGAATTCCTTGACTGAAAATGGAGTTTGTAAATATTGATGATCCTACGGATATGCGTATATTTCTTGTGAATATTGATTTTATCCATTCCTATACATATGTTGTTGTCCAAATTATTTAAACAAATGACTGATAACTCTTAAATTTAGGGATAAAAGTGTTAATGTAGGCTTCTCCTATCCTTGATTTTTACCACCAAAACGGTAAGGGTGTATATATATTTTTCCCCAATTTGAGTGGGAGTTGGATCTCATCTAATCTTATCGCTCTCTCTCACTGGAAACTAATCGCTCTCAAATTGATCTGAAACCCTGTAGATTTCACACAATCAGGTAAGCTAGTGTTTGTTTTTTTGATTTTACTTGATCAGCGATATTCAGTTTTGAAAGTTGGGGAAGTTTATCGGCGACTAAATTTGTTCAGAGCTGAAGTATTCTCTAAATTTGCTTGATTTGGTAAGTCATTAACTTACAGGCGCACTATTCTTCCTTTTGTTTTCTGTTCTGCTCTACCTCTCCTTCATCTTTCCGCTGTGTCTCACCCATGTCAACTGTCCAGTTGGAACTTCTGTTATGGTCTCTCTAACTGAGGTGCACTCTCTTTTAACTTTGTTACCGTCTTTTATTTCTGATGAAAGAGAATAATTCAGTCTTAAAATAACTGATGTTGATGGTTTGGAGAATTTTAGAGCTGAAGTTTCAACTTCATATATATGTTATGTCACACCCTGTATCCAATATAGTAATACTGCAGCGGATAAGGGCTTGCCAAGGGAACACAGACTTTGCTATGCCGAAATCTTTTCTTAATTTTTAACTCATCGAATACCTGAGGTACACAACAGACTAGTGAGTATGAAACTCAGTAAGCAGCTAGAATTATAAAACTGGCGTAACACTCAAAATAAAACAATAAATGGCGATAACTATTTTAGAATATGACTGCTATTCAATACTTATTCCATAAATCACTGATTACTATTCATTTCTTGGTGTACAAGCCACCAGTGCCCTACTAAGAAAGTCAGAAAATTGATTTTACTATTCAAGGATCGCGCCCCTGTGCGAGGAAATTGGCATGGCGATGCCAAGTTTCTGATTTCCAATTCGTTGCAAATTTCAGTTTCGCGCTCTTGCGCCAAGGGAAAGGCACGTATGCGCCAATTCTCTATTCTCTCTTACCTAAGTCGGTGCAAGTGGTGCTCTAGCGCGAAAGGTATGGCACAGCAATGCCAATTCTCTGCCTATACCTCTTTAGATCCGTTAAAGATGCACTTCTGCGCCAACCCTGTACAATTGGCCAATTTCCTAGATCAATTACTCTCTTATCCAGTCATATTTCTAATTCCATAAATACCTGTCTATGGGTGAAACATGGCTTTTGCATGTCAAATCTTATCACATACACCCATTTATATACAATGTCTCATTTACAAATAAACTTTTCACAAGACTACCACATCCTCATGTGCTCCCATAAACACATAAATCATTCACACATGAGTTTCCACAAACTAGCTACATTGTTCATATGGATATCCATTTCACCTAATTTCGGAAGCTTTCATAGTACAGTCAGAGGCACTTAAGAACAGTGCTCTCTAATCAAGGTAGGACTTTTCATTTCACAGTTAGTTCCCATATGTAGGCCCATGAATCAACTCAAGGCTAGTCTGACAATCCGGGTGATACCGGGCCCATGCTACCGAATCTCGTCTACAGAAACACATGGTCCAGATCTCCCCTCAAGCCATGAGAGTCAAATATCCTAAGTTATGGCATGCCACTCATATCTCAGTTTTCACATTCAGTCACATGAGTGAAGCTCTATATGAAGCTTTCACTCACATATCACATTTCACACTTCAGTCACATAAATGAAGCTTTATATCAAGTTTCTAACCCAATCACAACATATCACAATTCATTCACCATAATACTAGCATTTAACGGTATCACATTTCACATTTGACATTCAATATTTTCCCATGGGCTTGGCATGTAATTTCAAATTCATAACACATCATACAGTGATGCATGCCTTCACACATCATAATATCGCAGTTCACTATCATAATTGAGTTCTACGTAGGCTTCTCATTAATCACATATACATTCATAAATACAATAAGCCTACATATCTCATATGCACTTATGGATGTACACCATACACACATTGGCATCATTTTTACACACATATAACCCCCATTGACTTCTTTACTCGTGCCAACCCTTTCATTACTCATGTATTTCAATCATATCGTTGCACAACTATGTCCATGTATAGCTGGTCTCATTCATTTTCCATTCATACATATTCATGGAACTCTAATACGTATGGTATGTCATAGACATTCATTTATCATGCCATCTTATGTGAGAAATTAGTATCCTAGAACGTTTGGCATGTATTTCATTCTTCATATACACACATCGTTTCATTGGCAATGTTATTTAAGCCATATCACAACAAATTCACATATATGAGGACACATTCACATTTCTATATCTCACACACATAGAAGTTATACCAACATGTCAATCACATACACATCAAAATGTGTGAAATCACATATTTCATAAATCACTATAAACCCCAATCAAATCATTTCCCATATCAGGTCCATGTATTCGTGGCCCCATTCACAATCCATCAACACATTTCACATATATTCACAAACACAATTATTAAACACCTTTCATTAAAAGTTAATATCTATTGTGTCTTCAGAAAGGTCTGGCTACTTACCTGGTTAGACTCGCCTCTTAATTTTGTTTTCATGTATTTATTGATAAGCAGTTGTTTAAAGTTCATCTCTTCTTCTTCTCCTTCCTCTCTGGTAACTATTGCCATATTCATGACACACTGATTAGTGTCCATTTAGAAGTCATTAAATCCTTTATAGGTTAATAACAATTCAAACAACCAATAACATCATTTATTAAACTCTATAACACACACATATTGGTTGGATTATTATAATAAGAGGTTATTCATTTCTAATCATCACCAAACTTCATGGAACTCAAATAGACATACATATTATAGTCCATGAATTTTATTGAGTCAAAATAAGGTCATATTCTCTTTGAAAATCCTTAATTTCATTCACACAACAATTCTGTCTACAGACCTCTTCACTGAACAGTGAAACTTTGAAGAATTTTATAAAATTCTACAATAATCCAATCTCTACCAAACTTTCCAGTCTAAAACTAGACATATATAAGAGTCATTCCACCAAAAATCATGATTTTATAAGGAGTTTAAGACAGTCAAGACGGAATTTATTTCACATACTCTGTTCTAGAACTTAACATTCACAGTTCTTTAAGTCAAGATTTGAAAAATCATAACAATTCATCCACAACTCCAAAAACCATGAAAATTTACAGTCTAACAGAAAACATAACCAAGGTTTGCGTATTAAAAATCACGAAATTTTACAAAGATTTGCCCCCTCAAATCGAGTTCATTCCCCCTGCCCTGTTTTAAAACAAGGGAATTCACAATTTCGAACCAGAATTCAAAAATTCATTACAATTCACACACTATGAATTTTCAAGTGTTTCAAAATTATATAAACTCCTTGAGGTGTCTACTTTATCATATAAAAATTTCAGAGTCAGCAAACAATCACGGAATTTATAGGAATTTTCGGAATTAGCACTGTTCAGAAAAACAACTCTGCAGGATTCATACTCATACTTTACTTCTAGCTTCCTAGCATCATCAAATCTTTAAATTCTTCCATAATTCACTCTAATTCATGTTTTTCTAGCCATTTACAGCATATGCCTAACATGAAATATCACAAACAACAATAAACCATCACTTAATTGCATGGTTATGGCTAGAGTTAGAGAGAGAGGAGTGAATCTTTACTTCTTGGACTCTTGTTTCCTTCCTCTCCTCTTGATTCCATGGCAAAAATTGAGAGAAAATGGAGAGAGAGTGTGCTGGACGTTTCAAAGAGAAAGGGGGAAGAAAAATGAATTTTCTAGAGTTATTCCATGTTTTATAGATATACATCACACAACAATTTCAATGAAGCCCTTACACTTTTTTAGTTTTTCACTCACACCCTTCCATCTCTCATCTAATTTCATCCCTCTCCATATATATATATATATATATATACACCTTATAATATTAGTAATACATATTTTTACAATATACATGTAAGTCAAACTTACTTAAAATTTGGGGTGTCACATGTTAAGTATTTGCCTTTGCTTTATTCAGACATCTTTGGTTCTGTTTACTTCAGGACCCCAACCCTGGTTTTTTAAGAAAAATTGAAATGAAATTGGTCCATGTTCGGATAAAATTTGTCTTCATATACAGGGGCTATATTATCTTCTTTTTGTTATACACTTGTTTGCAAATTTTCATATTTATTTATTGTGGACATTCCCGCTGGGTAACCACATGTTAAGGGCCTTTTGAGATTTTCGCTATGGAAATTACGGCCATGGGTGAAGATGGCTCCCTCATCCTGATTAAGCAAGGAGCTGAAGCTGTAAGTCATGATAATGCTCATCTACTAACCTGTTTGGGAATTTCAAAGGAATTGGAGCTGAGTCTCTCATGCTTGATAAGGATTACATACAATACAAGTGAATATAATTGCTCCATTATCTTGCAGTTTCCCACTCAGTTGCAATTACTGTCCTTTTGACCTGCAAAGTTTTCTTTTCTGGTTTCTGACCTGGATATTCTCATTAGAGAGTTTTCGAGTCAAAATTTGTTGGAAGGAGGTCTATTGTCAAGGAATGCTTCTCAAAGAAGTATAGGCACCCATCTTTGGATTCAAAACTTACTCTCAAGCGCCTAAATGCTGTCAGTTCTTTAATTATGTATATCATCTTTATATAATTATTAATTTCCATACTGTAGCGATAGGCAATTTGTTCCGACTTCTTCCATGACATAAGCTCTAGAGCAGGAGGCTAAGTGCATGACAAAAGCAAGACCACTAGGGGTTTCTACTCCAGTGCGCTCGGATGATATAGCTATGCAGATTGGCGATGCAATTGGTAAATTACATGATGGCGGTCTCATTCATGGAGACTTGACCACCTCAAACATGCTACTCGGGTGGTACAAACCAGCTGGTGAGTTTCTTCGTTCTCTTTTTCCTCTGTTCTTTGGTCATGTTATAAGCTGCTCACAACCACCAATATCTTCTGTCAGGTTTTGATTGACTTTGGTCTGAGCTTCACATCAACCCTTCCAGAAGACAAAGCAGTTGATTTATATGTATTTGAGAGGGCCTTGGTTTCAGTGCATTCTTCATGTGGGAATTTGGTAAGTCGGTTAGATTAATTAGTTTGTTACAGTGTCAAACTTCCTTTTACTACTAGTTGTTTTCCTGAAAGACATTAAGAACTTTTTTTATAAAATTTGAATATGGCAAAAGCAGAATTCATATAAAATATGTTATGTTTATACATTTCATATTCCTATTGATTTTGGATTAATGACATGGATATTACTTCATTAAGATTCTGGAAAGGGATTGTTATTTAGGAACTTAAAACAGCTGCAGATGGCACATTATATGTTTCAATATTTGGTTATGGAAACAGAATTTAGCTTTTGAAATTGGAGCGAGACAGAATAAAATAAAGTACACAGTGGTCTCATTACTTGTCCATGTATGTGTATAGATGGAGTGTATACTTGCTGCCTACAAGAAATCCTCAAAGCTATGGTCATCAACATTTAACAAGCTAGCCCAAGATGCAATCCTTTGGCCTTTCATCCAGCTGGTTCTTTTTTATCATGTAATTAGGATTGATGATTTGTTATATTTATCTCATTATTTATTTTGTTATTGCATTCAATTTATAGTGCGACAAAGGGGTTGAAAGCGCACAATGTTCGGATAAGGCCTCCTTCAACTTCTTGCAATGTTTAGACATGAACTCAGTCTGGAAAGTGGTAGAAGTAGCTACGGCTTGTGCTTCCTCAACTCCTGCAAAAAGGCCAACCATGAATCAGGTAGTGATGGAATTAAACAAATCTCTAGCAATTGAGATGGCTCTATGAAGAAGGGTCAGGAAGCTAAATTGAAAGACACTATGAGTTACTGTCAATTTGAATTTGGATACCCAATTGTGTCCCCTAGTAAGGTAGTACTTTCTTAAAATATTCCCTGTTTAAGTATGTAGACAAGTTTGTGTTCCCGGGTTTAGAAGCTTCTCTATGTCAATTCTTTTGTGCTTCATTCAATTTAAAATAATAATAATAATAAATAAATAAAAATAACCTGCAACTAATCTGATTTTGATTAATGCACGTTTAATGAAAAATGAATCCGTGTGGATCTTTTATGCTATTTCTATTGTATATGTCTGGTGAGTGATCAATTCTTGATCTTAATCATTGGTGTTATGACATATAGTAATAATCTCAGCTAGGAAGGTGGATGCCAATTGCATTTAGAGTAATACTACATCTACAACTTATTTACAATTAACCTTTTATACAATATGAATTAACAAAATATCACTGGATGGAGAAAAGATAAAAGATGTTGAAGAAATTAAATATAATTATCTATGTAATAATATTTTTCAACTTAAATTGAAGAAAGAGTTGATTGTAAATGGGTTATGGGTGTAATATTATTCTTTTGTCAAAGTGCAAGTTATTGAAATATTAGAAGAATCAACTACTTACTAATAAGTATTGAGAATAACCAAAAACTTGTTGAGGGTTCTCAGTTTAAGCTTCCGTTGTGTTCCTGATGATATTATATACCGGTACTTGTCTTCACAAGTTCCAAAAGCATATATTCCAAAAATTAGATCCTGAATGATGCACAATTCATTAATAGTTGCTAATTGAATAAATGAATTAAATTAATATCACATCTTTTAAGAATTAGGATGTATGATTTTCGGATATACTATTGAGGAATTCAATATGTCGAAAGGAAGGCTAATGGTTGTTCCAAAATAGGTTGTAAATCAATATCAAATACCAAACCACTCATTGCAATGAGTCGAGGAAGAAAAGTGCGCCAGGTGATCAATTCATTAATAGTTGCCAAGTGAATAAGTGAGTTAAATTAATGTCACATCATTTAAGAATTAGGATGTATGATTTTGAGAGATAATATTGAGTGATTCGACATGCCGATAAGAAGGCTAATGGTTGTTCCGAAGTAGATTGTTAGATAAGAAGTAAATCAATATCAAACACCAAACTGCTCATTGCAATAGTCAAGGAAGAAAAGTCTACAGGTAATCAATATATCTCCTTGTTCACAACATGTTTTCACGTTGTAAATTCAAGTTTTCAACTCAAGCGGGTCATGCCTTGTACTAATATAAAGAGATAGACAAAAATACCCCGGCGTTCGACATTAATAAGTGAAAGGACAGGTTAAATTTAAACTAACACATTAATTCTAGATTTTAACCGAAGTTAGGGGAATATTCAGTCTGACACAAATAATTTTATGCAATAACCAAAGCACCCTCCATTTTTTAATGACTTGAATAAAATAAGATTTAATATGTAAATAAAATAAAGTTTTAATAAATTCTAAATAGATTGATAGATTTTTTATAAAAAATTCCTGTCCTTTTTTAACTCTTTCGTGGACTCTCTTTCTTCCATGATCTTCTTGATCGTCTGCAACCCCTTCATTTTTATTTTCATATTAACAAATTTTCTCTTTTAATATTCAATTTTATTATAATTTGTTTAATTAATTTCAGTTGTATTGTATTTGGTTTTTTCTATATAATTTTTAGCACAAGGACTAAATTCTTTTTATATGTTAATAAGTTTATTCTCTATTCTATATTTTTCTCTCTATTTTTTTTTAATTTTGATTTCAATTATATATTTTTTAGAGATTTATATGATTCTTTTTTTATAAGAACAATACCACACACGGAAAATAACATGTAACTAAACAAGTGAGAAAAGTAAATAAAGGAAAAAAAATAATAAATATTGATAAATAATGTGATACTAATAAGTAATTCGACATCCATGGTAGACAAAACTTTGTAGACGATATCGTATACATTTCTTGTGAATATGATTTTTATCCACTCCTCTAGTCCTATACGTATATGTAGTTGTCCAAATTACTCTCGCACCAATCAATTTAAAGTAACCGCTCTTAAATCTAGGGATGGAAGTGTTAATTAAAGATTTTTCTATCCTTGATGTATACTACTAAGCCTTAGAGGTGTAAACGTAGTTTTTTTTTTTTTTTTAACAGTATTAATGTGTCTGGTTTCCAAGAAAATTGCCGTTTCTACTAGTGCCGACATGCATGCATATCGTAATGAGAAAATTCGTTGGACTCTAGACACTACACATAACACGTTAAAAAAATTTAAAATATTAAATAATAAAAATTAAAATATAATGCTTTTAATTCTGTTACTTCCATAAAAATTAAATTTAAACAACCTCCTTAAACCAAACTAAATATATGAAATATACGAGTCAAAAATATTAATCTTAAGAGCTTTTTGGGTCTAAATAAGTTTTTGAATTTCTACACAACGACGCTTCCAAGAGTCTCCCAATTAAGGACCAGCCATCTTGTTTTGCTTAACTTAATCACATATACGTTATAAGCACATTGTTTTAAGCTGGAAGTGGAACAAGTGCTCATAAGAATTAAAAATTTAAGGCGTGTAACAATATTATTTTCTCGTACCAGGAGATTTCTGACACTTGAAAATTGACTGAAGTAATCAATACAACATTGACTAATTCCCTTAATTAGCATCATATATTGTTAAACCATACCTGCTTTCTGAGCAAAGAAGAAACCAAAATGGCAGTAGAGATATTGTTGCAGCATTTGATCTTGGCATTACTTGGAATAGGAGCCCTAACGGTTCATGCCCAGAGTCGACCAGGTATCATTAAGTCAATCTTTAACTATCAACTCTCATTTTTATTCACTAACAATAAACTAAGAATTTCTTTTCTATCTTTATCTTTACAGGTTTTATTAGCCTAGATTGTGGAATCCCAGAAAATTTGGGCTACAATGACAAGATAACAGGCATAAATTACAATTCAGATGCAGCCTTTATTGAGACTGGCGTAAGCTATAACATCTCACCAGAATACAAAACTAGCACCCTTGAACAACAATTCATGAATGTTAGAAGCTTCCCCGAAGGAGTAAAACATTGCTACACTCTGAAACCTGAAAACAGCAATACTAAGTTTTTGATTAGAGCAAGATTCATGTACGGAAATTATGATGGCAAAGGGGAAGTACCAAGTTTTGATCTAGTTCTTGAAGCTAGTGTGTGGGATTCAGTGAAAGTAGAAGATGCATCAACTGTTGTTACCAAGGAGATCATCCATCTTCCTCAGAAAAATTTTGTTTATGTCTGTCTTGTAAACACAGGCGGAGGAACACCTTTCATATCAGCATTAGAACTAAGACCCATCCTAAATTCCAGTTTTGTAACTCAATCAGGATCACTTCTACTCTTTTGGCGGTGGGATGTCGGTTTAGCAAGCGATGGAACTTTCAGGTAATGCATTTTATGCATATCCCCACAAAATTCGGTAATTTGAATCATGGTTTCTAAGTGAAAATATATGATGCAGGTACAAGGATGACGCTTATGATCGCATTTGGAGTTCTTCTGACAAATTCAATTGGACATCAATAAATACCTCGTTGTCAGTGGATTCCAGTCGGAACTGGTTCAAACCACCATATACTGTAATAAGAACTGCGGCCACACCAGCAAAGGGTAGCAATACCTTGTACTTCACTTGGAAGAATATTGATCCAACGTCTCAATATTATGCCTGCTTTTACTTTGCTGAACTTCAAGATAATCAAGAAAACAACGAGACTAGAGAACTGAACATCTATTTGAACGGAAATTTGTGGAGTGATTCTTTCACTCCCCAGTACTTATCCTCGTATACTATGTACAGCGATCCACCATTAAGGCCAGCAGAAAAAATTGAGTTTTCTATCAGAAAAACTGACAATTCAACACTACCACCCATCCTCAACGGGTTTGAGTTGTATCGGATAAAGGAATTTAAACAACTGCTAACAGACCAACAAGATGGTATGTTCTTTCAAACAATTAGTTTTTGTATAGAGGCAGAAAATAATAACTAGTTTTCCTTTCTTTTTGTTTCCCCCGAAATGGAGGGCTTGAATTAGTTCCCATAATTTTGATTCTAACTTCTTTACGCATGAAAAACCATTAGTCAATGCTATCATGAATATCAAGTCGGAATATGGAGTGAAAAAATCAGATTGGCAAGGAGATCCATGTGCCCCTAAGAATCTCTCTTGGCAAGGTCTTAAATGCAACTACGATGATGATGACTCCCCGAGGATCATAACCCTGTAAGTTTACACCCAGGTATCCTACCCTATTGAACTTGATTATCGATCCCAATGCTTTAGTAACAAAATTAGCGGTCATGCATGCAGGAACTTATCATCAAGAGGCATAGCGGGGGAGATATCTCCTTACATATCAGGTCTCAAAATGATACAATCTGTGTAAGCATCTCATCTCAAACCTGTTAATGCTGTAAACCAAGTCATCTGCTTAACATTTTCAATCACCATTTCAGGGACTTGTCAAACAACAGTTTGGTGGGACCAGTGCCTGATTTTCTAGCACAACTACCATTCCTGACTGTGTTGTAAGTTAGATAATCAGAATTATTGATGGTACAGAAAGTTTCACGGTAATAAAAAATTAAATAAAGGTTCATCTTTGCTATTTCCTTGCAGAAACTTGAGAGCTAATAAACTCAAAGGTTCAATACCAGTTGCACTCATGCAAAGAAAAGAGGATGGTTTGCTATCACTAAGGTTTGCTTTAAGTTCAGAGTTATATATAGCTAGATCAATATGGTTAAAAATTCTTTTTCAGAAGTAGTACTAGCATTTTTTTTTCTTTTTGTGTTAGAGGACAAACTTTGTTCTATTTTTGAAACTTAACATGATAGCTTAATATAAACTTTTAGACTCGGTGGTATTGGAGCAAAAGTCCTGAGTTCAAACACCCATATGTCCGTATTTGTTGTTTGCATTTATTTACATCTGGATAGGGCAAGCTCAGTACCATTGGCGAGCCTTATATCTGGGTAGCTTAGTACTATATTGTTATTGTTGTGCCCTAATCTAATAGCAGCTTTTAGATCAGGCGGTGCCACATCCAAAACCCATTCATAGTATATTGTTAGTGCTGCTGATATAGCAGATATTTATTATATCTATGGGCTATTAGTAGCTATTAATACTAAATAATGTTACTATTAATTCAAGTCTTAAAATAAGAATTCTAATTATCATCACTGTATATTTTAGTGTGGAAGGAAATCCAGATCTTTGTCCTGAAGCTTCGTGCAGCAAGAAACACAAGATTACACTCCCAATAGCAATTGTTCCAATAGTAGCAACAGTTGTTTTAATTTGTATCATCCTAACTGCAATAGCTATCCTATGGAACTTCAGAACAAGAAAACAAGGTAAGAACAAAACAAAATAAAATATTTGCAGTTGTTGATCTTTCATTCAATTCATGCCTATAAACTTGTAATAATATCCAGAGGGACAGAATGGATCCCTCGAGTGGAAAAAGCAAATGTACAAATACTCTGATTTGGTGAAGATTACCAACAACTTTGAGAGAGTTATTGGGAAAGGAGGATTTGGAAGAGTTTACCATGGATGCTTGGATGGCACTCAAGTAGCAGTAAAGATCCTCTCAGAATCTTCAATACAAGGATATAAGGAGTTTAAGGCTGAGGTATGCAAAGTAACTTCTTGAGAAACTGTACAACTCCTTAAGATATGACCAAATATGATATGGTTTTTTATTCACAGGTCGAACTTCTTATGAGAGTTCATCATAAAAACTTGACAACCCTGGTTGGGTATTGCAACGAGAACGCCAATATGGGACTAATCTATGAGTTTATGGCTAATGGAAATTTACGAGAACATCTCTCAGGTTTTTTGCTCATTTGATATGTATGATTCTAATGAAGATTAATCTGCTTTGAAGAGTTTTGGCAACATTGTAATTGCAGTATCAGTTGACTAAAAATTTTTCACTAATCAAAACAAACAAAGGCTTATGCATTTTTTAACGTATCCAGAAAACAACAAAGATATCTTGAGTTGGGAAGGGAGATTACGAATAGCAGCAGAGGCAGCACAAGGTCAGAAAGAATGTGTTCTGTATATTTTTCCTTATCAAAATTTAATACATCTCTTTCCTATCTAAGGTGCTATCATGCATTGGAATTGAAATGTAGGATTGGAGTATATTCACAGTGGTTGTAAGCCACCCATAGTCCACAGAGATGTGAAGTCTACAAACATCTTATTGAATGAAAAATTCCAGGCCAAATTAGCTGATTTTGGCCTTTCCAGAATTTTTCCAATTGAAAGTGGAACTCATGTGTCAACAATTGTTGCCGGCACCCCCGGTTACCTTGACCCTGAGTAAGTACACTTGTTAATATTATAGTTAGGTTTTTCTATTTTTAAGTTTTTAACCCCTGGGGTCGCAAACTGAAAGTTTTAGATCCATGAGAATACCTTTGTAGTATTCTTAGATTGCAGAATCCAAGTTTCGTGATACATTAAAAATTAACAGACTAAGGCTACACACATAAATATTGTTCCTGCAGGTACTATATATCAAACAGGTTAACGGAGAAGAGTGATGTATATAGCTTTGGAGTGGTTATCTTGGAGATAATCACAGGTAAACCCGTGATTGAAAAAACTCTTGAGGATGACCACATTCACATCAGCCAATGGGTCAGTTCCATGCTTTCAGAGGGTGATATTCTTAATATCATTGATAGGAGATTAGAGGGAGATTTTGAAACAAACTCGGTCTGGAAAGCGGTAAAAATAGCTATGGCTTGTCTTTCTCCAACTTCCTCGGAAAGGCCAACAATGAATCAGGTAGTGATGGAATTGAATGAATCTTTAGCAATTGAGATAAGTCGTATGAAGAGGCGTCCGGAAGCTGAATTGAAAGACAGTATGATTTCGGTCAATTTGAATCTGGATACACAATTATTTCCCCTAGGAAGGTAGTCTTATCTCAAAATATCTTGTTTCAGTATGTAAATTAGTAGTTTCTCAAAATATATCCTGTTTCAGAATGTAAGCATATATGTGCTCCAGAGTTTAGAACCTTTTGTATGTAACCTATTCTGTTCAATTTCTTTGCTTTGATTAGTATACTTTCAACTGAAGAAATGAACCAGTATGGATAATTCGTGTGATTTCTATCATATAAGTCTTTTGAGTAATCATTTCTTGATCTTTAAATCATCGGTGTTGAGAGATTTAATAATACCCTCTGCTAGGAAGGTTTATGCCAATTCCAACAAAATGCAGGTTATTGCAATGAAAGAATATTCAATAGCTTACTAACTAATAAGTCCCCGATATGAGAATACCAACAACTTCAAGAGGGTTCTGGGTAAGGGAGCAGCATTTTCTATTTTTACCGCACATTAACATTGACGTTTCCCCCCTTTATTAATCCTCTCCACTTGAACTCATAAGGCTTCTCTCTGCTGTCAAATTTATATGTCTTGTAGCAGTGGAGTGGAAACATATACCCTTCTCAAGTTGGTTACTCTTTTGGATTTTCCTATTTTAATAAGAAATTTTTTACTCCTCTAAGATGGTCAAGCAAGATGACAACTCAAAAGTTTCACAAACAAGCATTGAGACCCTAAACTATTATTTTAAAGACTAATATATAGATGGGTGTGTCTTCAATCATGAAATTAATGAACATTTACCATGTAGCAAGTCCTCCCTTTAAAGTATACTTAAATATCTATATATTTAGATATCACTAATAGGTAACATTAGAAAGAAATGATAAAAACTTTGTTAAAAGATGTAATAAACACCCAGCTACTGATAATATGTCATCTCAAGCAGTACGAGCTAGCTTCTAAGGATTAATTGTATGTTCAATATGATTGTATTTTTTTTTTTTATCAAGCAATGATGAATGAACTTAACATTTTAAAATGACATAGTCACAACATTAAATACTTATTAGTTAAGGAATTAAATACCAATTCCATTCATAGTGGTACTACATCTATAATTCATTTACAACCAACTTTATATTGTACAATCTGAGTTGGTAAAATATCATTGGATGGACAAAAAATGAAAAGAAGTTAAAGAAATTAAATGTAATTATCTATCCAATAATATTTGCTAACTTAGGTTGTAGAAAGAGTTGTTTATAAATGGGTTGTATGTATAGTATTATTCTTCTATCAAATTGCAAGTTATTGAAATATTAGAAGAATCAACAACTTACTAATAAGTACTAAGAATAACCAAAAACTTGTTGACAGTTCTTAGTTTAAGCTTTGGTTATGTTAGTGATGATATCAAACGTCACGCCCCAAACCTGGAAGAGTTAGAGGACTGATCTTATAAAAGCAACGCCAAACTATATTGCGGAACATAAACTTTTAATTACAAAAATCCACCACGATACACTGTGAAAGACTCATCTTAGTTTTTACATAACAACAAAGATACAAACAAAATCCTTTATACACAAATTGGAACCACGGAAACCGCAGAAGCCTCATTGCCAAGATCCACCAATATCCTTATCTCTTCATCTTTGAAAAACTCTTAGCTACACTTATAATAATGGAATCACAATAAACTCGAGTGAGTATATAACTCAGTAAGGAAACTAGTTTTTAATAGAGAAAATACATACACAAGCACATATCATAAAAGATAGCAAGTGTACAAAGAATACGAATAGTTCAATTATAACATAGAAGGACTTTCACTTAACACACTTAAGTATGTTATCCGTTATGTGTCACCGTCAACGACACACTTTTCACTAATCACTTTTAAGAAATATACCATCCGTTACTTATCGTCGTCAATGATATATGTAACAGTCTGCAGTCACTACAGTTAGTACACTCCAAGGTATTGTCCACTTTGGGCCCATCGGCCCTCACGGTTTTGTCCCCCGGTACTACCCTGTCTTGAGGAACGGGGGCTCGAAGCACACCCTCTATTACCCTTAAGGGATTATTCCCAGGAGCGCCTCCCCCAATCGAACCCAAGACCTCAAAGGTCATTGGCGTTCGAAGTGAGTACCCATTCGCGATTCGAGTGGGGAAGGCGCTCCTGGGAATAATCCCTTGAGGGTAATAGAGGGTGTGCTTCGAGCCCCCGTTCCTCAAGACAGGGTAGTACCGGGGGACAAAACCGTGAGGGCCGATGGGCCCAAAGCGGACAATACCTTGGAGTGTACTGACTGTAGTGACTGCAGACTGTTACAATATATCTTAGTAATCACTAGTCACTCGTTACATATCGTATCGCTGTCAATGAAATAATCTTTGAGCCACTCATTACTCATTATATATCGATGTAGGGGAGGGGAGAAAATTTTTCTCTCAATTAGGGTCACCGGAGTTACTGTTCACTCCGGCCAATTTGCGAATCAGCCTTTTAAATCTACATATGTTGTAGATCGGGATATCCCGAGACAAATTTTCTTCTGGGTCGCCCTCAGTTTCCGGCAGAAAAACGGTTAAAATTGCAAAAAAAGGTTTCAGATTTCACTATTCATCATCGACGGCGGGCGAGTGGGACGCCACCTTTGCCATCATCGTGTTGGTCTTGACTCGATCTACAAGTTCTCCTTCATCAGCACCACCAGATTCGCGCCGCAACACCTCCGTTCTAGGCCACAAAGTTTCAGATTTTTCACTATTCACCGCCGCCCGCCGCTGTCACCGACGAGTGGCATCTCACCTCCATCAAATTCTTGTAGATCAGGCGACGTTCTACAAGTTTCCCTTCATTAGCACCACCAGATTCGCGCCATAACACCTCCGTTCAAGGCCTCAAAGTTTCGGATTTACTATTCACCGCCACCTCTTGCTGGAAAACGGCGAGTTGTATCTCACCTTCGCCACCATCTAGTAGATCGGGCAACACTGACCAACTTTTCCTTCTTGGCCGTCATCTGATTCCAACCAGAAACCCCTCAAATCGCCGCTTCTTCAATTCAGATTTTACTGTTCACCGCGGTTGTTACTATTCATTACCGGAGATACTGTTCATCAGCCCCACCCAGATTGTTCTTCAGGTTATTTCATGCAACTTTGCCTCTTGGTCGATTTCCTGATTCCTTGCGGATTATCGTTTTTAAAGAGGTGACGACGACTTTGGAAGCCAAGCCGCTTCGGTGCCTGGTTTGCTTTCGTTTTTCCATCTCTTTTTTTATGAGTTTGCATTGTATTTGATTTGTAATTCACTTGATGGATCCATCCAAGACAACTACTGGCTCTTGGGCTGATAAAATCAAGATTACTGATTCGAGTACCCGATGCAAATTGAGTCCGGTTACTCCTAAGAAACTGGGTACAATCCTTGAGATTCCAGATGAGATTGTCGACAAGAATTTAGCCGAATGGTGTAGATGTCTTGTTGGCTTCTTTCCGGGATATGTGATGCCCTTCCATGCTGCACGTTCGATGGCGATGCGTGCATGGAAATCTAGTGGTCTTGAGGACGTCCGTTCCACGGATAAGGGATTTCTCATCTTCCGTTTTAGAACTGAGGATGAGGTACATGCAATCATTGCTCGAGGTCATTGCTCGAGGTCCTTGGATGTTTGGAGGTAAATTCATTTACCTGCAGCAATGGCATCCGCATCTGGATTTCAATCTTACAGCATTCTGGACACTACCAGTTTGGATCCGTTTGTATGGCCTGTCGTTTCCTTTGTCGACAGCCAAAGGCCTTAGCATTATCTCCAGCATGATTGGAGAACCTCAATCTTGTGATAAGGCGACTTCTGATCTATCTAGATTAGAGTATGCTAGGGTTTGTGTTTTTATTGATGCAAGACACCCTCGAGTTAAGAACTTTGAGTTCAGGTGCAAACTCTCTCCAGAGCCCATCAAAATTCAAGTTGAATATGAGTGGACTCCAAAACATTGCCCCAAATGTTGCCAGTTTGGTCATCGTTGTCCAGAACCGGTAAAGACTTCAAGTCCAGATAAGAATGAGGCTAGCACCTCTGATAGTACCCCTTTGAGAAAAGAAAAGGATGTGACCAAGGTCACTGATTGCACCAAAATAGTTGCTATCCCAGAAGTTTCTGCAGTGCAAGTTGAGCCTCCGAAGGCTACTACACTTTCGAGTGCAGAGTCAGTTTCAGATTCTGATTCTCCATCTCCTTTTGTGACCGACGAGGGTAGACTTTTGGGCACTATCAAATGTTCTACAAATCGTGAGGCATCTATTTCCTCAGGGCGGATACCTACTGAGTCTTCTCCCACTCGTTTTGAGCCTTTGATTGGGCTCAGTGAGGATGATCAACCTGATAGGATTGACCATACCCATTCGGACACCCCAGCTACCCCGGTAAAGAAGGGTAAGAAGAAGAAAAACAAGAAGGGTTAAAGCTCTTGTATTTTTATGTTTTAGACCGTTTGTGATCATTTCTCTTTTATGTTGTTAAGGTAGTTTGTGGCTTTTTTACTTTGTTTAGGCCGCTTGTGGCCTTTATTTTCTATCTTTTTGTTGGATTGTATGTTTGGACTTTACGTCCTTTTGTAATTCTTGGGGTATGCCCCTCGGATTTTTGTACATTATAACTTTTTTGGATTTATATTACTAAGTAACTTTTCCAAAAAAATTATATATCGATGTAATGACAACACCTGTTCGTAATACCATCAGTGAAATATCATAGACGTGGCTCTACATAATACATAGACATTCGCAAAGTACATGCAAACTAAGTTTTTCCTTCACAAGGCATGAATCACATCCACAAACATTTTTCGAAAAAATGTAATCATTGTCAAACAATGCACATGTTTTGCCTCATGCTCAATGCACATGATACATATGTGACAATAACAAATCATATTGATATCAAAACCAAGTATAACAAAATGTCACATACAAAAACATTTTCATAAATCACTTAGCAAAATGTACTTGCATATATATGAAAATACTTTCATAAAACACTTTAGAAAACACATATACATATGTTTATTGCGATCCAGTTGAAGCCTACTTTACTTACCTCATTACATAATCTTTGAGCTGCTCGTTACTCATTATATATCGATGTAATGACAACATCCATTCGTAATACTGTTAGTGAAGTATCATAGACATGGCTCTACATAATACATAGACATTCGCAAAGTACATGCAAACTAAGTTTTTACTTCACAAGGCATGAATCACATCCACAAACACTTTTCGGAAAAATGCAATCATTGTCAACCTCATGCTCAATGCACATGATACATATGTGACAATAACAAATCATATTGATATCAAAACCAAGTATAACAATATGTCACATACAAAAACAATTTCATAAATCACTTAGCAAAATGTACTTGCATTTGTATGAAAATACTTTCATAAAACACTTTAGAAAACACATATACATATGTTTATTGTGATCCAGTTGAAGCCTAGTTTACTAACCTTGTCACATCCGGTCCCTCGCCTGGGCGCACCACAGCACCGGGACCTCTGCCCGAATGGTACTCATGTTGAACGCCAATGACCCTTGAGGTCTTAGGTTCGAATGGGGGAGGCGCCACAAGGGTAAAAGAGGGTGCCCTATAAGGCCCCGTTCCCCGAGTGGACAAAATCGTGCGGGATTTGTGGGGGGCCCAAGAGCGGACAATACCGGACTATGTCCATCCGAGGACAACCGTAAATTCCCGGTGCTGCGATGCACCCGGGCGGGGGACCGGATGTGACAAACCTCCTTGCAAACTCATGTCAAAACATCATTCCTTAACCTATATATCAGTTCCAAAACTAAAGAGTACTCACATTTCTTTGATTTTTCATAAATAGTATACTTATTGGATGATCCTACGAATTTACAGAGACATTGTAGACATATAGACATTTAAGTTTGTAAATTTTTAGAATGTTTAGAAATCCAAATATGCCTTCAAATAATTTATGTTTTAGGGATGATTGGTTCTATCTGGCAGATTCCAAAACTAATGTCCCTCACTTCAGAAATTCATAATAAATCATAAGATGATAATAAAATTATGAAACTTTATAGATTTAAACTAGACATATAAAATAACAAATTTGTCAAATTTCACATATTTATGAGAAATATATGTATTTCAAAAAAAAATTTTGAAGCTCTAAAAACGATAAATTCCAGGGCTCCAGAGCCATGTTTGAAAATCCATATAAAATATAATATAAAAGGTTATTCGGTGAAACAAACTATGATAGAATGATAACATGTATATTTTAACATAGTAAAATATCTGACTGAAATAACAAGTAATATAAAAGATATGAGTTTCAAAATACTTCATCATCAGAAAATTGTCTTTGTAAAAACCTAGTTCCTAATCATGCCAACCATAAATGTTTCTATCTTCTAAATAAGCAAATACTCATGGGAGCTTACCTCTAATCTCCTGTGAGTCTCTCAAAAGAACGGTGTCACTCAAAATATAATTTACAAAAACTTAGCAACTATTTATAGAGATCTCCCAAATATAATCCTAATATGGCTGGAATTGTATCACAATCTTATTTCCTATTTGGATTAATATTAGGTTGGTCACTTTTCTCAAAGTTTAAGCTTATAGATATGGACTTAAAATTAATACTTTAGGCCCGCTAATACGCCCTCTCATGTGCAAGGGCCCCGTGCATTTGCAACATAGATAAGATCGAGCCTTACATGCCTCAACAGGACTTATAAATGGACCAAACAACAATACTTTTTAATTATTTTTTAAATAACATAGAGGGGATTCAAACTTGGGACCATTGGGTCATTATAACTCTGATACTATATTAAGTTTGCCACTTTTCTAAAAGCTTAAGTTTGTATATATAAACTTAACATTAAGACTTTAAGCCCTCTAAAATTAGTAATATTACTTAAATATAATCCCAATCCAAAAAGAAATTATCAACCTACAAAAGTACTGAAACACCCTCTCCCAATTACAACAATAGTTCTTAAAGTTTCAAATTTTTGGGCGTTACATTAAATACTACTTCTTGTCTTCACAAGTTCCAAAAGCATATATTCCAAATATTAAGATTCTGAATGATGTAGAATTCATTAATAGTTGCTAAGTGAATAAATGAATTAAATTAAGGTCATATCATTTAAGAATTAGAATGTATAGATTTGGCATAAAATATTAAGTGATTCAATAAATGGTGATAATCTCTAAGAAGAAGGCTAATTGCTGTTTCAAAATAGGTTGTAAATCAACATCAAATACCAAACCACTCATTCCAATGAGTTGAGGAAGAAAGTCTACCAACTATTCAATGTATCTCCTTGTTCCTAACATGTTCTCATGTTGTCTCTTGAATTATTTGGTGTTGTAAACCCATGTTTTCAACTCAAGCAGGGTCAAAGCTCATACTAATATAAAGAGATACACAAAAACACCCTTGGCATTTGACATTAATAAGTTAAAGGACAAGTTAAATTTAAACTTACACATTACTTCCCGATTCTAACAAATGTTAGGAAAATATTCAATCTTGCACAAATTTTATGCAATAACCAAAAACACCTTCCATTTATGAGTGACTTGACTGAAATAATATTTAATATGTAAATAAAATAAAGTTTTAATAAATTCTAAATAGACTGATAGATTTAAAAAAAAAAAAAAGTCTTTTTGAATCTCTTTCGTGGACTTTCTTTCTACCATGGATGTTCTTGATCATCCACACCCGTTTCATTTTTATTTTCATGTTAACAAATTTTCTCTTTTAATATTCAATTTTATCTTAATTAGTTCAATCAATTTTAGTTTTATCATATTTTTTTAATCATTTTTAGCATAAGGACTGGATTCTTTTTATATGTTAATAAGTTTATTCTATCTCTTTTATATTTTTCTTTATATTTTGTTTTTAATTTTGATTTCAATTATATATTTTTTACAACTTTATATGATTCCTTTTTATAAGAACAGTACCACACATGGAAAGTAATTTGTCATCAAACAAGTCATAAAGCAGATAAAAGAAAGTCGAAAATAATAAATGTGGGTAAGTAATGTGACACTAATAAATGATTCAACATCTATGGTAGACAAAACTTTGTATAGGCTTAAGAATACATTTCTTGTGAATATGGATTTTATCCACTCCTATTGTCACACCCTGTACCCAATATAGTAATATTGTAGTGGATAAGAGCTTGCCAAGGGAACACAGTCGTCGCTATACCGAAATCCTCCTATAATCTTTAACTGATCGAATATCGAGGTACACAACAGACTAGTGAGTATGAAACTCAGTAAACAGCTAGAATTATAAAAATTGGCGTAACACTCAAAATAAAACAATTAATGGCGATAACCATTTCAAAATATGACTACTATTCAATAGTTATTCCATAAATGACCAATTCCTATTCATTTCTTGGTATACAAGCCACCAGTGCCTTGCTAAGAAAGTCAAAAAACTGATTTCACTATTCAAGGATGGCGCCCCTGTGCAAGAGAACTGGCGTGGCAGCGTAAAGTTTCTGATTTCCAATCTGTTACAAATTTTAGTTTCGCGCTCCTGCGCCAAAGGAGAAGGGTGCCTGTGCCAACTCTCTATCCTTTCTTACTTGAGTCAGTGCAAGTGGCGCTGCAGCGCAAAAGGTATGGCGCAGCGGTGCCAATTCTCTACCTAGACCTTTTTAGGTCGGTTAAAGATGCGATTGGCCAATTTCCTAGACTAATTACTCACTTATCCAGTCACATTTCTAATTCCATAAATACCTGTCTATGGGTAATCAAACATGCCTTTTCCATGTCAAATCTCATCGCATATACCCATACATATACCTATTTATATACACACGTCTCATTTACAAACAAACTTTCTACAAGTCTATCACATCCTCATGTACTCCCATAAACATATAAATCATTCACAAATGAGTTTCCACAAGCTAGCTACATTGTTCATATGGGTATCCATTTCACATAATTTTGGAACCTTCCATAGTACAGTCACAGATACTTAGCAAGAATGCTCTCTAATCAAGGTCGAACTTATCATATCACAGTTAGATCACATATATATGGGCCCATATCATATAGCCACCCATTGGCGGTATCCGTAGGCAAGGTATCGTCACAGTGAGTATTTCTCACATTGCACGAATCCGCCATCACCCAAAGGTGACAACCACATAGTCCTACTGGACTCTATCCTGCCGTACAGAATAGTACATATACATAGAGATGCCTACACTTGAGATAACTCGAGGCTAGTCTGACAATCTGGGCGATACCAGGCCCATGCTACCGAATCCTATGTAAGGAAACACAGGATCTAGACCTCCCCTTAAGCTATGAGAGTTAAGTATCCTAAGTTGTAGCATGCCACTCACATATCAATTTTCACATTCAGTCACATAAGTGAAGCTCTATATTAAGCTTTCACTCACATATCACATTTCACATTTCAGTCACATAAATGATGCTCTATGTTAAGCTTCTAACCCAATCATAACTTATCACAATTCATTCACCATAATGCTAGCATTTAACAGTATCACATTTCACATTCGTCATTCAATATATTCCCATGGGCTTGGCATGTAATTTCAAATTCATAACACAGCACACAGTGATGCATGCCTTCACACATCACAATATTGTAGTTCATTTTCATAACTGAGGTTCTACGTAGGCTTCTCATTAATCAAATATACATTCACAAATACAATAAGCCGACATATCTCATATACACTTGTGGATGTGCACAATCCACACATTGGCATCATTTCTACACACATAGAACCCCATTGATATCTTTATTCATGCCAACACCTTCCATTACTTTTCGATGTATTTCAAACGTATCGTTGCACAACTATGTCCATGTATAACTGATCTCATTCTTTTTCCACTCATACATATTCATGGCACTCTAATACACATGGTATTTCATAGACATTCATTTGTCATGCCATCTCACATAAGGAAATAATGTCCTAGAACGTTTGGCATGTATTTCATTCTTCATATACACGCATCGTTTCATTGGCAATGTTATTCAAGCCATATCACAACAAATTCACATATATGAGGGCACATTCACATTTCTATATCTCACACACATAGAATTTACACCAACATGTAACTCACATACACATCAAAGTGTGCGAAATCACACATTTCATAAATCATTATAAACCCCAATCAAATCATTTCCTATATCAAGGTTCATGTATTCATGGGCCCATCCATATTCCATCAACACATTTCACATATATTTACAAACACAATCATTAAACACATTTTATTAAGAGTTAACATCTGTTGTGTCCTCAGAAGGGTCTAGCTACTTACCTGATTAGCCTCGCCTCTTAATTTTGTTTTACTGTATTTCTTGACAAGTAGTTGTTTAAAGTTCATCTCTTCTTCTTCTCCTTCCTCTCTGGTAACCATTGCCATAGTCATGACATACTGATCAATGTCCATTTAGAAAGAATTAAACCCGTTATAGGTTAACAATATTTCAACCAACCAATAACATCATTGATTAAACACTATCACACACACATATTGGTTGGATTATTATAATAAGGGGTTATTCATTTCTAATCACCACCCAACTTCATGGAACTCAAATAAACATACATATTATAATCCATGAATTTTATTGAGTCAAAATAAGGTCATATACCCCTTGAAAATCCTTAATTTCATTCACACAGCAAATCTGTCTGCAAACCTCTCAAATGAACAGTACAACTTTGAAGAATTTTATAAAATTCTACAGTACTCAAATTTTTACAAAACTTTCCAGTAGTGAACTAGACACATATAAAAGTCATTTCACCAAAAATTATGATTTAATACAGAGTTTAAGTCAGTCAAATGAAATTTACTCCATATGCTCTGTTCTAGAAATTGTCATTCACAATTCTTTAAGTCCAGCTTTGGAAATTCATAAAAATTCATACACAGCCCCAAAAATTATGAAAATTTACAGTATAATAGAAAAAATATCCAAAGTTTTGCATGTCAAAAATCAAGGAATTTTATGAAGATTTTCCCCCTCAAATTGAGTTCATTCCCCATGTCCTGTTCTAAAATAGGGGAATTCACAATTTCAAACCAGAAATTCAAAAGTTCATTACAATTCACACACTATGAATTTTTGAGTAATTATTTAAACTCCTTGATGTGTCTAGTTTACCATATAAAAATTTCAGAGTCAGCAAACAACCATGGAATTTATGAGAATTTTTGGACTTAGCACTGTTCAGAAAAACAACTCTGCAGGATTCATACTCATACTTTACTTCTAGCTTCCTAGCATCATCAAATCTCTAAATTCTTCCATAACTCACTCTAATTCATGTTTTTCTAGCCATTTACAGCATATGCCTAGCATAAAATATCACAAATAACAATAAACCATTACTTAATAGCATGGTATGGCTAGAGCTAGAGAGATATGAGTGAATCTTTACCTCTTGGCCTCTTGTTTCCTTCCTCTCCTCTTAATTCCATGGCAAAATTGAGGGAAATAGGGAGAGAGGGTGCTGGACGTTTCAAAGAGAAATGGGAGAGAAAATGAATCTTTCTAGAGTTATCCCATGTTTTATAGATATACATCACACAACAGTTTCAATTAAGCCCTTACACTTTCTTAGCGTTTTTTTACACCCTTCCATCTCACATCTAATTTCATCCCACTCCATATATATACACATACCTCACAATGTTAATAATACATATTTTTACAATATATATGTAAGTTAAACTTACTTAAAATTTGGAGTGTCACACCTATAGTCCTATAAATTGTAATCCCACACACCCCAACACCAGGTCTTGGGAGACAACAATGTTGGAATGTTTTAAGCTCCATTAAAAGGGTTCGAACCTGCGACCTCGATATCCCAAACACCAAGTCCCAAGCCTTAACCAACTGGGCTACCCCTTAGGGACCCCCGATCAATTTAAACTAACGGTTTTTAAATCTAGGGGTGGAGGTGTTCTTTTAAGATTTTTCTATCATTGATTTCTTACCACTAAACCTTAGGGGTGTATATGTTTTCAATTTTTAAATTTTCCAATATTAATGTGTCTAGTTTTCAAGAAAATTGCCATTTCTACTAGTGCCAAAATGCATGCTTATCGTAATGAGAAAAATTGGTTGGACTCTAGAAGGGTTCACTATGCATAACATGTTAAAAAAGTGTAAAATGTAAAATCATAAAAAATAAAATATAATGCTATAATTCTTTTATTTTCATACAAATTGATTTTAAACAACCTTAAACCAATTAAATATATGAAATATAAGAGTAAAAAATATTAATCTTGAGAACTTTTTGGGCTAAATAGCTAACTAAATTAAATCCACCCAATTAAGGACTAGCCCTCTCGTTTTGCCTAACTCGTTCACATATGCAGTACAACCTCGATAAATTGATACAGCTGGGACTATAAAAAATTATTATTTTATTAAAGTTATTTATTTATGGAGAAATCAATAATTCCTTAATTTATTTAATAACTATTAATTTAAGAACATTTTTATGTTTTAATTATTTGTAATGTATTTTTTTTTATCAAGATTCATGTATATGCTATAAATAAAGACTAATGGATCAATGTGGTCAAAAGTTAATAAATTACATAAATCCATTTTTGCTATATGCCGTAGAAATGCAATAGACGTTGAGCATTTTGAATTATTCTAGTGAAAATGATGTAGTAAGGTAATCGACTACTAATGAAGAGATTATTGAAGAAGTAATGGATATGCTGATAAATAATGATAATGATCCAAATGATAGTTAAGTTTTAGCAAATGTAATTTGAAAAAGACCATTCAAGCAATAGTGACCATAAATAATTACTTGTTACAACATATTTTATATATATAACAAAAAGTTAAGGATGAGGTGGTAACCTTAAATAGTTTACTTGCTCCAATAGGAAAAAAATATAACCAAAAATTGAAGATGAGGTTGAGTTTAGTTGAGATAGAAAGGAAAAACCAAAAAACTTTAGATGCACATTTTGAAAAAGAGCAAAATTGAGAAACTAGAAGTTAAAAAAAATCGCCTTAATATTTACTTGTGCTATATATTTGATTAATTATTAATTTATATTTTTGTTGGATCCTAAAGGATTTGAAAAAAAAATATTATCTTATACATTTATCGAATTTATTAATTTAATACACACACAGAGGTTGAGACCAGAAGATTTTATTATTAATCGAGATTATTAATTTATTGAATTTTCATTTATCAAGGTTTTACTCTAAGTTACAAGCACATTGTTTTAAGTTGAAATCGGGACAAGTGATTCATAACAATTCAAAATTAAGGCATGTAACAATGTTATATCTCCTAGTAGGAGATAATAATATTGTTACATAAGATTTCTGACACTTTGAAAACTGCTACAGTGACTAATACAACATTGACTAATTTCCTTAATTACCATCATATATTGTTAAATGATATCTGCTTTATGAGCAGTGAAGAAACCAAAATGGAAGTAGAGACATAGCATCTTTTGACCTTGGCATTACTTGGAATAAGAGCTCTTACTGTTCATGCCTAAAGTCGATCAGGTTCCACTAAGTCAAACTTTAACTATCAATTCTCATTCTTTTCTATCTTTTATCTTTCCAGGCTTTATTAGCCTAGATTGTGGAATCCCTAAAAATTTGGGCTACAATGACAAGATAATAGGCATAAATTACAATTCATATGCAACCTTTATTGAGACTGGTGAAAGCTATAACATATCACCAAAATACAACACTTGTACCATTGAACAACAATTCTTGAATCTTATAAGCTTCCCTGAAGGAGTAAAACATTGCTACACCCTTAAACTCAAAAACAACACTGTAAGCTTTTGATTATAGCAAGAATATTCATGTGTGGAAACACTAATGGCAAAAGGAAAGTACCAAGTTGATGTGTGGGACATTCAGTGGAATTATAGGATACATCAACTATTGTTATATCAAGGAGATTATCCATATTGCCTAAAAAAATTATACATGTGTGTGACGTGTAAACATAGGTGGAGGAATACCTTTTATATCAATATTAGAACTAAGACCCTTGGAAAATTTATTTAACCTAATCAAGACCACCACAACTGACTTGGCGATAGGATGTCGGTTTAGCACGAAATGGAACATTCAGGTAATTCATTATATATATATTCCCAAAATTTGCTAATTTGAATGATGGTTTCTAAGGACAACTATATTCTATAGGTACAATGATGATGCTTATGATCGCATACGGAGGTCCTTTGGTAGCTTCAATTAGACAACAATAAATACATCGTTGTTAGTGGATTCGAGTCAAAGCTGGTTCAAACCACCGTCCAATGTAATGAGAATTGCAGCAATACTAGCAAAAGGTAGTAATACCTTGGACTTCAGCTGGAAGCATACTGATCCAACATCCCAATATTTTGCCTACTTCAACTTTGTTGAACTTAAAGATAACCAAGCATATAATAAGTCTAGAGAGCAAGAAATCTATTTGAACGAAAATTCCTGGAGGGGTCCTATTACTCCAAAGTACTAATTATCGAGTACTATATATAGTAATCCACCAATAACTACTACTTGAGTTTTCTATCAGAAAAACTGACAATTCAACACTACCACCCATACTCAATAGGCTTGAGTTGTATCAAATAAAGAAATTCAAACAACAGTTAACAGACCAAGAAGATGGTATGTTCTTTCAAACAATTAGTATTTGTATAGAGACAAAAAATAGTAACCTTTTTTTCCCTAAATAGAGGGTCAAAATTAGTTCCAACACTACTACAAAACAGGGCTTATACTGCACTTATTTACCGTGGACCTAAAACAATGCGATAAAAGTTAACATTTTGTGGCAGGCCACCACACTCGCAATAGAAGTTACCGGTTTTACTGCGTTTTTGGAGGCCTGCAGTAAAAAAACATAACTATAATAATTATAGTTTATAAACTCTCTTTTTTGGCGGTCCTCTCTCCCACTTCTCTCTCTCGCTTTATCTCATGCCTCCTTCTCAAATCCTTAATTTCCTCAATCTCTCATATTGCCTCTCAAATCTCGCATGGATAGTGGAAACTCCTTCCCTTAAGTTGTGATTCCTTCCCTCAAACCTTAATTTCGTTAATTTTGACAGCCGAGCAGCAAGCGTACGTGCAAGAACTTGATCGGAAGGCGGCCTCTCCTTGCTGTTCGATCCAAGATCTACGCCTCAGATTACCTCTCGCCGATTTCACCCAACGCCTACCTCACCTACACAGTCACTCCCTTGCCTCCAATGTCGCGCTCGCCCCCCAGCTCAACCAATTACCTTTTCTTGCCCTAATTTGAAGTGTATGGAGATCTCGACATCTAATACGGTCGTCAATCGGATAACTGGGTATGGTTTCTAATTCCTTTTCTGTTTAATATTTTTATTTGATATATTATCGTATTTTCTCCCCAGTTACTAATCTATTATTATTGAGTTTTTTGTGTCCAACCCTGCATCTTGGAATGGCCAAACAGGTTTCAAGTCGCCTGATTGGCTGAAGCTGATCTGCATATTTAACCCTAAAATTATCATGATAAGGCTTGGGTGTGGGTGATATCAGTATGAGAGATCTACTTATTGATGTTTAAAATAAGAATCAATGATCTGTCCCATTGATAGAAATAAGTAGTGGGTGGAATTTTTTATAAAGTTAACAATTACATTGATTGTAATGTATGTCTTTGTAGTCTATGATAATTTGCAATTTTAAGTTTTAATGTCTTTTATGATGTTAGATTTTTAGATTTAATGGTTGTTTATGATACTTTCCTTTTATATGTTGCCATGGCTCACTGAATAGTGTGAAAGTTTAAAAATTATAGTGGAACCTTTGAAAGGTTCCTGGGCCATTTGGATATCATATTGTTCATATTCTTGTTCCCTATCTTTTGTCTGGCTCTAAGAAATGGTTGTTAGTACTGGTTGTTTAGTGATGCATTGATTAAATGTGTCTATTGGTGTTCTTCCTATGTAGAGATGAATTGGGTTGTTTTGTTGCTGATAAACGATGCTTGACCAGTCTTAAGACGGAAGGATGTACTAATGTAGGAGGATTTGTCCTCTGCTCATCAAGTCTTTCTATACTTTGGCTTTCAGATTTTTACTCCCTTTCTAAGATGGTAGCTATTTTATTTTATTCCATCTTGATTGTTTAATTAGGTGAATTTCTTTTTAAACCGGTGTGCCCTTCATGTAGATCTTTAACTGTCCCAATTTGAAAGAGATTTCTCTGGAATTTTCAAATTCCTACTCTGCCACCCGTGAGCAGGTTTTTGTTTTTTTTAACGTTAAATTTTGGGCTTTTGTTATCTGTATTTCTGTTATTGTTCTTATCTTTGTCTTATTATGTGCAAGTTTATACTTTTCATGACTTTATGCAATTTCTCATGTGGGTTTATTTGCTTTCATTTTGATTCTTACTTAGAAGTCTGAAAACACTGCTCGATGAGATTCTCCTTTGTTGAAAGCGTAGATTGCATTTTCCTTTTTTTTGTGTTTTTCAATTTTCTTTTCAGAGAACAAATTTGAAATCTGTTTGCATTACTTGAAGTGGTAAATGATAATACATATCTCTCGGGAGGAGCAGCCATGGTTTAATCTGCTTAGCATACTTGGTCTAGCTCATTGAATAACACAAGCTTGCTTGAATCAAGTGTTAATTTCTGGTCGAATTTGGTGTTTTTCTTGTGTTTAGTTTGAGTTCAATTGATCAAAACCTTTGACTTGATTGTCTTCAAAATGCATTGCGCACACACTAATTCACATACTTATATATTTATTTATGTGTTGCTTCTCTCTGCTTGACATACTAATTAAGAGGCCTTCCATCTTTTCTTTTTAGACATAGATTTAAAATTAGCAGCACAATCTTAAATGAAAAACAGTGAGCCTGAGTCTGACTCAATCTTAAATTCTGCTCGTTGAATTGTCAAGAGGACAACATAGATATTAATTATATATTTCAAAACTAGGGAATTAATGTTTGATTTATTAACGAGAAAATAATTTAGTACAATAAACTAAATTGAAATTAATGCTTGAATTCAAATAGTGTACCGAGGAAAAAGTAAATCTCAGCTAGAAGGGGAGAGTGGCTAAAGGGCATTAAACAAAAATTATTTTTTGATTTAAGTTTTCTCCATTTCATTTTATCCAGCTAGGTGAAAATGATTCCCATTGTATCATTTCTATTGAGTCTTGGATGGCAAAGTGCTTCGTATAGTGACTGCCACTTTCATGGTTTTAATTTTTTAATTTGTTGGTTTATCTAATTCAAAGTGTGATTTGGAAAGTCAAGAACTTTGAGAATGTTGAAATGTGGGACCAAGTATAGGACTTGAATTCTTTGTTAGGATATATGCACTTTTTGCTTTGTAACATCATGCTGTCTCTTTTTCATCTAACCCTTGTTTTCTGGACCAATATATATTTTGAGAATTGGGTCTCATCAGCCTGTTCTTTTCATTTCTAATAATATACTAGGATACTACTTTCTCTTTTGTACTCTGTAATTAATGGAGGAATCCATGTATAAATTCTGTCAGCTGATTTTTGAATGGGAAAAAAAAGAGTCTGAGAAACGTTGTAATGAAGTTTTATGCTTTTTATTTCAAATTTTATGATATAAAAGCTTTGCTGATATTGTTACTTTAGATATGTCTGGAAATGCTTTACTTTGCAAACTATTTGGTGATGCTGACAGTAGCATTGTGAGAGAAACCTGGGCTAGACTTATTGATCAAGCTCTTTCAAAGGGTGGCATTGCAGAAGCTTGTTTAGTACTAAAAAGGATTGGTTCCCATATATATATCCTGGGGATGGAGCTGTTTTACCTCTGGACACTTTATGTCTTCACCTTGAGAAGGCTGCTCTGGTACATTATCCGCTTTGTGCATGTTTAAGCACATGCTTTGTCTCATATGTGTGTGTATATATATATATATATATATATATATGTATGTATGTATGTATGTATGTATGTATGTATGTATAGGCATTTCTGTTTGCTTATGTGGAATTCTCTTTTTCTAGAAACTTTCTTTCTACCTGGATTGGATTTGAACCATTTTTATTGGGAGACTGTTAAAAGAAGTTTTAAATATACCAATATTTAGTATTTTTCTCCTCACCTCTTCCTCTCAACCACTTTTTTCTGCATGATGCATGCAAACTTCTTTTTACATGCAAGCAAAATCAAAGAGTTGGCAAGTTCTTAGATAAACTCAATCTTACATTAATTAGCAAAAAACTATTAGCATTTGACAGAGACAGGGCAAAGGAACAGAAATAAATGTAAAAGGGACCTTTTAAGTAGATGTGTCTTATATGGATAATATTACCATTTCTTAGTGATGACTGTAATGGCCATTATCTACCCTTAGATATTTATTTTCCTTAAAGACATACCATTTCATTATGCAGATTCATGGTGCTGATCTAACTGGAGGGATCCAAACTGTTGCTTGTATTAATGGCTTGAAATAACACCTAAGGATAAATCATGTTTTCAGTCCAAGATTTAATTCTGTTCTCCTTGAATTTTGGGTACCAGGTATATGACAGAGGTACGAAGATTACCCCTTCCACAGAGCCGGACTGAAGCTGTTTACAGAGGATTTCGAGAACTTGAAGATCCCTGATAAATTCTTTTCCTTTGGATCGGTTTTGATGTTTCTTGTTTGATATAATACTGTATGATTAATTTTTTTATTTTTTTCTTGTCACATTGCGATAAAAATATTATAGGTTCACCATTGGAAGTTCTCATGTAGCATTATGCTTAATACTTGACATTGCAATAAAAATATTATAGATTCAAAAGCCCTCAATCCACAAGGACCGTCGAAAGTCAGAGCAACAATACCCCACACAGTTTGCAGGGTTTTAATTAGTTATATTCATATAATAATATTGCTGCTGTTGTTGTTGGGTTTAGGAATTGTGAACCAAAAATGGGTTGAAATGCGAACCAAAAATGGGTATAATCATTTATGGCGGGCAACCAGCCCGCGGTAAATACTTTTACACCAAATCACTAAATTCTACGGCGGTCATTGTGACTGCGGTAAAACCATTTTTATGGCGGGCCAAAACCGCGGTAAAAAGTAAAATTAGTTTTTACGGCACCATTTTATACGATGGGCTTAAACGCCGTATGCCCCCCGTAGAAGGCTTTTTACCGCAGTTTCGGCCCACCGTAAAAGGTCGATTTTCTGTAGTGCAATTATTTTGATTCTAACTTCTTTATGCATGAAAAACCATTAATCGATGCTATCATTAAATATCAAGTTAGAATATGGAGTGAAAATATCATAATGGCAAGGTGTTAAAGTGATGTCTCAAAATTGTAAAAAATTAATCAAAGCTAGCTAAACTGAGCTAGAATGAATGAGTTTTAAGTTACATGCCATAACTAATGTAACAGTTTTAAGAGACATAACTGTCAAGTAGCTAAGATAGTTATTTTTTTGTTTTGCATCTCACATGTATTCAGTTAGGAGGCATTGAGTCTCCATTTTACATAAGAAATAAAAAGACAATTGTACCTTGAACAAGAAATAAAAACGTATAGAAATGTCTTTCCCAATAGAAAATCTGAAATCCCTTAATGTTGCAAGCCATTTTTTTAGATTCGGAGAGCTGGTGCAAGTCACCTTGAAATTGTCAACTAATTAGGAGGTGTCGTGTTACAAATATTTGATGGTGAATCTTACAAGGAAAAGGTTAAGCATTCCCTAAAGGAAAAGTGGAGGTGGGAGCAAACAAAAGTGACAAGTGATGGTATACTGTAAAGGGTTGATTCTGACAGTACTATTGAATCTGAATGCCAAAAAATTAAGATATTGTTATCCAGAAACATTCTCATAAATGAACACGAGTCCGAGGAAATAGTTTTAGATGCTCACTAAATCTAGAATCTCAGAAGGAATGACTTAGAAATATCTTTGAACACAGAAATGAGATGGAAAAGTAAAATTGTGATGCTTATGTTCTAAGAGACGAGAAGGAAAAGTTCTCGACTTACTGTAATCGACTCAAATCAAGAATAGTGACTAATAGATTTTAATGTTTAGGCTAAATAATGATGCATAAAGATTTGGGATGTGTTAATACCTTCGAATATTGATATATGTGTAATTGTTGAATGATTTGGGTGAATCTCAATGCCTTAACCATATGCCTAGACTCCTCTTTTATGTTGATGAATGAAATAGCTTGATAAGGATAGAATAATAGGAAAAATATTTGAAGTAGGATTTTAATTTTCTAGGTAAGAATAAGGCCTATGTATTTATCTAATATAAACAATGTATGATAATCTAAGATAATGCATGAAATATATAATTAAAATTATCCTAAGAAAACACAAGGATAATGCATGAAAGGACTTCTTATCATAATCAAAACCCTTTTTACCATCTGCCCTCACCCTTAACCTCAATTCTTAATTACCAAAATACCCCCCAAGTGGGCTTAGGTTCAACAAATTGGGCTAGGTAGGCCTCATGTCTTCTGTTTATACCATCCAAACCACAACCCGCTAAAGAGCCCCATAGGTGGCTTTGGTCCACTTGGCCGTAGACTAAATACAACTTAGGATACGGATTCATATTTGATACAGATTTAGATTTGCATGGTTCCCTGGTATTAAGCCTTGGGACTCTAAGATACCATGAACCATAGCCCGATGTATAGCCCAACAGATAGAATGCACGCTTACAGATTGATGCTATCTAGGATTTATATATTTTGGGCTATCAGATTCTGAGTTTAGAGACCTTTTACTTGTTGTACTGATTATGAAGTACTATGGCCATGGACTTTTGTAACAGATTCAGATATAACAAAATGAGATTTAGATATGACAGATTCATATTTAGATATGGCATATTCGGATTAGATATGATTTGGGCCTTCGTCATAGGCGTATTGGGCTTGGATGAAATCAAGCATCAATAGAAGGTTAGATTTTTTAAGTGAATTTAAGAGTTTTTATGTGTAATATACATGAGAAAGCTTAATGGAATTGAGAGGACATTTGTAACAAAAGAGATTAGAGATTGAGAGTCTCTTGAGAGCTTGAAAAAATCTCGTAAGGCGTGGGAAATTGAGAGGTTTTTGAGTTTTAGAAATTCTGTTGTTGGAAAAGCTCTATAACTTCATTGTTTTCTAGTGGATTTGCTCCTGTTTCACCATGGATAGAGATCATTCTTGATTGAACCACATAGATCTCTTGTGCTCTTGGTTATTTGTGAAGTGTTTACTTATAGTCTTGTGACAGATAACTGCGTTCTTAATTGTTCTTGGTTAGAATTTTTTGGTTTTGGTCAAACTTGGCACAACACAAAGAGATCCATGTGCCCCTAAAAATCAATCTTGGTAAGGGTCTTAATTGCAGACATAATGATTATAATCCCCCGAAGGATCATATCCCTGTAAGTCTAAACTTTAAACAAGTATCCTACCTTCTTAAACCTTGATTATCCCGATGCTTTAGTAACAAAATTAACAGGCATACATGCAGGAACTTATCATCAAGTGGAATAGCTGGGGGGATATCTCCTTACATATCCAGTCTCAAATTGATACAATCTCTGCAAGCATCTCATCAAAGACCTATTAATAATGGGAACCAAGTCATTAGCTTTATCTTTCCAATCAACACTTTAAGAACTTATAAATAAACAGCAATTTGGTGGGGCCAGTGCCTGATTTTCTAACATAACTACCATCCTTGTCTTTACTATAAGTAACTTAGAATTATTGATTGTACAGAAAGTTTCATGGTTAAATAAAAAACAAATGATCATCATCTTCGTTATTTCCTTACAAAAACTTGAGACCAAATAAATTCAAAGGTTCAATACCAGCTGCACTCCTAAAGAAAAAAGAGGATGGTTTGCTATGACTAAGGTTTGCTTTCAATCCAAATTACTGTTGTTTGATGGTTTTAGCATTCTGCGTACCCAGCAACCAGAGACCACACATATTTATTTCTCAAAATATAACTAGTTAGTTATTAGATCTACGGACTATCTGCAATCAAGCCTTGTATAATTAAGTCTAACTATCATCACTCTATATTTTAGTGTGGATGGATATCCATATCCATGTCCTAAAGCTTCATGCGGAGACAAGGACAAGTCTACACTTCCAGTAGTAGTTGTTCCACTTGTGGCAACAATTGTTTCTGTTTGTGTCATCTTAAGTGCAATAGCTATTCTACAGACATATAGAAGAAGAAAACAAGGGAAGAATAACATAACATAAACTATTCAAATTTTTAGATCATTCATTCATTTCATGCCTATAAATTTGTAATAAATCCCAAATAAGAAGAATGGATCATAGAAGTTGAAAAGTTGTAGTCATAGGTATAAATACTCAGATTTGGCGAAGATTACCAATAACTTACAGACAGTTAGTATGGATTCTTGGATGCAACTCAAGTAGTTATGAAGATGCTTTCTGAATTTTCAAATCAAGGATATGAGGAGTTGAAGGCTAAGGTACATTAAGTAACTTGTATAGAAGCTTTACACCTCTTGAATATATGACTAAGATATGAATTTTTCTTCACAGGTCGAACTTCTTTTTAAAGCTCATCATAAAAACTTGACAACTTTTGTTGGGTATTGCAATGAGCACAAGAGCATGGGACTTAAAAGCACATCTATTATGTTTTTTTTGCTCATTTAAGATTTTTATGAAATTTAAGCTGCTTTAAATTGTTATAGCTATTTTTTACCTGGATTGTTAATTGAATGAAATTTTCCCACTAATAAAAACAAATGGAGGGCATACCTTACCTTTTTATTTATGGATCTAGAAACCAATGCAAATATCCTAAGTTGGGAAGGGAGACTTTGAACAGCAGCAGAGGCAGCACAAGGTCAAGAAGAAAATGATTTGCATATCTTCCCTTGTTAGCATTTTCTACCCTTTTTTTTTCTATCTAAGGTTGTAATTAAGTTTGAAATGTAGGATTAGAGCATCTCAACAGAGATGTGAAGTCCATAAACATCTTATTAAATGAAAATTTTGAGGCCAAATTAGCTCATTTTTGCCTTTCTAGAGTTTTTCTAATTGAAGGTGGAACTCATGTGTCGACAATTATTGCTAGTATTCCTCATTACCATGACCCTAAGTAAGTACACTGGTTGTTGTTACAAATATCAATTTTCTATTTTTTTTAAGTTTTTACCTTTGATGCCACACACGCACAGATTTAGAGCCATGAAAGTACCTTCATTATAATCTTATATTGCACAATCATTTCATAAAAGAAAATAAATTTAATGATAAATTAGTTATTAACACAAATCTGAGCCTATGCATATTAGCACTGCAAGTACTATGTATAACATATTAGACAGGTGTGAACGGAGAAAAGTGATGTATTTAGCATTCGGGTGGTTATCTTGGAGATAATCACAAGTAAACCTGTGGTTGAAAAACTCATGAGGATGACTACATTCACATAAGCCTATAGGTGATGTAACATCCTAAATCTCAAATTTGTAAATGGTCATAACTTAATTGTTATAGTGCATGTATATATATGGCTTGAGTGTATACACATGAGTGTCTTGATGATAAATTAAAGACATTTTAGGGCATATTAAAAGATTCAAAATTTGAGGCTGTAGATTGTAATTGTGCATATGTGATTATTATATAAAAGGGTAAGGAGTAGGCAATTTTAGAGAATTCAATCCCTCCAAACTCCTATAAATGCTCCCAGCTCTCTCTTACTTTCTCCCTCTCAATTTTGCCAAGGATTTAAGAAGAAGGAAGAAGAAGTAGGAAGCAAAGAGGTAAAACTCACCTCCTTTCTTCAAGCTCTAGCTATTGTGCATGCAATTACGTTATGGATTATTGTGGTTTGTGGTATTTTATGTTATGTATATGTTAAAACTTACTAAGCAACATGATTTGTGATGGGTTATGAAAGATATAAGAGGATGGGATAATGCTAGGAAGCTAGAAATGATGTTTTACACCACAAATTCTGTAGGGCTTTGTACGGAGCAGGTTATAGTTCGAAAATTTCTAGAAATTCTAGAGTCACATTTTTTTTAGCTCTGAAATTTTGACAAGATAAACTAGATATATAAGGATTATATAGAATTTTGAATCACCTAAAAATTTGAAGTATGTGACATGTAGTAAATTTTTGAATTTGTTGAAACAAAATTGGACTTCCCCTATTTTAAAATAGAGCATGGGGAATAAATTTTATTTGAGGGACTTATTCTTCATAAAAACACTTGATTTTGTGTGTGAGATCTTGAATATGTTTTCTTTTAAACTGAAAATCTCATGGATTTTGGAGCTTTGTAAGAATTGTTATGATTTTTTAAATTTGTGCTTTTAAAACTGAGATTTTTAGGTTTCAGAACAAAGTAAGGAAAACAAAATGTTCTTGACCGACCCAAACTCAACAAAAAGTTGTGATTTTTGGAACATGTGTTTTGTATTAGATTGAAGAGTTTTGTCACAATTTGATCATTGATTGGGTTTATATAAATTTTCAAAGTCATATTGCTCAGTTTAAGAGCCACTGGATAGGAATTGTATATGGACAAAACTAAATGATGTCGAGGGGCATATGACCTCATTTTGCTCTAAAAACTTGAACAAGACATGTTATGTGTGTGTTAATGATGTATACAAATTTGTATAGATTTTGGGATAAGGGTTAACTTCCTAAAAATCATCCAATTGAGAGTGTATAGGATTGAGTCAATAAAAGATTTACTTTCCACTGTTGTGTGATGATCCTTAAAGGAATTTAGTTTTATGATTCCTGGGTTGAGATAAGGATACTACAGCGGAATTTGATCAGGTAAGTAAGCTAAACTAATTCTGAGGTCACAATGGACTTGTTGTGGTTTATGAGGTGCATATTGTGCCATATATTTATGTGAATATAAATGTTATGTTTGATTGAAATATTGTGCCTGTGATGAGATTGGAAGTTTGATTTTTGAACTTGTACTTATGAATTTGGTATATGATGGCATTGAAAAATGTCTATGACCTGATATGTGATGGTATGGAATTGTGCCAATGGTTATGATTGTGGTGAGATGAAATTGTCCATATAAATTTGATTGTGATGGCATGAAATAATGCCTATGATTTTGATATATAATGGCATGAAATGCTACCTATAAAACTCATATGTGATGACATGAAATGGTGCACATGGAATTGATATTTGATGGCATGAAACTTGTGTAAATATTGATATGTGATATGCTATGGAAATGATGATTCATGTCTAATGCCTTAGGGACCAAATTCTATTTGAATGAATTGTGCACGAGAGCCATCTCTTGAGATTATGTGGGGGCCATCTCTTGATGGTCATGGAGACCACAAAGTGCCACACACAATGCAAAATGCCATGTGTAGACCGTTCTGATTAATAGCATGGGGGCCACCTCTTGAGATTATGTGGGGGCCAACTCTTGAATGTTATGAAACCACAAAGCGCCACACACAATGCAAAGTGTCACATGCAGAGTATTGTGATTGAATAAGTGAGGGGAGGTCTGAACCATGTGTTTCCTAGTGTACGATTCGGTAGCATGGGCCTGGTATCACCCGGATTTTTAGACTAACCTCAGATTTGTGAAAATATGTGTAATATGTCCTTAAGGCTACATTGAAATGTGATAAGTATGTAGGGGTGCTTAAGAGCATAAAATAGCCTACAAAAGGCAAATGAGACAGAAAGTTTGCGCAGGTGCGCAAGTGTGGTTGCGCTCATGTTGATTTAGAAATTTTAGATAGAATGTTAGCGCAGGTACACAACATATGTGGCACAGGAGCACAACTCTTGTTTCATGTTGAGGTAGAAATCTTGTGTAGGCGCGCAATGCCTATTGCACAAGAGCGCGATTTTTGTTATATGGGATTGGATTGTTTGACTTGTATGGCAAGTAATTACTTATAAAATTGTGTTTAATATGAGTTTTCCTTTAACTTGCCATGTGTTTGGATAATGCGAGCTTACTTACTGGGTTATACTTATTAGTCTGTTGTGCTCCTCAGGTGAACGATAGATAGTAGCTTGTTTGAAGGATCTTTTGGTAGAGAGACGACAGAGTTCCCTTGGAAATTATATGTTTGTTGTATCATCATTATTTTGTTTATCATTGTTTTGATTTTTGAGCTATTGTTGTAAATATTACTGTGCCATAATTGTCAGTTGTTGGGAACTTTAGTTTATGAATAAAATATGCTTCTGTTTGCCACAGTTGCCAGTTAAAAAATGATAAATGAATGTCATTAGTTGCACTTAGGACTCCTTAGGGATTCAGGGTGTGACAGGTGAGTTCCAAGCTTTCAGAGGGGATACTCTCAATATCATGGATAGGAGATTACAGAGAGATTTTGACACCAAACTCAATCTGGAAAGCTGCAAAAGTACCTATGGCTTTTGTTTCTTCAACTCCCGCGAAAAGGCCAACCATGAATCAGGTAGTGATGGAATTAAACGAATCTCTAACAATTGAGATGGCACGTGTGAAGAAGGGTCAGGAAGCTAAATTGAAAGACACTATGATTTCTGTCAATTTGAATCTCTAAACCCAATTATATCCCCTTAGTAAGGTAGTACTTTCTCAAAATATACCCTGTTTAAGTATGTATACATGTTTGTGTTCCAGGGTTTGGAAGCCTCTCTATGTCAATTGCTTTGTGCTCCATTGAATTTTAAAAAAAAATAAATAAGCTAGTTGCAACGTTTTTAATGTACGTTTAATGAAAAATGAATTGATGCAGTTTTTTTTTTTTTTTTGGTGATTTCCATTGTTTATATCTGGTGAGCAATCAATTTTTGATCTTATTCATCCGTGTTTTGACATATAGTACTTTCAACTATGAAGGCAAATGCCAATTCCAATATCAAAATGCAAGTTATTGAACTATTAGAAGAATCAACGACTTACTAATACGTACTGAGAATAGCCAAAAACTTGTTGACGGTTCTTAATTTTAAGCTTCAGTTGATTTTGATATATACACACACACACACACACACACATACCACTTCTTGTCCTCACAAGTTCCAAAAGCATATTCCAAAAATTAAGATCCCCGAAAGATGCAAAATTCATTAATATATAGTTGCCAAGTGAATTAATGATTAAATTTATGTCACATCATTTAAGAATTGGGATGCATGATTTTGAGATAGAATTTTGAAATGGGTAGCATTACTCTTATTTAAGTGGTGCTATCTAGTCTCACCGTTAAAGAAACCAAAAAAAAAAAAGGGGTGATTCAATATGGCAATAATCTCCAAGAAGAAGGCTAATGGTTGTTCCAAAATTGGCTGTAAATCAACATCAAATACCAAACCACTCATTGCAATGAGTGAGGAAGAAAGTCTACCAGGTAATCAATATGCCTCCTTGTTTCTAACGTATTTTCATGGTGTTTCTTGAATTATTTAGTATTGTAATTTCAAGTTTTCAACTCAAGCGGGTCATACCTTGTACTAATATAAAGAGATCGACAAAAAAACCCTGGCATCTGACATTAGTATGTGAAAGGACAGCTCAAATTTAAACTTACACATTAATTCCTAATTTTAACAAACGTTAGGAAAATATTCATTCTTCTAGTGTCGACATGCATGCTTATTGAAATGAGAAAAAATTTGTTGAACTCTAGAAGGGTTCGCTACCCATAACACTTTAAAAAATTTAAAATATTAAATAATAAAAACTAAAATATAATGCTTTTAATTCTTTTATTTTCATAAAAATTGATTTTAAACACAAAATCAACTAAATATATGAAATATAAGAGTTAAAAATATTAATCTTAAGAACTTTTTGGGTCTAAATATTTAGTTAACTAAGATATGTATGATATATAATATTTTCAAATTTTAAACATCTATTAGCAACTATTAGAAATTTTACCATAATTATTTTTTAAATCTATTATTTTAGTTCTTTTTCCACAGTGTAAGATCTATATTTGTTTGTAACATATTTTAATTAAGAAAAATTTCATACCCGTGAGTATGAGAGAACTACTTAGTTCAGAGGCTTTAAAAACTAATATCATATAGTTTTATTGATCTTAGGAATTTTTTTTATTAATAAGAAATATGAATTTAACTAATTATTAATGATTTAGATTTTTTTTTTCGTAGGACTGATTCTTGGATAACTATAACATAAAAACTATACATTTCGGGTTTTATTTAATGCAAATATCTAACTACTTTATATCACTCACAATTCTCTATAATACCGTCCAAAAATCTTGACAGGCCAATATAAAATCAAATATGTTATATAATAAAAATTATTATTATTTATCTTTGTTTATAATCCAAATAATTGTAATGTTAATAATCTAAATATTTTTAAAATTGTTTTTTGGTCCACCTAGCTTGTTCCTACATCACATCCTATAATAAAAAATATCTTTTACAAGACTACACTTTTAAATAGATCAAAGTCGTAAAATAATTTTTTAATAACTTATATTTTAGGATAAAATAATTAAATTTATAAATTTATAATGTTTATTACTTCAATTTGAATTTCATCAAAAGATTTGTAATCAATAAGGATCTATATGCATAAAAATATTGAATTTCAAACTTTAAATAAAAAAAAGCATCATCCATATAGATATATTTATATATTTATTCTAAATTATTCATGTTTCAATTTAATTGATAAAAAAAAAACAAAAACAAAAACCAACCCTTTATTAAGTCAGTTCCCTCTAATATTTGATGATCAAAATGTTATATAATATTAAAAATCTCAAGGTAATTAGCTCAAACTTAAAGAGGATCCTACTAAGTCGCTATTAACAGTTCGAGTTGTCCTACCTCGTATAGTAATAGAAACTATAGCTGCGTAGCATCCTTCATATAATTTGGACAAGGATTTTCTATTGATTATATCCTAAGCAAGAAGAAACCAAAATGACAATAGAGATATTATAGCAGTCCATCAGTGCATTCTTAAGTATACTTGCTATTACAGTTCTGGTTCCCGCTCACCAGCAATCATGTTTCTGTAACTCAATCTTTAAGATAGATATTTATTTGTTATAATTAAGCTTAGACATGCACTCAGATTTTCTCTCTGTCTCTGCAGGCTTTGTTAGCATAGATTGTGGAATACCATAAAATTCTGGCTATGCAGACAAGATAACAGGCATAAATTATACTTCGGATGCAGCCTTCATATATAGAGACTGGGGTAAGCTATAATATATTACAAGAGTACAACACTAAGATCCTGGAACAACAGTTCTTGAAGGTTAGAAGCTTCCCTGAGAGAATAAAAAATTGCTACACCCTGCGCCTGAACGCAGCCATCTTAAGTTTTTGATTAGAGCAAGATTCATGTATGGAAATTATGATGGCAAAGGGAAAGCACCAAGTTTTGATCTGCTTCTTGAAGCAGATGTGTAGGATACATTGGAAATAAAAGATGCATCCACTATTGTTACAAAAGAGATCATCCATATTCCCCGGAAAAATAATTATATATATGTATGTCTTGGAAATGCAGGAGGTGGAACACCTTTCATATCAGCATTAGAACTCAGACCCTTGGATAATGCCAGTTATGTAACTCAGTCAGGATCACTTCAACTCTTTTGTCGGTGGGATGTTGGTTTAGCCAGCAACGGAACATTCAGGTAAGTCATTTTATATCACCAAAATTTGGTAATAAGAATAATGATTTCTGAGTAAAACTATATATGCTGCAGGGACAACGATGACCCTTATGATCGCACATGGTGGCCACCTGATAGCTACAATTGGACATCAATAAATAACTCGTTGTTTGTTCATTCCCATGAGGAGAAGTTCAAACCACCATATTCTGTAATGAGAACTGCCTCTATACCAGCAAAGGGTAGCAATACCTTGGACTTCAGTTGGGAGATTGCTGATCCCACATCCCAATATTATGCCTACCTCTAGTTCGCTGGACTGGAAGTTAACCAAGAATATGACAAGACCAGAGTACAGGAAATCTATATGAATGGAATGATCTGGAAACCGCCCTTCACTCCCATGTACTTAATCTCAACAATTGTATACAACAAATCACCTATATATGGAGGAAAAAAAATTGAAATATCTATCAGAAAAACTGAGAATTCAACGCTACCACCCATTCTCAATGCTCTTGAGATACATCAGGTGAAGGAATTCCAACAACTGCTAACGGACCAACAAGATCGTATGTTCTTCCAGACAATTAATTTTTGTATCAATATTGGCCAGTTTTTCCATTTTTTCTTTTCCTCTCAATTAAAGAATTACAATAAGTCCCCATGATGATTTCAATTCTATATTACAATAAGTCCCCATGATGATTTCAATTCTATCTTCTTTATGCATGTAAACCTATTAATTAGTTGATGCTGTCATGAATATCAAATCCAACTATAGAGTAAAAAGATCAGATTGGCAAGAAGATCCATGTGGCCCCAAACATTACATGTGGCCGGGTCTTAATTGCAGCTTCGATGATGATAATCCTCCTAGAATCGTATCTGTGTAAGTTTACATTTTCTAACTAGCGTCCTACTCTCTTATGCTTGATTATCAAGATGCTGTAGCACCAAAATTATTGGTTATGGACGGAGAAACTCATCATCAAGAGGAATTGTCATATCCAATACTATACATATAGAGTGTAACATTTAAACAATCATTTAATAGTGAACTCTGTCATTTCTTTCAAAAAATTATATTGAGTATTATCAAATACAGATTTCCTAGTCACAACCACAGCATTTCACTATAAATATGTACATTCAAAATCAAAAGAATTTCTACAGTATTGTCAAGTTAATATAAGGCAGCGGTCCGTGGTTGTTAAGAGAACTCCATCAGTATTGCCAAAAGTCCTCCATCTAGCTCCCAATCTACTGTTCACCTGAGGCACACAATGATTTAATGAGTAAAACTCAATAAGTAAGCTTAATAGATGTGATACAATGTTTACTAGCAATACAGATTAGTTATAGAACGGATACTATTCAAAGATACTATTCACTTCTTATTACTCAAGCCTCAAGTAACTTGTTGAAGAAGTTACACGGCATAAATCTCTTTGCAGGGGTTGTGCTCCTGCGCCAGTGAATCCGTATATTTGGCAAACTTCTTAGGCCATTTTCTCACTTGCCAATCACATTTCTTTTACTTCACTATTTCCTGTCTAAGGCCATTACGCATTCTCATCCACTATCACATAAGTAAGTTCACTTCATATTCACTTTCTCAATTCATCACATCCTCATGTGCATTCATAAACACATAAATCATTCACACATGAGTTTCCTTAAGGACTCACATACAATATTCGGTACCGTGCTAATGACACATATCATGTCCATATCACAAAATTCGGAAGCTTCCAGTCACAGATACGTAGAAACAGTGCTCTCTAATTAAGGTAGGACTTATCATATCATAGTCAGATCACATATATGGGCCCATATCACATAGCCACCTATTGGCGGCATCCGTAGGTAAGGCATCGTCGCAATGAGTATTTGTTACATTCTCACATTGCACGAATCCGCCATCACCCAGAGGTGACAGCTATATAGTCCTACTGGACTCTATCTTGCCGCACGAAATAGTACAGATACATATAGATGCCTACATTTGAAATAGCTCAAGGCTAGTCTGACAATTCGGGCGATACCGGGCCTATGCTACCAAATCTCTTATAGAGAAACACATGGTCCAAACCTCCCCTCAAGCTACGAGAGCTAAGTTTCCTACGTTTGACATGCCAATCATATATTACAATTCACATTCAGTCACATAAAAGAAGCTCTATATTAGGCTTCTAACACAATCACAATTCAAGCACCGTAGTGCTAACTTTTAACAGTATTCATTACATAATATAGCATACGGTAGAACACCATTTATTGTCGCCTTAGAATGGTTAGCTTACTTACCTTATACAGCTCATTTGTCGATGTTTGTGTTTAACCTAAAAACAATACAAAATCTTTTTAAGGTTCACCATACATATTGGTGAAATAATTCCCCTTTTTGGCTCTATTTCTATACATACTCCATCCAACAATTTATAACAAACAATTGTCTATTCCAAAATCCACACAAATGCATAGACAACTTTTGCACTTATATAAAATGTCTTCTTAAAATTGTTAGAGTCAAATAAGGTCATATGCTCACTCAAATTAACTTAATTCATTAACTCAACAATTCTATCAATGCATTCATTTCACTGAGCAGTAGAGACTTAAAAATTTATAAGAATTGCAATACTACTCAAATAACTACAAAATTTTTCAGGCTAGTATATAACTACCTCCATACAAAAAATGATGGCTTTACAAGGGGTTTAAGTCATTCAAACCCAATTATATCTAATTGCCCTGTTTTGGAAACTAAAGGTTCCAGTTTTATGAAGCCAATTTTAAAAATTCATAGCAATTCATATAGAGATTCAATCTCATTTAAACTTTACACTGTCATAGATAACATGTATAAGAACTTGCATACCAAAAATTAGGTAATTTTACAAAGATTTGGACCTTCAACCAAATTCGTTTTCCCCTACTCAGTTCTAAGACAGGCAAAATGTGAAATTCTAGACTAGAAGTTCAAAAATTCACTTCAATTCATATATTTCAAATTTTTGAGTGAATGAAATTTCTATACACTCCTGGACATGTCTATTTTTATCAGTAAAATTTTCAGAACCAGAAAAGATTTCCCTAAATTTTAGAAATTTTCAAAATAGGCACTGTTCAGTGTAAAAAGACTGTAGAATTTGAACTAAAGTCCCACTTCTAGCTTTGTATACTCATTCTCCTACTTAGTTTACTTCAATTCTCATTCAAATTCACATTTTTATACAATTTATATTATATAGCACAACAATTCTCATAATCACATCACTACACAAGGCAATTCTTACACAATATTAGAAAATAGCACAAGGCATACTAATTAGAAAATTGATTCTTCCCTCTTCCCTCTTCCTCCTTCCTTCCTTACCTTGGATTCTTGATGGCTTGGTGTGAAGAAGATTGAGAGAAAGTAAGAAGGGCCAGAACATGTAAGTCAAAGGAAGGGAAAGAAAATAACACAAATTCTAGAATTCCTCTTCCTTTTATAGTAAACAAAAATTTTATCATAACCCTCTCCGTTCTCATTCCTTCAATTAAGTCCATCTCTCTTTCAATTATTACACTATAATTCAAATATATCACATATATATTAATACATATTAATACATATGTATTCATTATATATCACGACATATACACTAAAAATTTAGGATGCTACAGGAATAGCCGGGCAATCTCTGTAAGCATCTCATCTCAAATCCATTAATGATGGGACAAAGTCATCAGCTTAATATTTTCAATCACCATTTCAGGAACTTGTCAAACAACAGTTTGGTGGGACCAGTGCATGATTTTCTAACACAACTACCGTTCTTAACCGTACTGTAAGTTAATCAATGTTGTGATGTTACAAGAAGTTTCATGGTTGAAAAATAAGAATCAGTTTTGCTATTCTCTTGCAGAAACTTGAAAGCAAATAAACTCAAAAGGTTCAATACCAGATGCACTTATGCAAATAAAAAAGGATGGTTCGCTTTCACTAAGGTTTGCTTTAAGTCCGAAGTTATATATAGCTACGTTAATATAGTTGACAATTCATTTTTGGTAGTACTAGCTTTTTTTTTTTTTTTTTTTTTTGCGCTAGAGGGAAACTTAGTCCATTTTTGGAATGTAACATAGTAGCTTAAACTTTTAGACTAGGTGGTATTGGAGCAACAGTTCTGAGTTTAAACGCCAATATATGCATATTTGTTGTTTGCATTTATTTACGTCTGGATAAGGCAAGCTCAGTACTATTGGTGAGCCTTATATCTGGGCAGGTTATGACTATATTGTTACTGTTGTGCCCAAATCTAATAGTAGCTTTTAGGTCAGGTGGTGCCACACCTAAAAACCATTCATAGTATTGTTAGAGCTGCTGATATAGCAGCTTATCTATTCTATCGATGGGCTATAAGTAGCTATTAACACTAGATAATGTTACCATTAATTTAAGTCTTAAAATAAAAATTCTAATTATTATCACTCTATATTTTAGTGTGGAAGGAAATCCAGATCTTTGTCCTGAAATGGAATTTTAGAACGAGAAAACAAGGTAAGAACAACATATATATATATATATATATATATATATAGACACACACACACACGCACGCACGCACAGTTCTAGATTATTCGTTCAATTCATGCCTATAAACTCGTAGTAATTTCCAGATGGACAGAATGGATCGCTCGAGTGGAAAAAGCAAATGTACAAATACTCTGATTTGGTGAAGCTTACCAACAATTTTGAGAGGGTTATAGGGAAAGGAGGATTTGGAACAGTTCCATGGATGCTCGGATGACACTCAAGTAGCAGTAAAGATCCTCTCAGAATCTTCAATACAAGGATATAAGGAGTTTAAGGCTTAGGTATAACCTGTTCAGAAACTCTACAACTCCTTAAAATATGACTAATTATGATATGGTTTTTTATTCACAGGTCGAACTTCTTATGAGAGCTCATCATAAAAACTTGACAACCCTGGTTGGGTATTGCAATGAGAGCACCAATATGGGACTGATCTATGAGTTTATGGCAAATGGAAATTTACGAGAACATCGCTCAAGTTTTTTATTCATTTGATTTATGTGATTTTAATCAAGATAATCTGCTTTAAATAGTTTTAGCAACTTTGTAATTTTAGTATCAATTAATTGAAAGTTTTTCACTAATCAAACAGAGGTTAAGCAATTTTTTTATGTATCCAGAAAACAACAAAGATATCTTGAGTTGGGAAGGGAGACTACGAATAGCAGCAGAGAATATGTTCTGCATATTCTCCCTTGTTCAAATTTAATATATCTCTTCCCTATCTAAGGTGTTATTGTGACACTCTAAATTTTAAGTAAGTTTGACTTACATGTATATTGTAAAAATATGTATTATTAACATTATGAGGTATGTATATATATATATGGAGAGGGATGAAATTAGATGAGAGATGGAAGGGTGTGAATGAAAAACTAAGAAAGTGTAAGGGCTTAATTGAAATTATTGTGTGATGTATATTTATAAAACATGGAATAACTCTAGAAAATTCATTTTCTTCCCCCTTTCTCTTTGAAACGTCCAGCATACTCTCTCTCCATTTTCTCTCAATTTTTGCCATGGAATCAAGAGGAGAGGAAGGAAACAAGAGTCCAAAAGGTAAAGATTCACTCCTCTCTCTCTAACTCTAGTCACAACCATGCAATTAAGTGATGGTTTATTATTGTTTGTGATATTTCATGTTAGGCATATGCTGTAAATGGCTAGAAAAACATGAATTAGAATGAAATATGGAAGAATTTAAAGATTTGATGATGCTAGGAAGCTAGAAGTAAAGTATGAGTATGAATTCTGCAGAGTTGTTTTTCTGAACAGTGCTAAGTCCAAAAATTCCTATAAATTCCATGGTTGTTTGCTAACTCTGAAATTTTTATATGATAAACTAGACACCCCAAGGAGTTTATAAAATTTTGTAAAACTTGAAAATTCGTAGTGTGTGAATTGTAATGAATTTTTGAAATTTTGATTCGAAATTGTGAATTCCTCTGTTTTAACACAGGGCAGGGGGAATGAACTCGATTTGAGGGGGCAAATCTTTGCAAAATTTTGTGATTTTTAACACACAAACCCTTGGGTATGTTTTCTTTTAGACTGTAAATTTTCATGGTTTTTGGAGGAATTGTTATGATTTTTTCAAATCTGGACTTAAAGAACTGTGAATGTTAAGTTCCAGAACAGAGTATGTGAAATAAATTTTGTTTGACTGCCTTAAACTCCTTAGAAAATCATGATTTTTGGTGGAATGACTCTTATATGTGTCTAGTTTTAGACTGGAAAGTTTGGTAGAGATTGGATTATTGTATAATTTTATAAAATTCTTCAAATTTTCACTGTTCAGTTGAGAGGTCTACATACAGATTTGCTGTGTGGATGAAATTAAAGGTTTTCAAGGGGAATATGACCTTATTTTGACTCAATAAAATTCATGGACTATAATATGTATGTCTATTTGATTTCCATGAATTTTGGTGATGATTGGAAATGAATAACCTCTTATTATAATAATCCAACCAATATGTGTGTGTGATAGAGTTTAATAAATGATGTTATTGGTTGGTTGAATTGTTGTTAACCTAAAAGGGATTTAATGACTTCAAAATGGACACTGATCAGTGTGTCATGACTATGGCAATGGTTACCAGAGAGGAAGGAGAAGAAGAAGAGATGAACTTTAAACAACTGCTTGTCAAGAAATACAGGACAACAAAATTAAGAGGCGAGGCTAATCAGGTAAGTAGCTAGACCCTTCTGAGGACACAATAGATGTTAACTTTTAATGAAATGTGTTTAATAATTGTGCTTGTGAATATATGTGAAATGTGTTGATGAAATGTGGATGGGGCCATGAATACATGGACCTTGATATGGGATATGATTTGATTGGGGTTTATAGTGATTTATGAAATGTGTGATTTCACACATTTTGATGTGTATGTGATTGACATGTTGGTGTAATTTCTATGTGTGTAAGATATAGAAATGTGAATATGCCCTCATATATGTGAATTTGTTGTGATATGGCTTGAATAATATTGCCAATGAACCGATGTGTGTATATGAAGAATGAAATACATGCCAAACGTTCTAGGATACTAATTCCTCATGTGGATGGCATGACAAATGAATGTCTATGAAATACCATGTGTATTAGAGTTCCATGAATATGTATGAGTGGAAAATGAATGAGACTAGTTTGTGCAACGATATATTTGAAACATACATCAAAGAGTAATTAGAGGTGTTGGCACGAATAAAGATGTCATTGGGGTTCTATGTGTGTAGAAACGATGCCAATGTGTGGATTGTGCACATCCATAACCATATATGAGATATGTAGGCTTATTGTATTTGTGAATGTATATGTGATTAATGAGAAGCCTATGTAGAACCTCAATTATGAAAGTGAACTGCAACACTATGATGTGCGAAGGCAAGCATCATTGTGTGATGTGTTATGAATTTGAAAATTACATGCCAAGCCCATGGAAATATATTGAATGTCGAATGTGAAATGTGATACTATTAAATGCTAGCATTATGGTAAATGAATTGTGATAAGTTGTGATTGTGTTAGAAGCTTGACATAGAGCTTCATTTATGTGACTGAAATGTGATATGTGGTATGTGAGTGAAAGCTTCATATAGAGCTTCACTTATGTGACTTATTGTGAAAACTGAAATGTGAGTGGCATGCCACAACTTATGATATTTGGCTCTCATAGCTTGAGGGGAGGTCTGGACCATGTGTTTCCCTACATGGGATTCGGTAGCATAGGCCCGGTATCACCCGGATTGTCAAACTAGCCTCGAGCTATTTCAAGTGTAGGCATCTAAATGTATCCGTATTGTTACGTACTCCCATGGCTTGAGGGGAGGTATGGACCATGTGTTTCTCTAGACGAGATTCGGTAGCATGGGCCCGGTATCACCCGGATTGTCAGACTAGCCTTGAGCTATTTCATGGGTAGGCCTCTGAATGTATCTGTACTGTTCCGTATCCCCATGGCTTGAGGAGAGGTCTGAACCATGTGTTTCTTTAGACGAGATTCGGTAGCATAGGTCCGGTATCACCCGGATTGTCAGACTAGCCTTGAGCTGATTCATGGGTAGGCCTACATATGGGAACTGACTGTGAAATGAAAAGTCCTACCTTGATTAGAGAGCACTGTTCCTAAGTATCTGTGACTGTACTGTGGAAGCTTCCGAAATTATGTGAAATGGATATCCATAGGAACAATGTAGCTAGCTTGTGGAAACTCGTGTGTGAATGATTTATGTGTTTATGGGAGCATATGAGGATGTGTTAGACTTGTGAAAAGTTTATTTATAAATGAGACATGTATATAAATGGGCATTTGTATAGATATATGTGATGAGCTTTGACATAGAAAAGCCATGTTTGATCACCCATAGACAAGTATTTATAGAATTAGAAATGTGATAGGATAAGTGAGTAATTGGTCTAGGAAATTGGCCAATGATGCAAGGTTGGTGCATGAGCACCATTAAATGGTGCATGAGCACATCTTTAACCGACATAAAGTGGTATAGACAGAGAATGGCATCGCTGTGCCATACTTTCCGCGTTGGAGCGCCAATTGCACCGACTCAAGTAAGAGAGAACAGAGAGTTGGCACATGCGTGCCTCTCCCTTGGGGCAGGAGCACGGAATTGAAATTTGCAACGAATTGGAAATCAGAAACTTGGCACCACCATGCCAGTTCCCTTGCGCAGAGGCGCGATCCTTGAAAAGTGAAATCAATTTTCTGACTTTCTTAGTAGAGCACTAGTGGCTTATATACCAAGAAATAAATAGTAATTGGTGATTTATGGAATAAGTGTTTAATAGTGGTCATATTCTGAAATGGTTATCGCCATTAATTGTTTTATTGTGAGTTTTACGCCAATTTCATAATTCTAGCTGCTTACCGAGTTTCATACTCACTAGTCTGTTGTGTACCTCAGGTATTCAATCAATTAAAGATTAAGAGAGGATTTCGACATAGCGACGACTGTGTTCCCTTGGTAAGCTCTTTTTCGCTGCAATATTACTACATTGGGTGCGGGTTGTGACAGTAGATGTTGAAGTAAACAGGACTAGAAAACTCAAAATGTGCCTAAATTGAGGTATCTGGACCGACCCTTTCACTCCTAGGTTCTTATCCGTATACACTATATCCAGCACAGGACCCATAACTGGAGAAAACATTGAGTTCTCTATCAAAAAAACTAAGAACTCAACGCTACCACCCATCCTCAATGCTTTTGAGATATATCGACTAAAGGAATATTGGCTAGTTTTTGCTTTATTTCTTTCAATCGAAGGTTTAGATTCTGTCCCCATGATTTTGATTATAACTTTCCATGTATTCAAAACTATTAGTTGATGCTATAGTGAATATCAAGTCAAAATATGGAGTGAAAAGAAATTGGCGAGGAGATCCATGCGCTCCTAAAGATCACTTTTGGCAAGGTCTTAATTGCAGCTATGATGATACCCCTAGGATCATATCCCTGTAAGTTTACACCTTTAAACAATTGCATACCCTACCATCATAAACTTCATTAGCACGATGCTATAGCTACAAAATTGTTGGTCATGCATGCAGGAACTTATCATCAAGTGGAATAGTCGGCGAGATATCTTCTTACTTATGCAATCTTAAATTCATACAAACTCTGTAAGAATCTCAACTGAGACCTATTCATGATGGGAATCAAGTTATAAGCTTCATATTTTCAATCACCATTTCAGGGACTTATCAAACAACAGTTTGATTGGACCAATGGCTGATTTTCTAACACAACTACAATTGTTGGTCGTCCTGTAAGTTAATCAGTATTATTATAATGATACATGAGAGGTTTCATAGTGGAAAAACAAAGGATCATCTTTACTATTCTCTTGCAGAAACTTGAGAGCAAATAAACTTGAAGGTTCAATACTAGTCGCACTCATGCAAAGTGTGACACTCAAAATTTTTTTAAGTAAGTTTAACTTACAATTATATTGTAAAATGTGTATTACTAGCATTATGAATTATGTGTGTGTGTGTGTGTGTGTGTGTGTGTGTATATATGGAGTGAGATGCAATTAAATGAGATGGAGGGGCTAATTTACAACTTGAAAACTTAAAGGGTTAGGCTGAAATTTTGCATATTTGGATAAGTATAAAAGAGAGAATTCTAGAGAAATGTATTCATTTTGATCCTATCCCTGCAACTAGCCCTCATCTCTTTCTCCTCCATTGTTGCCAACAAATTAAGCAAGAGGATGAAATCTAGAGACAAACTAGAGGTAAAAATCAACTTCTCCTTCCATTTCCTTGCATGGTTCCATTATTTTTACAGGAAATTAATGTGATATGTTATAAATTTTGGAATAATTGTGTTATGTGTGTTCTGAAATTTGTGTGAAAACATGATATTATATGTGTTATAGTATATTGAAGGAGAAGGGATGATGTTTGGGAAGTTAGGAGATATGATTGAGTGAAATTCCTGCAGAGCCTCTTTGCTGAACATGGGTTAGTCCAAAAATTCTTATAAATTCCATCGCTGTTTGCTGATTTTGAAATTTTTATATGATAAACTAGACACCTCAAGGAGTTTATAGAATTTTGAAAAACTAGAAAATTCGTAGTGTGTGAATTGTAATGAATTTTTGAAATTCTGGTTTGAAATTGTGAATTCCCCTGTTTTAAAACAGGGAAGCAGGAATGAACTCGATTTGAGGGGAAAATCTTTGTAAAATTTTTTGATTTTTAATACAAAAACCCTTGTGTATTTTTTCTATTAGACTGTAAATTTTCATGGCTTTTGGAGTTATGTACGAATTGTTATGATTTTTCAAATCTGGACTTAAAGAACTGTGAATGTTAAGTTCCAGAACAGAGTATGTGAAATAAATTCCGTCTGACTACCTTAGACTCCTTAGAAAATCATGATTTTTGGTGGAATGACTCTTATATGTGTCTATTTTTAGACTGGAAAGTTTGGTGGACATTTGATCATTGTAGAATTTTATAAAATTCTTCAAAATTGCACTGTTCAGTTGAGAGGTCTGCAGACAGATTTGCTGTGTGAATGAAATTAAGGATTTTCAAGGGGTATATGACCTTATTTTGACTCAATAAAATTCATGGACTATAATATGTATGTCTATTTGATTTCCATGAATTTTGATGATGATTGAAAATGAATAACCTCTTACTATAATAATCCAACCAATATATGTGTGTGATAGAGTTTAATAAATGATGTTATTGGTTGGTTGAATTGTTGTTAACCTATAATGGATTTAATGACTTCTAAATGGACACTGATCAGTGTGTCATGACTATGACAATGGTTACCAGAGAGGAAGGAGAAGAAGAAGAGAAAAACTTTAAACAACTGCTTATCAAGAAATATGAAAGCAAAATTAAGAGGCGAGGCTAACCCGGTAAGTAGCTAGACCCTTTTGAGGACACAATAGATGTTGACTTTTAATGAAATGTGTTTAATGATTATGTTTGTGAATATATGTGAAATGTGTTGATGGAATGTGGATGGGGCCATGAATACATGGACCTTGATATAGGAAATGATTTGATTGGGGTTTATAGTGATTTATGAAATGTGTGATTTCACACACTTTGATGTGTATGTGATTGACTTGTTGGTGTAATTTCTATGTGTGTGAGAGATATAGAAATGTGAATGTGCCCTCATATATGTGAATTTGTTGTGATATGGCTTGAATAATATTGCCAATGAAACGATGTGTATATATGAAGAATGAAATACATGCCAAACGTCCTAGGATACTAATTCCTTATGTGAGATGGCATGATAAATGAATGTCTATGACATACCATGTGCATTAGAGTTCCATGAATATGTATGAATGGAACACGAATGAGACCAGTTATACATGGACATAGTTGTGCAACGAATGTTTGAAATACATCGAAGAGTAATGGAAGCGTTGCACTAATAAAGAAGCCAATAGGTTTCTACGTGTGTAAGAATGATGCCAATGTGTGGATTGAGCACATCCATAATTGTTCATGAGATATGTAGGCTTATAGTGTTTATGAATGTATATGTGATTAATGAGAAGTCTACGTAGAACCTCAATTATGAAAGTGAATTGCAATATTTTGATGTGTGAAGGCATGAATCACTATGTGATGTGTTATGAATTTGAAATTACATGCCAAGCCCATGGGAATATATTGAATGACGAATGTGAAATGTGATACTGTTAAATGCTAGCATTATAGTGAATGAATTGTGACAAGTGGGTTAGAAGCTTAATATAGAGCTTCACTTATGTGACTGAATATGAAAACTGATATGTGAGTGGCATCCCACAACTTAGGATATTTAGCTCTCATAGCTTGAGGGGAGGTCTGGACCATGTGTTTCCCTACATGGGATTCGGTAGCATGGGCCCGGTATCATCCGGATTGTCAGATTAGCCTCGAGCTATTTCAAGTGTAGGCATCTGAATGTATCCGTACTGTTACGTATCCCCATGGCTTGAGGGGAGGTTTGGACCATGTGTTTCTCTAGATGAGATTCGATAGCATGGGCCCGATATCACCCGGATTGTCAGACTAGCCTTGAGCTATTTCATGGGTAGGCCTCTGAATGTATTTGTACTGTTCCGCATCCCCATGGCTTGAGGGGAGGTCTGAACCATGTGTTTCTCTAGACGAGATTCGGTAGCATGGGCCTGGTATCACCTGGATTGTCAAACTAGCCTTGAGTTGATTCATGGGTAGGCCTACATATGGAAACTGACTGTGAAATGAAAAGTCCTACCTTGATTAGAGAGCACTGTTCCTAAGTATCTGTGATTGTACTGTGGAAGCTTCCGAAATTATGTGAAATGGATATCCATTTGAACAATGCAGCTAGCTTATGGAAACTCATGTGTGAATGATTTATATGTTTATGGGAGCACATGAGGATGTGTTAGATTTGTGGAAAGTTTATTAGTAAATGAGACATGTGTATATAAATGGGTGTATGTATGGATATATGTGATGAGTTTTGATATGGAAAGGCCATGCTTGATTACCCATAGACAGTTATTTATGGAATTAGGAATGTGACTGGATAAGAGAGCAATTGGTCTAGGAAATGGCCAATGATACAGGGCTGGCGCAGGAGCATAATTAAATGGTGCAATAGTGTATCTTTAGCGGATCTAAAGAGATATAAGCAGAGAATTGGCATCGCTGCGCCATACCTTTCGCGTTGAAGCGCTACTTGCATTGACTCAAGTAAGAGAGAATTAGAGAGTTGGCGCATGCGTGGCCTCCCTTGGCGCAGGAGCGTGAAACTGGAATTTACAACGGATTGGAAATCAGAAACTTGGCATCGTCGTGTCAGTTTCCTCGCACAAGGGCGCGATCCTTAAACAGTGAAAATCAATTTTCTGACTTTCTTAGTAGGACACTGGTGGCTTGTATACCAAGAAATAAACAGTAATCAGTGATTTATGGAATAAGTATTGAATAGTAGTCATATTCTAAAATGGTTATCACCATTAATTGTTTTATTTTGAGTGTTACGCCAATTTTTATAATTCTAGCTGCTTACTGAGTTTCATACTCACTAGTCTTTTGTGTACCTCAGGTATTCGATCAATTAAAGATTAAGGAAGGATTTTGGCATAGCGACAACCGTGTTCCCTTGGTAAGTTCTTTTCCGCTGCAATATTACTACATTGGGTGCGGGTTGTGACGCAAAGAAAGGAAAATGGTTGGCTACCATTAAGGTTTGCTTTCAATCCCAATTCAATAGTATGAGCTTTTTTACGATTTAAAAATTTTTATTGACAGTATGAGTATATTCACTTCTCAGCACCCAAAGACCGTGCATAGTAGTAAAGTATTATATAAATAATTCAACTTATAACCACTGTATATTTTAGTGTGGATGGAATCCAGATATATGTCCTGAAGCTTCATGCAGCATTTCAATCAATTGATAGGGCCCTGGAAAGCAGTTAATTTGTGCTAAAACTCAAAGAGCTTTTTGAAAGCTTGCATCAAATATGCAACTTTGAATATTCTAAAGAGAACGTTACATGAAATGTTCAAGAATTTTGATGAACTATTGCATGAGTGACTCTTTTAGAAGTTATTGCTATTCACATTTATCACTAAAGATTTTATAAGATTTACGATATTTTCTGTAAAAGCTAATATTTGGTATTACTCTGTCTATAATTAAAAGACTCTAAAAAGTCATATTAATTTAATTATAAATTTCTTATAATGTTATGCGTACTTAAAACCAAGGAAATTTATTAATGATTTTACAAATGCTTTCCAAAATGATTTGTAATTTTAGAAGAGTGAAATTTTTCATACTAAAAGTGTCCGATGTTCATGATTTTAGAAGGTATTAACGTGTATTAAATGATTTTGAAATGGTTTACATGTTATGTTTGATTATGTTTATTGGGTTTGACAAGTAATCCCTCGTCATCATCATTTTGCACATTAAGTTTTGGTTTTTTTATAAGGGTAAATTAATTTATTGGTATTTGCGTATTTGACGTGGGACTTTGATTAAAGAAAGAAATATAGGCCATGAAATAGCTAAGTTTGGCGCTTCTAGATTATGGTACGTGGATTGACTGCTATGATTATTATTGTCTTGTGTTATTGTTCGAAGAGTTGGATGTTTCGTTTGATAATTATCTATTGGTGAGTTTAGAATCTTGGTTTAATGATATCTTCTGCTGGAAAATTTCCTAAATGGTGATTTGATTATTTACCCTTTTTTTACTTTAAAAGATTGATAAGATCCAAAAAAAATTCCAAACTAAATTTCGTAGCATTTTCTAGACCAAAAAAGCAGAACATGACAGATCTAGGGCATTACAACTATTTTTGTTTATTGTCATGTAGTCATAATTCTCCCCATCCAATCCCTCTGTATAACACAAAATTTTCTCCATATGTAGGCTACTTTCCCACCAATGGGACTATATAGAAAATCAGTGCTTCTCTATCATCCTAATTCTTCCACACAGTGATTATCTTAATTTGCTAATTAAGTAGTGAATTTCAAATGGAATCACCTTTTTTCTCAGCGATAAACTTAATTAATCACCTTTTTTTCCGTAAAGGGTGAGACTATATGACCCAAAAATAAAATACTTTAGAAACTGCATTTATAAGTATATCCAAATAAAATTTTAAAATAATTAACATTGAAAAAAAATAAGAAAGAATTTAACCAAAAAAAATCTTTATCTATTAAATCAATGTTTATAATATGAAAAATAGAATTTAAACGCAATTTTCCTAAATTTGATGAAAAATGTGATTCATAAAAAAAATTTATAATAAATAATGTAAGTAATGGATTTTTTCAATTCTTTTAATATTTTCTGTTAAATATAATGTTAGACTATTGAATTTGTATTGATTATGTGAATTTAATTTTAGAGGATAAAATCTAAATTATTCAAGTTTTATATAGTTAGTGTACTCAAAAAAGGTGTGTGGAGAGTTTTTTTGGGGTTTCATAAATGATTGACTTCCTACATTTGTTTCTTCATTTCTTTTGTTCTCTGATTGATTACTTTGAAATAAAATTACCAAGTGTCATCACTACTTCGTAAAATTATTGCAAGGATTTTAATCAAAAGTCATTTTAAAAACCACAATAAAACAGATCCTATAAAAATATTGTGTCATAAGCATGAATAAGCTTCAGGCAGAAAACAAAAAATGAGAAAAAAAAATTTGAGTAATAGTATTATTACAAATAATGCATACAAACTCATGTGTCAAGTTTGATTGGAGAAGTGCACTTCAAATTTTAATTATATTAATTAATATTGATGATATTATAATCATTTAATAATATCACAAGTTTGTATAAATTTGTATTGATAACGTATGAATCAATAAACTTACTAAGTCCCTGAGATGAGAATAACCAACAACTTCAAGATGGTTCTGTGTAAGGGAGGACTTGGGGGAGCTCATAGTAGGCGTTGGACAAGAAGATTCTCTCTCCATCTTTTATACAAATGAAAATGCCGAAACAGATTACAAAACAGAGCAAAAACATTTTGTAGAAAACAGAGAGGAGGCACAAGGTGTCTCCATGATCCGATATTTTGCTCATCTTTCAACTACTACACATCACTTCTTAATCACGGAATTTCATAAATAAGAGCCTTAAAAAGTGATCAGGTTCAATTCCATGAAAGCTAATGAACCTTTATTACTTGACTCCAAACAACTCAAGTTCAAACTAATGCAACACAGACAGAGCAGAGAAGAACAGAGTGCTCTGTTCTTGAAGCAGTATTATCTATGTTTACCACACATTAACATTTGCTTTTCTCCTCTTCAATTCCATGCACTTGAACTCCTTGGGCTTCTCTCCAATGTCAAATATATATAAGTCTTGTAGCACTGGAAACAGTGTGGGAATCCAGTTCAGGAATAAAGCAGGCAAAGGAAGAAGGTGCTAGCAAGTTCAAATTCAAACAATCTCTGCGAATGATCATGCACAAATAACTTCCTTTGCAGGGTAGGCTTTATGCAAGATCATGATAATGCTAGTACACCAGGAAAATTGGAAAGAGCTAAGGTGGTGTTTGTTTTAATCATTTAAAACTTTTTAGATCTAGATAATTTTTAGGATTTAATTTATACTAGTTAATAGGATGTTTGTTTACTATTTTATACATCACTAAAAAAGTGGCAAGGGAATATTTTAATTTTAATATGACTTTTTTAACTTTGTTGAAATATAAAATGTTTACATTATATTACCATGTAAATAGTCAATATTATATCTATTACAATCATTTAAAAAATAAATATTTAATAAAATGAAATCAAAATTCTAATTATTAAATAATTATATTATACTAATTATTTTTATTTATGTACAATAATTTATAGATAAAAAACATTATTGAAAAAAATTTGAAATTTAATTAAATATAAAATAATTAAATTTTGGAATCTAAATACAAATAAATATAAATAATATTATGTTCTTAATTTAAATTATATTTTACATATTTATTCTTGCCCTTATTACAAAAATATATAAATATATTTGCATTATAAGCGTTTAGAAGATGACATGATGTTGAGAAAATGATGTGACGGATTGACAAAGTGTTATTAGTAGGGTGGCAAACTAAATGGAGAAGTTGAGAGGATATATTATAAAAGAGTAGTTCAGGTATTTTAATAGTTTAGATATTCTGAAAGATTATTTATATAATTTTGTTTGAAAATAAGTGTTTAACTGATAAAATAAATAATAAAAATTATTTCAATAACTTAAATCTGAATAGATTCAAGTTTTAGGACAAATCAAACAGGCCTAAGTCTGAATTTTGCACATTGCTAAACTTTGTCGGGATCATTCCCCTCCAGAGTACAGGACTATGTATTTGCAACTTCTACAACAAAAGCATACTCGAAGGGGGAAAAAGTCGCTAACAATTTTAATCAACTATCTGAGACTTTGGTTGACTTAATGATGATATCAAATTACACTTTTGTGTTCGCACAGGTTTCGAGATTATATTCTTTGATGGACCTCTATACTATTAGTTTTGTTTGAGTGGTGCTATTTAATCCCATCAATAAATTCTCGTAAAATAGAATACAATAAAAGGTGATATTACGATGATCTTCAAGAACGAGGCTATGTCCAATTAAGCACCTTGGAGATCACTTCATTGATGATGGTGAAAATTACTAATATTCCCAGAACAGCATCCTCTTCAAGCATTTCAACCAACTGATATTGAGCTTGCGAAGCAGTTTTTGCTAAAACTGGAGTGGTTTTATGAAGACTTGCTTCGGGTATGTAACTTTGAATTCAGAGATTCTCTCGTCATTTCCAATAAACTAGCTTGATAATAGATCTTTAATCCTTTGTTTATGGTTATACTTTGTTAAACAAAACACTATTAGATTGCTTACAAATGCAGGTGCAGTTATCTAGGCTCCACATGCACGAGGCATGTTAGGTATGCTCCTTAGCAGATGGAAGAAAGACATTGAACAAGTTAACCAATTTTTGTCTTTTCAAGTAACTTTATTTTAACAAAATTTGCAATAATAATAAAGTAATAAAATGTGGTAGCTGGAGATAATGGATCGGGCTGTAAAGCACCAATCTTTTTGTTGTTTTCAATTCATTGACTTAGAAGTCAAAAGTTGGCCACATAATTGCATTGTCTTCTACCTACAAGGCTTAACATCTTGTATTCTTTATTTCTAAAGATCTCCAATACAAAATCACCTTGTGGAAAATTATATCCTCTATTGTACTGTAGTTGAATATTGTAATTATTACCAACGTTTGAATTGAAAACATTGAAACTTTCAACCTCAATTTTTCAACTTGACAAATGAATGAAAATTGTAAAATATAATCGCTTTTCTTTTCTTTTCTTTTCTATTTGCATAGAAAATCTTTCAAAATCCTAAATTGAGAACTATTCTTTGACCAGACAAACCTAGTACTAAACAAAATTGAAAGCAATATATTGATATAATCTTTTCAACACAAGGTATATAGCTACAATATCTTTGTGGAAAACTTGCCTTACAAGTAGTGAATCCGTAATAATTTATTTTAGTAGTAAGAATTGTCTTAAGAGGAGCTGCATACTTAAATTTCAACCTAACAAGTGAAGCTTCCTAGCTCCCAATGAAGGACCAAACCCTCCTGTTTTGCCTAACTAATTGACATATATACGTGTTACAAGTACATTGTTTGAAGTTGAAAATTGACAAGTGGGTCATAAAAAATTCAAAACTGAGGCAATTTATAATATTATTATCTCCTGCAAGGAAATTTCTGATACTTGAAAATTCTGGACTCATTAATACATTCTTGGCTGTTGAGGATGTATAGCCCCTGAGCAAAGAAGAAACCAAAATGGCAGTAGAGATGTTAGAATATTTGATCTTTGCATTTCTTGGTATAGTAGCTTTTACAGTGCTGGTTCATGCGCAGAGTCAATCAGGTTTCAATAACTCTTATCTTTAAGTATCAATCTCATTGTTATTAACCAACTACATGCTAAGATATCTTCTTCTTCTTCTTCCTCTTCTTTTTTTTTTTTTTTTTTTTTGGCTATCCTATTCTCTGCAGGCTTTGTTAGCATAGATTGTGGAATACCAGAGAGTTCCAGCTATGCTGACAAGAAAACAGGCCTAAATTACACATCAGATGGAGCATTCATTGACTCTGGTGTAAGCTATAACATATCACCAGAATACAACAGTAGCACCCTTGAACAACAATTCTTGAATGTTAGAAGCTTCCCTTATGGAGTAAAACATTGCTACACTCTCACACCTGCAAACAGCAATAGTAAGTTTTTGATTAGAGCAAGATTCATGTATGGAAATTATGATGGCAGAGGGAAAGTACCAAGTTTTGATCTAGTTCTTGAAGCTGATGTGTGGGATTCCGTGGAACTAGAAGATGCATCAACTATTGTTACCAAGGAGATTATCCATCTTCCTCAGAAAAATTTTATTTATGTGTGTCTTGTAAACACAGGCTCTGGAACACCATTCATTTCAGCATTAGAATTAAGGCCCTTGCTGAATTCCACCTATGAAACTGAATCAGGATCACTAATACTTTTTCAGCGGTGGGATTTTGGTTCAATCACCAATGAAACTTTCAGGTGAGTCAGTTTTACATATGAATTTAATTAATTTGGTAAGTTGAATCCAGGATAGTAGATAAAATTTTTCCATGTAGGTACAAAGATGATGTTTATGATCGCATATGGTCACCTGGTAGCCTCAACAATGTTGCAATCATTAGTAACCGGTTAAAAGTTGAATCCCTGGACGATTTCCTACCACCCTCTGCTGTAATGCAGACTGCTGTGGTACCAGCTAATGGTAGCAACACCTTGAAGTTTGGTTGGAAGCCTAGGGATCCAAAATCCAGATATTATGGATACTTCTACTTTGCAGAGCTTGAAGATAACCAAGACAATCAGCCTAGAGAAATGACCATTTATATAAATGGAAGGAACTGGTATGGACCTGATGTTTTCCAATACTTGTACGCAAACACAATATACAGCACAACACCCATAACTGAAGAAAAAATTGAGTTCTCTATCAACACAACTAGAAATTCAAAACTACTGCCCATCCTCAATGCCGTTGAGATATATCAGGCAAAAGAATTCCGACAATTGCTGACTGACTCACAAGATGGTATGCTCTTCTAGACAATCATTTTTATGATGACACTAGTTTTTACTTTTTATTATCTTTACTTCTTGTTTAAGCATTAGATCACTTCTCTAATTTGTTACTGCCCTATGCATTTAGTTGAGGCAATAAAGAATATCAAGTCAAAATATGGGGTGAAAAGAAATTGGCAAGGAGATCCATGTGGCCCTAAAGCTTACCTGTGGGAGGGTCTCAATTGCAAATACAATGATGATGGACCACCTGGAATCATATCCCTGTAAGTTTACACCTTTAAAAAAGCATCCTAATTTCTTAGGCTTTATTTGCACCTAGCGGTTTGACAAAATTATTTATGCAGAAACTTATCAACAAGTGGATTGTCCGGGGAGATATCTCCATACATGTCCAGTCTGAGATCAATAAAAATTCTGTAACCATCTCAATCCCACATGAAACTCTAATTTTTCAACCTACCAATGGTGGGAACCAAGTCAACTTAACATTTTCCTTGACCATTTCAGGGACCTATCGAACAATAATTTGATGGGACCGGTACCTGATTTTCTATCACAGCTATCATTTTTGACAGAGCTGTAAGTTAATCAAGTTTATAACCCATAAGCAAAGTTTCCTACACAGAGGATCACATTTACCATCTTTTGCAGAAACCTTAGAGGAAACAAACTGGAAGGTTCAGTTCCAGCTGGACTCATGGAAAAAAAGAAGAATGGTTTGATGTCACTAAGGTCTACTTTCTGTCCGAAGTTCTGGATCAATTTGAATACAATTCATTATTAGGAGTGTTATTAGCATTTTCTGTTTCCAATCCCAGAAACCATTTTGTGATGTAGCTGCGAATTATTAGAAATAACAATAGTATCTTTTGACACTGGACTTGTCATTATTTAAAGGGTTACATTAACTGCCATTATCATCTGTTGATTCTAGTGTGGAAGGAAATCCAGACCTTTGTCCTGATGTCTCTTGCCCAAGAAGGAAAAAGTTTATTGTTCCAGTAGTGGTGTCGGTCGTTGCATTTTTTGTTTTCTTAATTGCAACTGCTATTTTATGGAGGCTTAAAAGGATGAAAGAAGGTATGAAAACCACTTCAAAAATTATTTAAGTCTTGAAAGCTATACATTAAATATATTACTATTACTCTTACTATTATTCTTATGAGTTTTTTAACAGTTCGGAGGAAGAAAGGATCATTGAAGTTGAAAAATCAAAGGTTCACATACTCTGATTTGGTGAAGATTACCAATAACTTTGAGAGGGTTCTTGGGAAGGGAGGATTTGGAACAGTTTACCATGGCTACTTAGATGATACTCAAGTAGCTGTGAAGATACTCTCCAAATCATCAGTTCAAGGATTTCAGCAGTTTCAAGCTGAGGTATGTAAAGCAACTTGTATAGAAACTTTTGAACTTTTTCAAACAAAACTGACAGAAATATGGCTTTTTCTTTACAGGTCGAACTTCTGATGAGAGTCCATCATAAGAACTTGACAACCCTTGTTGGATATTGTGACGAAGCCACCACCATGGGGTTGATCTATGAGTTCATGGCAAATGGAAACTTACGAGAACATCTAATAGGTTGGTTTTTACGTCATTCAGTTTACTTCTATAAAGTTTTAAGTGTAGGGGACGTCAAATAGGTCGTATGATTAAAATCGCATCATTTTTTAATAAATTAAACATGACAAAAGATAAGAATGTATAATATAAATAAATACAAAACAGTTACCAAATTAGTACAATAAGTAAAAATATAATTTCTCATTCATATTATCAATAATTTCACATCACTACTTTAATTATATAAACCATTTGATATCTCTGTTTAACCTCCATTTGGAGATCTTTGGACCATCAAAATGAATACTATGGCTTATACATTTTTTTAATGGATGCAGAAGATGATGCAAATATCCTGAGTTGGGAAGGTAGACTTCGTATAGCAACAGAGGCTGCACGAGGTTAAGAAGAATAATGATCCACCATAGATGTTTTAATTCTGATTTTCTACCAGAAGTACTATGTTTGTAATGAAGTGAATTAATATGATTGAATTTGAAATGTAGGATTGGAGTATCTCCACAGTGGTTGCAAACCGCCCATCGTCCACAGAGATGTAAAGTCGACAAACATATTATTGAATGAAAATTTCCAAGCCAAATTGGCTGATTTTGGCCTCTCCCGAACTTTTCCAGTTGACGACGGAACTCATGTGTCTACAAATGTTGCTGGCACCCCTGGTTACCTCGACCCTGCGTAAGTAAAACTTTTATTGTTATAGCTATCACTTTTCGAATTAGAAGATTCAACTTTTGTCACTACACACCCACAAGTTTAAAGCTACAGAAAGCCTTTATTATAATCTCAAATTTTATAAGGATTGTATAAAAAGAAACTAAGTTTCATGGTATATTAGAAATTAACAGACTCATTCTATGCATATTGGCCTGGCAGGTATTGTAGATCAAATCAGTTAACAGAGAAAAGTGATGTATATAGCTTTGGAGTGGTTATCTTAGAGATAATCACAGGTAGACCTGTGATTGAAAAGAATTCTGACCTTGAGAGCACTCATATAAGTCAATGGGTGAGTTCCATGCTACCAGAGGGGGATATTAAAAATATTGTTGATCAGAGATTACAAGGAAATTTTAGCATCAACTCCGCCTGGAAAGCTGTAGAAATATCTATAGCTTGTGTTTCTCCAACTTCAGCCAAAAGGCCAACCATGAATCAAGTAGTGATGGAATTGAACGAGGCTTTAGCCATTGAGATAGCTCGCAAGAATGTGGGCCAAGAGACTAAATCAAATGATTCTATTTTTTCTATCAATTTGAATCTGGATACTGATATGTCTCCCGGAGTGAGATAGTATTTTCTCAAATATTTCCTATTTCATTATGTATGCACGCATATGTTCTCTGGATTTTAGACCTTTTTCTACCTTAGTTATTGTGTCTCCAAGGAAAGCAAAGAAGCAGGCAAATTTTTGAATGCTTTGATTAATATACCTTTTCTGAAAAAGAAAAATGAAGTCTTAAGCATGAACTCATGAACTTCCTTTTTGATCTGATATATACATGTGTGTCAAGTAATAATTTCTCGACCATTGTTGTAAGTTAATTGGAGTATGACATTACATAAAAACTTGAAGAAATGGAAAAATGAATGTGCACTCGAATTTTTCAGACACAGCCCAGCTGCTGCTGCTGCAATTTTTGGTCACTTTCAACTGCAGAAAAATAATGAAAGCAGAAAATTACGTAGTGATATATGTTTCAGACAATCTTATCAGTTCAATTTAACGTTACAGATTATGTCCCAATGGTTTAGCTCCTCTGCTATCAGATTATATATAACATCCCAATACCCTATTTTTTGTTTTAAGTTCATGTAAATTATTATTGTAGGCATGTAGATATTAAAATGTTAGAATATTAGTGTTGGGGACTCATGTGAAAATTCTAGAACTAGAGGCCCTAACAGAAAATATGTATACATATGTTTTCGTGTATAAGGAGAGGTTTTTAAGGCACTTTCTAGAATTCATTTTTTTTTCCTTTGCAAAACCCCAGCTCTCTCTCTTTTGGTGAGAACAAGGAAGAATTAGGAAGAAAGAGTTAAGAACTCATCTCTTTCCCCAGATTCTAGTACGGCCACATGAATTTCACTTTGCATTGTTATGTTATGAAGTGGTTTATGGTGCCTCTATCTCATGTATGCTATGAAAACTTGCTGAAATTCATGATTTGTTATAAGTCGTGGAGGATTCAATTGATTCGGGTGATGATAGGAAGTTGAAATGATGTTTGAATCCAAACTATGCAGAGTCTTTTTGCTGAGCAGCCCTTGATCCGAAAATTCTTAGTACTTCTAGAGTTACAATTTGGTTCTTGAATTTTTATAAGTGAAACTAGACATGTTTAGAATTATATAGAACTTTGAATCACCTAAAAATTCGACTTTTACAATTTTTGGTGAATTTTTGAATCTGTTGGAATGAATTTGAATATCCTCCATTTCAAAACAGAGCATGGGGAACGAATTTTCTAAAAGAAATTTTTCCTTCATGAAACCCCCTGATTTTTGGTATGTGACATCGTGAGCATGTTTTCTTACTAACTAAAAAGTTTCATGGTTTGTGAAGCTCTATAGGAATTGTTATGATTTTTTAAATTTGTGTTCATAAAACTGAAATTTTCAATTTTCTAAACAGAGTATGTAAAATAAATTGCTCTTGATGGGTCTAGACTTGACAAAAACATTGTGATTTTTGAAGAGATGACTCTCATATATGTCTTTTAATGAGTTGAAAATTTTTGTAATGATTTGGCTATTGGTGAGATTTTTATAAATTTCCAAAATTATGCTGCTTAGTTTAAGAGACCTCTTAACAGAATTTGAAGTGTGTTAAACTAAAGGATTTCAAGGGGCATATGACCTCATTTTAATCCAATAATTTGCATGTGGTCTTTTATATGTATTTGAATGATTTTTGGAAGTTTTCGTAGAATTTCGCAAAGCATCAATTTCCAAAAAATCATCCAATCAAGTGTGCGTAGTGATAGGTTAGTAAGGAATTACATCTTGTTGTTGTGTTTGACGATCCTTAAGGGGCTGTTTGGTATGAGGAGTAGGAAAGTTGTGAATGGGAATTTAAATCCATTCCAGCGTTTGGTACACTTATTACTGTTGTAAACTCTGGCATGTCACTTTCCCAAGGGCTTCACATTACTATCCATCGGGGTTAATATCAATCCTGTCTAGATCTTGAGTTTCAAATTCCCGGCAATCTTAGTCCCGCCCCATCCAGTGAAAAAACCCACTCCCCACCCATCTCTCTTCTCTCATCCCTTGTCTCTCACGCGCAATACCCACCCCCTACACATCTCTCTTCTCTTATCCCTCATCTCTACCGCACAACACCCACCCACTACCTGTCTCTCTTCTCTCATCCCTCATCTCTCATTTCTTGAAGGTGGTGTGTGCACTTTCGGCTCCTTAGCGATGCTACTTGAGGTGGAAGGCATCAGCTTCTTGTGACGGTGGCGAGCGTGTAGCTAGATGGCAACCGTGGCAGTGGAAGGCTGAATTGATCTGCTTGTGGTGGATGCCTGGGTTGTGGAATTTCTGGGTTGTGTTGGCTGTGAGTGGTGGGTGCCGTGGGTTTGAAAATTTTAATTCATTGTATTTTCCTGATTTGGGTGGCTATGATGAGTGGTGTGACCCATGGGTTTGGAGAAAACAGAGGGAGAGGGAGATGAAGAAGAGAGAAGAAGGGGGAAAAAAGGATAAAAAAGAAAAGTTTGACTGAAAAGTGATTATAGGCAAAGAAATAGGAATTTTTTTAATAATATAACATTTGTAACAATATATATAATCATTAATATATTAAATAAAATTAACATATATATTTATTAAAAATTTTAATTATAAAATTTAGTAACATATTAAATAAAATTAATACATTTATTTATTGAAAGAATTTTATTTATAAAATATATTATCATATTAAATAAAATTAACACATTCCATTCCTATGTATAACCAAACACAATAATCTGATTATAAAGATAAGATTTCTATAGTTAACCAAACATAGTAATGTTAGTTTCCCAGACATCAAATTCCTATAATCACTTTCCCAGTATTCTAAATCCCATTCCCAAGATTCCTACCCCTTGTACCAAACAGCCCCTAAGTGAGTTTTGATGAATTCTAGGTTGACATAAGGATCTTACAATAGAACTCGATCAGGTAAGTAAGTTAAAATTAATTCTAAGGATACAATAGATTGAATGTTTGATTATAAGAGGTGTTATTCCATGTGATTATGTGAATATAAATGTTATGTTGACTGAAACACTATGTGTGATGGAACTAAAACTTAGTTGTGAGTTTATACATATGAATTTGTAATTGTGCCTATGGCTTTGATGTGTTTATACATGGAATTGTGTCTATAGCTTTGGTATGTTATGGCACAGAATTGTATATAAGGTTGATATGTGAATGGCATGGAATTGTGCTTAGGATTTGATACATGAATGGCATGGAATTGTGCCTACGGCTTTGATATGTGATTGTCCGAAATTGTGCTTAAGGCTTTAATATGTAATGGCCTGGAAATGGGCATATGGCCTTTATGTGTGATGGAATGAAACTTGTGCATATGTATTGATATGTGAAATGCTATGAAAGTGTTGATTCATGCCTAATGCCTTGGGGACCAAATTCTGTTTTGAATGAATTGTGCACAAGGGCCACCTCTTGAAATTATGTGGGAGCTACCTCTTGAGAGTCATAGAGACTGCAAAGTGCCACACACAATGCAAAGTGTCACGTGTAGACCGTATTGATTAATACTATGAGGGCCATCTCTTAAGATTGTATGGGGGCCACCTCTTGAAGGTTATGAAAACCACAAAGTGTCACACACAATACAAAGTGACACATATCGAGTATTGTGATTGATTGAGTGAGGAGAGGTCTGGACCATATGTTTCCTAGTGTAGGATTCAGTAGCATAGATCCGGTATCACCCATATTGTCAGACTAGTCTCAGATTTGTGAAGATATGTGTAATATGTCTCTAAGGCCACCTTGAAATGTGATAAGTATGTATGGGTGTGTAAGAGCATAAAATAGCCTAAGAAAGGCAAGTGAGGCAGAACATTTGTGCAGGCATGCATGCAAAGTTGCGCTCTTTGCCGATTTACAAATTTTAGATAGAATGTTGGCGTAGGCGCACAACATAGATGGCGTAGGAGCACAATTCCTTTTTCTGAAATTCACGTTGAGGCAAAAACTTTGCACAGGCACGCGATCCCCGTTGTGTAGGAGCACGATTTTTGTTATATAGGATTGGATTTTTTGACTTGTATGACAAGTAATCACTCATAAATTGTGTTTAAAATGGGTTTTCCTTTAATTTGTAATGTGTTTGGATAATTCAAGCTTACTTACTGAGTTATACTCATTAGTCTATTGTGCTCCTCAGATGGCCGATAGGCTACAGCTTATTTGGAGGATCTTTTGACATGGTGATGACAGAGTTTCCTTGGTAACTATGTGTCTGCTATATCATCATTATTTTGTTTATCATTGTTTTGATTTTTTTGAGTTATTGTTGTAAATATTATGGTATCATAGTTATCAGTTGTTAGGAACTCTGATTTAGAAATAAAATATGCTTCTATTTGCTATAGTTCCTAGCTAAAAGATGATGAATGAATGTCATTAGTTGCACTCAGGACCAGTTAGGTATCCGAGGTGTGACATTATATGCAACTATTATATCCTCCACATCCAGCGCTTATTGGCTATAATTTCTACTTGTAAATGATTGCAAAACACAAAAAGATGATAATTTTACAACTCATAAGAAAGCTGAACTTCCATAGAAAAACAAAGAAGAATGCAAAGGAATGCAAAAACAGGTTTTTGACCTTCAATTGTTCCAGAAGCACCACAATTATTTAACATTGAAATGCAAGAAAAATGGAACTGCACACAGATTAATGTGCTACATACAGATTAAATCAGTTTTACATAATTTAGAATCGGATTAATTAACGTTGGCCTTGCACTAAATAGTTTCTTCTACACTTGCAAGACATTAAATTAAAATTTCTTAATTAAGCATTTAGGTAAACAAATGGAAAGGCCATTGGAGAAAATTGTTTTGGGTCATGATATACTCATCTGACTACTTTGTATCTAGCATGTAAACTAATTGTTCATACATAAAATGAATAAAAGAACTAAATGGACTTAAATTCTATCATATGAAACTAATCACTGCTAAGTATGCTCTTCTCCTCTAATATATCTAGGAGTATCACCCAGTTAAACAGGAGACCTTCTAAAATCTAATGAAGAAATAGGCTAAAAACAATGGTAGTCAGTGTCCATGAATTATTCAAAGATGAAGTAAGAGATCTATTTCCCATCAATGTATTAAAAGTTGAAAATCTGTTGATGGCAAATCTATGACAAGTAGCCATGAAGTCAAACAACATGAAGAAGTGGTCTAGTACATAGTTTAGCACCTCCACAGAGTTATCATGCATGAAACCTTCAAATTATGATGTTGACAATTTAGTTGAACTGCATTCAAAATTATGTTGTTTAGCCTAAAATGGCAGTAGACAATTTTTTTGATTTGTTCAACCCGAAAGTTTCTAATATGTCAACTAGCCATGTGGAAATTGAATTTCCTTTCTTCTTCTCTTTTTTTTTCGTTTTGCTTTTTTTTTTTTTTATCCTTAACATACTCATTTGTGTCTTTAGTTCTTAAAAGCTTCAATATCTACACACCCCAATTTTATTTCTTCCTAGGAAAAACTTTCTTTTGTTTCAAATATTTGTGCATAGGTAATTTAATAGAAAAGATTTATTGTCAACACCATGATAAGTACTGATTAGTTCTTTTAATAGATATTTACTCATTCTCAAGGTTGTTAATGTCACACCCCGAATCCCAAAGGATTCTGAGTGCAACTATTAATATTCACTCATAATATATAATTAAGAAATAAGGCAAACGAAAGCAGTACTTTTATTAATAGACTTAAGTTTCCCAACAACTAACAACTACAATCCAAAATTATATACAACTGTAACTCAAACAAATCAAAATAATGAAAAGAAAAAATAATATTGATGCAGCGGACAAATAGTAGCCAAGGGTACTCTATCGTCGCTATGCCAAAATCCTCTGAACTTACTGTAATCTATCAATCACCTGAGGTATACAACAGACTAATGAGTATATACTCAGTAAGCAAGCTAGGTTAGTGCATTTACAAATAACAATGAAGATAATTAATCATTTGTAATCATTACTTCTCTTACAAGCAACCAATTTCTTGTCACACAAGCCATACAAATAGTACAAACGTAACAAAGGTTGCGCTCCTGTGCAAGGGATATTGCACGCCTACGCGAAGTTTGTCTTTGTGCAAATTATGACAATAGGAGCTGTGCTCCTGCGCCATATAGTCTATGCTCTAGCATAGAGTTTCTGTCTAGAACGTTTTGGATCGACTAATATTGCACTCCCACACAACAAGACTTGCGCTCTTGCGCCATATCTCTATCTAATAAGTCTCCACTAGGCCAATTTCCTTCTTTATGCATCAATACACATACTTTTCTTACTAATCACATATCAAATTCAACCTTAAGGACTTAAATCAATTATTATCATAAATTAAGGCTAGTCTAACAATCCAGGTTATACCATGCCTATGCTACCGAATCTCATTGAAGAAAACACATAGTTCAAACCTCCTCTTATTCAGTTATTTACAATGGTTTGCACGTGATACTTTATATTATGTGTGACACTTTGCGGTCTCTAGGACTCTAAAAAGGTGGCCCCCACATAATTTCAAGAGGTGGCCCTCGTGACATCAATCATAATGGTCTGCATGTGGTACTTTGTGATTTTTTATACTTTCAAGAGATGGTCCCCACAAAATCTCAAGAGGTGACCCCCATGCCATCATTCACTCAATAAAAACTTGGTCCCCAAGGCTATATGCATGAATCATCACTTTCATGGCATAGCACATATCATTTTCAATGCACAATTTCACGCCATCACATCTCAAGTCATATGAACAATTTCAATACCATCACATATCAATGCCATCACATATCAAAGCCATAGGCACAATTTCACAATCAACCTTCCACTCAACACATAAGTTTCATATTTATATAAGCATATGGAAGAACACACATAGCATAAACAATAAGATATCTATTATGCCCTCAGATAGGAGTCTAGCTTTACTTATTGGTTAGACTTCATTTCAAGGTTCTTATTTCAACCTAGAAATCATCAAAATTTCTGTAAGGATCATCAAACACAATAAGCAAAAAGATGACGCCTTTACTAACTTGACACTATACACGCTTGGTTGGATGATTTGTAGAAAGATGATGCTTGTCTCAACTCTCACAAAATTTATGTGGAGATCAATTATACATATATAAAATACCTCATGCAAATTATCAAATCAAAATGAGGTCATATACCCCTTCAAACTACTTAGTTTTGCACAACTGCAAATTCTATCTGTGAGGTCTCTTAGACTGAGCAGCATTACTTTAAAAATTCATAAAAGCCCTAACAATGATCAAATCATTACAAAAATTTTTAGTCTAGTAAAAGACATATATATGATTCATTACTTCAAAATCACAACTTTTTGTTGAGTTTAGGTCTGTCAAAAGCGATTGTTTTGCTTACTCTATTTTGAAAATTGAAAATTTCATATTTGCAAACACCATTTTGAAAAATCACAACAATTTCTACAGAGCTTCAAAAACTATGAAACTTTTCAGCTTATAAGGAAAAATGTTCAAGATTTCACATACCAAAAATCAAGGGTTTTTATGAAGGAAAAGTCCCTCATATAAAATTTGTTCCCCATGCTCTCTTTTGAAATAGGGGATTTCCAAATTCGGTTCTATAGAGTTCAAAAATTCACCAAAATTTACATACTTCAAATTTTTAAGTGAATGAAAATTCTAAATGATCTTGAACATTCTACTTTAACATATAAAAATTTTAGCACCAAAATGAAACCCTAGAATTTCTAGAAATTTTTGGATTATCAACTGCTCAATATAAGGCTCTGCAGAATTTAGGACTCAAGCATTACCTATAACTTCCTAACATCATCCAAACCATTTGAATCTTTCTTGAATTATTATAAATCATGATTTCCAGCAAGTCTCATAGCATACATGGCATAAAAGCACCATAAACCACTTCTTAACACAACAATTTATAACAAAAAGTCATGTCTAAATACTAGAAATTGGAGTTAAGGGAATGAATTCTACCTCTCTCCTTCTAGCTTCTTCCACTTCTCCTCCAATTCTTGAAGCAAAGAAAGTGAGCTAGGGGTTTTTGAGAATAAGGGAAGAAAATGAATTCTCTAGAAATGCCTAAACCCCACCCCTTATATATAGAAACACATACACAATTTCAAGTTAGGCCTCAAGTTTCTTAATCATTCAATTGTACCCTTCAACATTTAATTCATTTTCATGACACTTAGGTGCACCCACACAAGCAATAATATACATGCACTATACATAAATAAGGGTATGACCACTCACTAATTGAGATGTTACAATTAGCTCAAATATATAAAAGAATATTTACAAGTCAACGAACTTTAAAGAACCAATCGTGAAAAGAAAAACTACATAAGCCCTTGCCGGAGATGAATCCTGCCAATGGGTGCAAAAGACCCCTAATATCTACTAACATCATTGAGAAATTGTCATGTGACACTGACCTTCGATTACATAGTAAATTTAGACAATGGATGAAGTAGAATTGACTATTCCTTTCTTGTTACTTGCCTTTTGTTCATCTCATTCACTACAAAGTCTTTTGGATTTGAAAGAGGGTGATGGAGAAGGCTACTCATTTTCCCTTTGCAATATCTTATGGTTTGTTTGCTCTAATGGTGATGGTTTATGCCGAGGATCAGTCAGGTTTGAAAATCTCACTGCTTTTGCCAAGTGTAGAGTTGAGGCTTCTTTCTTTCCCTTATTTTCAGGTTTCATTAACATAGATTGTGAGATAACAAAAGACAACTTTAAAGTTGGCAAAAGACCGCTTTAAAGTTAAGACCACAGGGATACATTATGTTGCAAATGTCGCCTTCATAGATACAAGCATAAGTAAGAATATATCATCAGAATTTAAGACTGAAGAGCTGGAAAAACAGTACTGGACTGTTCGTAGCTTCCTAGAAGGGACTAAAAATTTTTACAACGTAACACTTCTACAAGGCAAAAACAACAACTATTTGATCTGGGCAGGGTTCATGTATGGAAACTATGATGAGAAAGGCAAAGTTCTAGAATTTGAAGTGTATCTGGAAGAAAATTGGTGGGCTCTTGTGACCAGTAGATGATCCATTAACCATTGAAACTATGGAAATAATACATTTCTCCTCATCAAATTAATCACTTGCACGTTTGTCCTGTAAATACAGGCCTTGGCATAACTTTCATATCATTTCTAAAGATAAGACTTTTGGACAACTACATTTATATAACCGAATCTGGATCACTGCAACTTTATGATCGAGTGGCTTACAGTGCTAATCAAATAGTTAAGGGAGCCAATTTCTACATCTTGATTTATATTCAACTTAGTCTTTATTATATGTTTAACTTAGACACAAATGCCTCATTTAGATTCTCAAATGATGTTTATGATCATGTATGGTCACCGTTCAATGTCGAAGAGTAGGTACAGCTAAGTACTTTTCTCACAGTAAACTTGTCGGATCACAACAATTACCATGTACCATCTGAAGTCATGGAGACTACTCTTACAACACCAAACAGTAGCATCTTGCTGTCTCTCTTCGTGAGACGAGATGATCCAACCTCCAAGTTTTATGTATACATGCTCTTTGCTGAAATCAAAGGGCTCAAAGCTAACCAGTTTAGAGAATTTGACATCTATCTGAATGGAGAGTTGTGTTATGGACCTTTTGTTCTAGAATACCTACACATAACTACAATAAACAGCTCATCAGCTGAGAAAGGAACACAACTTAACATTTCGCTCATTACAACTAAAAATTCAACTCTTCTACCCCTGCTTAATGCAATTGAGGTATATGAGGTAAAACAGTTCTCTCAATCAGAAACAAACCATGATGGTATATCCTAGTCAAAATTTGCTCTTACTTTAGAATAAGCCTTTTCCCTTTACATACCCACAGGCTCATATTTCAGCTGATCATTATTTTTGAACTTCTTTATGATCTTCATATCATATGTACTACCTTTGAAATGGATTAATAGTTTGTTCTATTTTCAGTATCAAGTCTATCTATGGAGTTGAAAGGTATTGGCAAGGAGATCTATGTATTCCTGAATTTTACAGATGGGATGGTCTTAATTGTAGCTTTAATGGTTTTGATCCACTAAGAATCATGTCCTTGTAATTTTGTGATTTTAACTGAAAACATTTTATTCAGCAATCTCCAATTACACTAACTAAACATCCATCCAGGAACTTGTCATCTAGCGGATTGATTGGAAAGATGTCTTCATCCATATATGGTCTCAGAATGCTGTAGCACTTGTGAGTTCCCACAATCTTTTGATGAAAAATAAAATGTCATTTCTGTTTCTCACTAGAACTGAAAACCAGTATACCAATTTTTATGCAAATTTACAATTAAACAAGATCTAATTGTATGCTCATTTTGGGGACTTATCAAACGATAGTTTGACTGGGAGAGTGCCTGACTTTCTATCTTAGCTACCATTCTTGAGAGTTCTATAAGCTGCTTTAGTTTAAAACTGTAAGACTTGGATATTCTTTGTAAGAATATAAATGGAAGACTATAATTTTCTCTTCCTCTACAGAAAACTGGAAGAAAATGAGCTCTCAAGTCTTATTCTAGAAAAACTTATTGAAAGATCAAAAAATGGAACACTGTTATTGAGGCATGTTCATCTAGATTCAGGGTGATATATTAGAATTAAACATTTAATAATTCCTATCATGTATTTAAGTTTTGAGTTTGTAATTTGTTATTATCTACTGATAGTGATAGTTCATTGGCCCTAACTGAAATGATAGAAGCTTAGGGTTAGGCTTAAGTTGATCTAACTAAGGTGGCGTTTGATTCTATCACTTAACACTTTTTATATCAAATACTTTTTAGAACTTAATTTATACCACTTAATTGCATGTTCGTTTACTCTTTTACATATCTCTTAAAAAAAGTAATAAGGAAATATCTTATTTTTAACGTGGCTTTATTACCCTTCTAATATGACAAATAAAATATTTATATTCTATTTGTTCTAATTCTTTAAAAATTAAATAGTTAATACCCTAATTATCAATAATTATACATTTAATATTTATTAAGTATATTTGTAAATTATTTAATTTAGTTTTAATTTAATTAATTCTATTTTATTTAAATTTATCTATTTAGAGTCAAAATCACCAAGTCCGACTCAATAACTCATCCACCCTCTAACATCACTGAGTCAACTCGCCGTCCTTCATCTACACCTCTACTCTCCACCATTGAGTTTCACTGTGAGCAAACAGTGGAGATTGAAGCTAGCACATCTAAGGAGGAGAGAGGCCCACCGTCACACCAATCCAAATTGAGGAATCTGTCCACTTTCCCTGAGGTAGTGATGGCTTCTCTTCTCCATCGCCATTGCCATTTTTCCTCCAGTCCAATCTCTGGTAGAGATGGCTCATGGCCACCACCATAAAATCATCTCTGATTACTCTACAACTCTCTACCACTTTAATCACCAAAAAACCACCACAAATAACCACTATTCTACGGTCACAGCCCACCAGTATTTAATTTGCTGTTATTTTCATCGAATTGTTAAGAAGATTGTTGGTGTCTTGAAGCCTGGCAAATTGATTGTGTATGGAGAAGAAGGAGAAGAAAGTGATAGTTTTTCACAAATTTCACAAATGAGATCTGTTTCATAATTGGAGGGGCATAGGAGACATTTCATTCTTTTAGATGTTTTAAAAGAAAAAAGTGATAGTTTTTCACTTTTTTTATTCAGACAATTATATCTGAAAATAAGTGATTAGAAATAAGAACAAAAAGATTAATTTATTAAATCACTTATTTCCATTCAAATTCAGATTTTAGCGAGAAAAACAAATGAGCCCAAGTCTTACATTTACTTTTGTCAAATGATGATACAAGTGTGCAAAAAAATCAAAATCTATGTTCATGGGTTTCGTGCAAGAAGAATAGCAAATACATTGCGGTAGTGATTGTACTCAGAGCAATTCTGATCATCTTATTAACTGCACTAGCTATCATCTGGTGAAAGAAAAAGACTAAGAAAGGTACATATGATAACTACATTCTCTTTCTTAATGTTTAAGACCTCTAGATTGAATTACATGCAATTGCAAAATGGTTTTGGGAAAAAAATATGACTTGTGATGATAAATCATATCATATTTAAATGCTTGGAAGGAGAATGTTTCCAACAGAGAAAGTACTGGTTCGTTAGAGTCGAAGGACCAAAAATTTTCATACTCCGAAGTGTTAAAGATTACTAACAAGCTCGAGAGGCCTATTGGTGAGGGAGCAAGTGGAACAATTTACTATGGCTGCTTAGATGACCCTCAAGCGGCTTTGAAGATATTCTCTCCATCTCTTGTTCAAGGATATAAGCAATTCTATAAAAAGGTAGGCCATGAATCAAAATGAGTCTATGCTTTCACTGAACTAAGTGTTTTTGCATCGGAAAATCTTGTACAGAAAACTAACATCACAGATCTTGAACTGTAATTTGACTTAAAATCACAGCCCATGCTTCTTATGAAAGTTCATCACATAAACTTGACCCCCATTGTTGGTTATTGGGATGAAGGCACTAACCAGGGACTGATTTATGAGTTCATGGCTAATGGAAGTTTGAAAAAACATCTGTCTGGTACTAGTAATATTTTACTTTAGTTCTACTAGAAACTTCTTCTCATCACATCACCACAGAATCAAAGTCATTTTTAAGCAAAATATAATAAACCCCATCTCAATAATTACTTCAACATGGCAGACAAAAACACAAACCTGAGTTTGTAATATCCAAGGTTTCCTATTTGGTGGTGATATTAGTTGGCAAAGTATATTTCACAAAAAGGAAAATTTTAATAGAATAAATGTTGACTGAGGTTAAGTCATATTAATTTAGTTGTCCAGGGACGAAAATTAAGTTGTAAATAAAGGAAAGAGAGATATTAATTGATTCCATCCAAGATTATACATTTACTAGTTTCCTATATTAGCTAGTGTTTATAAATCAAATTTTCAATCAAGTTTGTTTAAACACAAAACTCATTACGTCTCTAGGGTTTTACACAATTGCGGCTCTAGTACTCTGAGTTTAGGTGGCTGTGAAGGTTGACTTGGATGGTGAAAAACGTTGAAGCTATATCACTTGCGTGTTTAAGACTTCAGTTGCTGTAAGTGATAAATCTTTTACGTTGAGATTGAATTCATGTTAGAGAGAATTTTTTGAAGATAGATTTTATCCTTATTATCTATTAAAGGACCTTTCACGCTAGAGCAAAGGAGAAGAGTATCAATCAGAGAACAACTCCTCCTTGGTTCGTTGATAAAAGGTAAAAGTCCTATTTTGACTCTCGTTGTATATGTTGGCTTAATTGATTTTTATATATTATTACCAAAAGAATTATGACCCAAAATTTTTACCACGATTTCTATGCATAAGCAATGTGTACACGTATTTTTAATTGTCTAGAAATAATAGTAATAGTTTTTTTAAGGTATTTCAAAACTAGTTTTGTATGCTAAAAAACTTATTATTACAAAGTCATGTTTGGATTCACGGATTTTCTTTATTTACCAAGTGACCTTCAAAAATTATGAAATTTTAGGGTTTATCAACATGCCTATAGTCATTTTTCAAAATTTCATAATTTTTTGTTCATTATTTGATTTTTTAAAAATTCTCAAATTGAACTGACTCATTGAATTTCACTGCTAGATAGTTTTTTGGTATTCATAATTTTATTTTAAATAAATAGATTTCGACGATAAAACCTTAAACAAAAATGTATGAGATAGCATATTCATATTTAGGATGCATCTATAAATTTTGGGGGTCATTGGAACAGGGAGCTAAGAGATAAAATTTGTAGATTCATCACTGTTCAGATTCCAAGACTAAACCGTTAGAACAGTTTTTGAGTCGAATTTAATTATATTATTTGCTTAATTATGTTCCAGGATTTTCAATCATCTGAGCTAGTAGAAGTAGAGTTCATTGATCAGGGTTGGAGATAAGTAATATTCACATTAGTGCATTTTGTTTTGTCACGTATGAAAACCGTTATGATTCCTTTATTTAAGATTATATTTTTTTTAGAAAATTTGAAGTTTATTTTAATAATTTGTGTTTCAATCAACAATTATATTTTCAGTTATGTTTACTTTAAATATTTAATAAAATAATTTATTTAATAAAAGTTGCTTTTGTGATTAAATTATTCCTTTTATCAAAAGACAAAATTTACGAAAACATTTTATCTCAAAATTTTCTTTAAATACGAACTGTTTTAGTCCAATCTTTTCCAAAATTCTTTATAATTTATTTACCTTAAATTTTATTGTTTTGAATCTGATTTATTTAATCTTATTTATTTGAAATATAATTTTTACATCCACAAAGATTATTATTTTAAGAATTTTCTACATTGGAGAATATTATGACTTATGAGGATTATTGAAACAAGCTTTGTGTTATAAATTATGAATTTCGGCTCATTGTCCGTGGCAACCCTCTATGTTATGATATGTTATGCTATGGTTCCAGCTAGATAAATATTTTGATTTGCACAAATATGATATGATATGTTTGATCGTGAATCGATCCTTTGATATGATATGGCTGCATGACATGAACTACTATGAAAATCGTTTGTTTTATGAACTTAATTCGAAAATTCATTTTATTACTCTTCTACGAAATAAAATTATGCTTTTGATGTGTTTCATGAAATTATTATGAGATTATGTAAACTGCTATTATTTATTTACTTTTTGAACACTAGTGTGCGTAATACTTATTGAGTTGATGGCTTACCCCCTCATCACCAAAATTTTTCGCAGAGTATGCCTTTTAGACATAAGTTTTGAGGGATTATGCGATTAGGCGACTTCATGGATTATTATTCATAGCTCGAGTAGAGTTTTGCTACTTCATATTTGGGACCTAGAACGTTTTATTTTAAATTATGGGTTTTAATAATGGAATTTCCTGAAATTGTAGTATTTATTTGAAATAATTTTGTAGCTTAATATTTTATGGAATAAATTTAGTTCCATTTCGATTTGGCATAGGTTTATCATTTGCCAGATTTGGGGTGTGACAATGTTGGGAAGAAAGACTTCAAATAGCAGTTGGTGCAGTCCTAGCTACGAAATTAGGAGTTCATTTTTTTTTCTGTAGATAAAGTAGCATATTTGGAACTTGAACCTGTAGGATTGGAGCGTCGTCACTATGGTATTAAGCCACCAATTATCCATGGAAATTTGAATCTTTTTAAATGAAAATTTCCAGGCCAAATTATCTGAATTTAGGTTGTCCAACATTCTTCATATAGCTAATGACAATTATGTGTCAACTATAATATTCCAAATTAGTAAGTGGCCACAACCTTATTTTGTTTTAGAGTGCATATATATTATTGCTTGTGTGCACCTAAGTGTTATGATTATGGATATAAATGTTGAGGTGCATATTTGAAATTGGTATGAAATAGAGGCCCTGACTTGATAAACATACCTATGTTTATCTTACCGTGAGTGAGGATGTAGTTTCCTAAGGATTTATTTGATGAAAAAATGGACTTCCAATTTATATGACGTGAATGTGATATGCTATGAAAATAAAAATTCATGCCTAAGAACTTAGGGTACCAAGTTTCCATTGTGTGACTGAATGAGGAGAGGTTTGGACCATGTGTTTCCTTAAGTAGGATTCGCTAGCATGAATCTGGTATAACCCGAATTGTCAGACTAGCCTCAGTTTATGATAATAAATTATGTAGGTCCCTAGGGTTATGTTCTATATGTGTTTTAAAGTATATGCATTAGGTGCAAAGTTATATGAAAAGAGAAATGGCTCAATTATGCAAGGTAGACAGAGATGTTATGCAAGAGCGCAATATCGTTGTGCAGGAGCCCATATGTTTGCCGACTTAAATATTCTAGATAGAAAGTTTGCTTGGGTGCACAACATGTGTGGCACATGAGTGCATCCTCTATGGTTGAAAATTGCACCGAAATAGAGACTTTGCATGGGCGTGCTAGGTCACTTGCTCAGGAAAGCAACCTCTAATTTTTGGAATTGATTTGTATGACTTGCATGACAAGTAATTAGTTATGAATTGAATCCAATGTGGTTGTGTCCTTTGAGCTGCCATGTTATTGAATTCACTTAGCTTACTTACTGAGTTAATGCTTACCAGTCTATTATGTACCTTAGGTGACTGACGATGTTCTACATGTATGGAGGATTTTAGCATAGAGACAATGAAGTTCCCTTGGAAACCTTTATCCGCTGCCCCAACATTTTTTTTTTGTTTGTCATTATTTTTATTTTTTTGAGCTACAACTATATATAATACTGGGCTATAGTTGACATTTGTTGTGAACTCAAGTCTACTGATAATATTGATGCTTTTATTTGCCATTGTTCTCAACTAAATGTTACGAATGAATGTTAATAGTTGCACCCAGGATCCCTTAGGGTTCGGGATGTAACATCAATAGAAGATATTACCATGCCTTGATCTTGAGTAAGTATATTGTTTAATTTTCTTCGTACATTTACCAATAGCCAACTAATTTTAAGATGTTCTGAAGTTATTTGTCACACGCCAGATAAGAGTTTGCCAAGGGAACACAATCGTCACTATGCCGAAATCCTCCCATAATCTTTAGCTGATCAATTACCTGAGGTACACAACAGATTAGTGAGTATAAAACTCAGTAAGTAGCTAGAATTATAAAAATAGGCGTAACACTCAAAATAGAACAATTAATGGCGATAACCATTTCAGAATATGACTACTATTTAATACTTATTCCATAAATCACCTGTTACTGTTTATTTCTTGGTATACAAGCCACCAGTGTCCTACTAAGAAAGTCAGAAAATTTATTTCACTATTCAAGGATCACGCCTCTGTGTCAGGGAACTGGCACGATGGTGCCAAGTTTCTGATTTCCAATCCGTTGTAAATTTCAGTTCCGCGCTCCTGCACCAAAGGAGAGGCACGCATGCGCTAACCCTCTGTTCTCTCTTACCTGAGTCGGTGCAATTGGCGTTCCAATGCGTAAAGTATGGCACAGCGATGCCATTTCTTTGTCTATACCTCTTTAGGTCGGTAAGATGTGCTCCTGCACCATTTAATGGTGCTCATGCACCAAACTTGCATCATTGGCCAATTTCCTAGACTAATTACTCACTTATCCCATCATATTTCTAATTCTATAAATACTTGTCTATGGATAATCAAACATGGCTTTTCCATGTCAAAGCTCATCACATACACCTGTTTACATACACTTCTCATTTACAAATAAACTTTTCACAAGTCTATCACATCCTCATGTGCTCCTATAAACACATAAATCATTCACACATGAGTTTCCACAAGCTAGCTACATTGTTTATATGGATATCCATTTCACATAATTTCAGAAGCTTCCACAGTACAGTCACAGATACTTAGGAACAGTGCTCTCTAATCAAGGTAGGACTTTTCATTTCACAGTCAGTTCCCATATGTAGGCCTATCAATGAATCAGCTCAAGGCTAGTCTGACAATCTGGGTGATACCGGGCCCATGCTACCGAATCTCGTCTAGAGAAACACATGGTCCAGACCTCCCCTCAAGCTATGGGGATACGGAACAGTACAAATACATTCAGAGGCCTACCTATGAAATAGCTCAAGGCTAGTCTGATAATCCGGGTGATACCGGGCCCATGCTACCGAATCTCATCTAGAGAAACACATGGTCCAGACCTCCCCTCAAGCCATGGGAGTACGTAACAGTACAAATACATTCAAATGCCTACATTTGAAATAGCTCGAGACTAGTCTGACAATCCGGGTGATACCGGGCCCATGCTACCGAATCCCATGTAGGGAAACACATGGTCCAGACCTCCCCTCAAGCTATGAGAGCCAAGTATCATAAGTTGTGGCATGTCACTTACATATCAGTTTTCACATTCAATCACATAAGTGAAGCTCTACATGAAGCTTTCACTTACATATCACATTTCAATCACATAAATGAAGCTCTATGTCAAGCTTCCAATCCAATCTCTGCTTATCACAATTCATTCATCATAATGCTAGCATTTAACGGTATCACATTTCACATTCGATATTCAAGATATTCCCATGGGCTTGGCATGTAATTTCAAATTCATAACACATCACACAGTGATGCATGCTTCACACATTACGATATTGCAGTTCACTATCATAATTGAGGTTCTACGTAGGCTTCTCATTAATCAAATATACATTCATAAACACAATAAGCCTACATATCTCCCATACACTTATGGATGTGCACAATCCACACATTGGTATCATTTCTGTACATATAGAACCCTATTGAATTCTTTATTAGTGCCAACCCTTCCATTACTCTTCGATGTATTTCAATCACATCGTTGCATAACTATGACCATGTATAACTGATCTCATTTATTTTTCACTCCTACATATTTATGGCATTCCAATACACATGGTTTTTCATAGACATTCATTTGTCATGCCATCTCACATGAGGAATTAGTATCCTAGAACGGTTGGCATGTATTTCATTCTTCATATACACACGTCGTTCCATTAGCAATGTTATTCAAGCCATGTCACAACAGATTCACATATATGAGGGCACATTCACATTTCTATATCTCACACACATAGAATTTACAGTAACATGCAACTCACATACACATCAAAGTGTGTGAAATCACATATTTTATAAATCACTATAAACCCCGATCACATTATTTCCCATATCAAGTCCATGTATTCATGGCCCCATCCACATTCCATCAACACATTTCACATATATTCACAAATACAATCATTAAATACATTTCATTAAAAGTTAATATCTGTTGTGTCCTTAGAAGGGACTAGCTACTTACCTGATTAGCCTTGCCTCTTAATTTTATTGTCCTGTATTTCTTAACAAGCAGTAAAGTTCATCTCTTCTTCTTCTCCTTCCTCTCTGATAACCATTGCCATAGTCATGACACACTGATCAGTGTCCATTTAAAAATCATTAAACCCCTTATAGGTTAACAGCAATTCAACCAATCATTTACTAAGCAATATCACCCACACACATTGATAGGGTGATAAAAATAAAAGGTCAATTATTCCCAATCCTCACCAAACTTCATGGGACTCAAGTAGACACATGTATTATATCCCATGAATTTTATTGAGTAAAAAAATAAGGCCATAGACCACATAGAAACCCTGAATCTTGCTTATCCAAATAATCTGTCTCCAGGCCTCTCAACTGAGCAGTATCACTTTAAAGAATTTTATAAAATTCATTCTTAATCAAATAACTACCAAACTTTGCAGTCTAAAACTAGACACATATAACTGTCATTTGACCAAAAATCATAATTTTCCATAGTGTCTAAGTCAGCCAAAAGTAATTTAACTTGTCTATTCTATTTTGACAGTTAAAATTTCCAGCTTTACAACCTCAACTTTGAAAAATCATATAAATTCATACAAAGCTCCAAAGGCCATAAAATTTTCCAGTTCAATAGAAAACATACCTAAGGAATTGTATATCAAAAACCAGAAATTTTCATGCCGAATTGGTCCCTCAAACGAAAACCGTTTCCCATACTCTGTTTCAAAACAGGGGATATCTAAATTCGATGCAGCAGCTTTGAAAAATCACCATAAATTGCTCGCTTCGAATTTTTGAGTGATTCAAAATGCTATAAACTCCTCAATGTGTCTAATTTCACATATAAAAATTTCAGAACCAAATTATATTTCTATAATTTTAGAGGTAATTCGTACTCCCTACTGCTCAGTTTGACTGTCCTGCAGAATTCTGACCCAATCATCATATATGGCCTTCCTATGTCATCCAATCTACTAGAATCATGTATAACCCAGCAAATTTGTGATTTTCATCATACCTAACTGCATACATCACATGAACATACCATAGACCATATTTTAATCTAACAATCCTTCACAAAATTTAGTAACTAAGCATGAGAAGTTGAAGGAGAGAAAAGATTTATACCTTGAATTCCTCCTAGTTTCCTTTGATTTTCCTTGATTCCTCAAAATTCAAGAAAGCAAATTGAGAGAAAGAGAGAGGGCTGGAAACGTTTATGTAGAGACAAGAAAGAGAAATAAAATTTTCTAGAGTTGTCCATGCTTATATAGATAAAGTTTGAGGTGAAATTTCAGGTTAGCCCTTGTACTTACTAACATCTTTTAATTTTATCCTCCAAGATTACTTATTAACATATATATCATTTAGGCACATATATGCATAAATAAATACACACTTTAAGGCATATAAAGGCATATTTATTCATAAAATTTTTGAGGTGTTACATTATTGATTGTGTTAAAGTTCTACCAACAAGATCATACTAAACTTGTGTGATCAAAGTAATTTAAAAACAATTTAGACATTGACTACTGATGGCATTGAGTTGAAATTCGGAATACATTTCAAACAAGCTTATTATTTAGTTATGACAAGGAAAACAGAATAAATATAGAGTTAATTATTTTCATGATCATGGCATGTAAGATAGGTGAAAATCAAATCACCTGTTGTGGTCTGCAGGTACTATGTCTCAATGAGGTTGAACGAGAAAAGTGATACTTTTGGCTTTGGGATTATCCTCATGGAGATAATCACTAGCCGACCTGTGTTTGCTAAAACCGGTAGAAGAACTCATATACGTCAATGGATCAGTTCTATGCTTGCAAAAGGGATACTGAAAACTTTGTTGATCCTAGGTTGAAAGGAGATTTTCACATCAAGTCTGGCTGGAAAGCTGTGGACTTGGCAGTGGCATGCATAGACCCAATTTCCTCTATAAGGCCAAAAATGAACTACATCGCGGTGCAATTGAACGACTGTTTAGCTATAGAGAAATTCAAAAGAAAAAAACCCCATGAGACTGAATCGAAAGATTCTATTGAAATGGTTTCTGTAAATCTGTGTGATGACTCCATTCCGTTAGCAGGGTAGGACTTCAACAAGAAATCTTTATGTTCGTCCTAGTAGACTACTTTGTGATTCTTCAACTCTGTTGTATATCATATATAGTATGTGTTCATTTGTTTGCAATGTGAGATCTTTTTCAAGTGATAGATATTAAAGAGACTTTTATGTAATGATCTTTTAAAATACTATGTTGTCAGAATGACAGTATTTTATGTCATGCCTAGTCCTGGAAGCTTAGTTTGTTGATTACTTGATTAAGAACTTTTTTTTTGTTTTTTTGAATTAGGCAACCCAGTATAATGAAATTAAGCATTTCTTTTTTTTTTTTTTTTCCTTTTAGGTTTGCTTATAGTCACGAGGATTTCACTTTGCAATTAATTTACAGGTTGAGGTTTTCCTTACTTTTGAATTGAAATTAAGCTCTGTAAAGATCAATATAATGTATTTGCTTGATGAAATTCATTTGATCTTCTCCTTCTTATGCAATTGATGAATGATGACCTTTTCCTTCTGATGTCACTAACCTCTGCCATTTTCTCAATATGAGCCAAATTTTTACAAGAACAGTTTTTTTTTTTTTTCTATCTGATCTAAGTGCTCGAATTCCTCCATGGTAAAAAAGATACAATAGTAGTGGTAAAAAAATAAAAGTCATACTCTGTGTTTTCCGACAATGGTAATATGTTATTGTCATAAGTCTAATGGACTAACAAGTTCTCCGCAAAGTAATTGAGTTACATGGTGCCATTTGCAAGTACATGAATTATGATATTGCAAGCAACCACTTCAGTCTTGAGTTGGTACCTTGAAGTCAAAGAAAAAAGAAAAATTAATAAGCTGCAATATGTAATGCCTTTTCACTACTGATATGCTTCACTGAATTAATTATTACATTCTCAGCTGAAAAGAAAAAGTATTTTGTGTACAAAGGTGATGATGGTAATGAGATGCAGACATTTCAGTTGAACTTTCATTTAAGTATTGCATTCAAATCAATGAATTTGACCAGGTCTCCAGCTCCAGAAATAGTCTTAGAAAGATTGTTTTCTTCCTTCCAGATATTTTAAGACATTTCATCTACCCTTGAACTATTCAATTCGAAATACATTTCCTCACAAAAATAAAATAAAATAAAATAAATCCTAGGAAAATTGTAATTCACTGAATTTATTATGCATATCTCTTTGATTATTCTTCTACTACGGGGTTGGTAGCTTGTCCATCATAACTGGTACTAATTAATTATGTTCTTTTTGTATCTAATCATATGCTTGACAGTTGGTTGTCTCAAGGTATGTGAAGATGAGAAGTTCCTACACCAGTGTGGCATTCTGGTAAATGAGCAATAAAGATCAGCATGGCAGTTAGCGACATTGCTATCAATAAACTTTCCTGTTAATAGAAAAAGTTAACGGCTTTGACAAAGAAATTGCACAGAAAATGTAGTTGGTGTTTGATTTCATGGATAAGACCACTTAATTGTCTACCTACTTTTCCTGTTGACCAAGTGCTAAGTCACTTTAATTACATCTTAATATTTGGGAACTTGCAACTTGAAGACATCATTTATAAGTTTGAAAACGGCAATGGCTTTAGAATTTGCAGATGAAGCTGAAAGCTGAAACTTATATGGCCAACTTTTATTTGATTGCAATACTGCAAGGTGCTTTAGCTCTCAATGCTCTGGTTCTTGCCCAAGATCAATCAGGTTTGAAAATCTCAACTCCATAGCACCAGAATCAATTATGACTCTCATATAATAGAGCCAAGCCTTCTCTCTCTTAGTATCTCTGTTCAACCCTATTTTTCAGGTTTCATCAGCATAGACTGTGGGATATCAAAAGAGTTAAGCTATAGAGATGAGACAACAGGCATTGATTATGTCTCAGATGAAAACTTCATAGACTCCGGTGTAAGTGAGACTATATCTTCTCAATATAGGACGAATACCCTTGAACAGCAGTTCTTCAATGTCAGGAGCTTCCCTGAAGGAACCAAAAATTGTTACACTCTAAAACCTAGACGGGGCAAAAATGAAAACTATTTGATCCGAGCACGGTTCATGTACGGAAACTATGATGCCATAGGCCAGCCGCCAGAATTTGACTTGTATCTTGGAGTTAATAGATGGAGTTCAGTTAAATTGGAGGATGCATCCTCCATTATTACGAAGGAGATGATACTTGTCCCCTCAACAAGTCATATATATGTTTGTCTCGTAAATATAGGATCTGGGACACCTTTCATATCATCATTAGAGCTAAGGCATGTGAACAATAATACTTATATAACTCAATCTGGATCACTGGAACTCTATACCCGAGTAGATTTTGGTTTAGATGAAAATTTAACAGTCAGGTGAGAAATTTTGAATTATGCTCTTGTCAAGATTACTTGTGTCAAATACTTTTTTTTTCTTAACTTAGAAATTTTCTGGAAAAATGTCTCACTTTTGCAACAAATTCCTCAATTAGGTTCCCTGATGATGTCTGTGATCGCATTTGGTCATGGTTACCTTTCAACTCACAGACATGGGAAGTGTTGAACACTAGCTTGAAGATAGACAACTCTGATCGGCGCAACAATTATCAACCAGCATCCGCTGTCATGAGAACTGCAGTGACACCAGAAAATGACAGCAATGCCTTGGCATTTAGTTGGCGGACTGATGATCCGAACTCGCAATTTTATGTCTACATGCACTTTGCTGAAATCGAAGAGCTCGAAGACGATGAGTATAGAGAATTTGATATCTATCTGAATGGAGAATTATGGTATGGACCCCTTAAGCCAGAATATTTGTTTACGACTACAATATACAGCAGAGCGCCCTTGACGGGAAGAAGTTTCCAGGTTTTTATCAATCAAACAGAAATTTCTACCCTTCCCCCAATCATCAATGCTGTTGAGTTATATACAGTAAAAGATCTACCGGAATCAGAAACTGACCAACAAGATGGTATGCTCTCACCTCTTATCAACAGATATCCCCCTTATAATTTTTACTTGAAAATATTCGCTTCATGTTCTTCTTTATTTTGTCAACTTAAACAATAGTTGATGCCATCATAAACATCAAGACAATGTATGATGTGAAGAGAAATTGGCAAGGAGATCCATGTGCACCTAAAGATTTCTTGTGGGATGGACTTAATTGCGGCTATAATTCAAGTGATCTTCCTAGAATCACATCCTTGTAAGCCTGTTTCTTCTCTCAAGCATACTCTCCTTATATGATTATATGAGTTCAATATTATCTAAGCCCATTTACTTAAACTTACCGTTAGGAACCTTTCATCAAGTGGATTGTCCGGGGAGATAGCTCCATACATTTCCAATCTTGCAATGCTACAATATCTGTAAGTATCCACCTGCAGCTGGACCACAAAATTCAGAAGTTTATAAATTTTATCAACATCTATACCTAACAGTCATTTTTATATGCACTGTTTTTAGGGATTTATCAAACAACAGTTTAGATGGGACAGTACCAAACTTTCTGTCCCAACTGGCATTCTTGCAACTACTGTAAGTTATTAAGATTTGGCTCCAACATAAATAGTCGATTTCTAGTTAATTATGAGTATTGAGAACCATATTTGCTCGGCTTGAAAGAAACCTTGAAGGAAACAATCTCTCGGGCTCCATTCCAGAGGAACTCTTCCAAAAGAAAAAGAATGGATCACTTTTATTGAGGTATGTAACTTGTATACTTGGATTTGATTATTATGATTTCAATTCTCACCCTTTCCCTGAGCCAAACCAAACTCATGATTGCTGCTAGCATTTCTTCAAATTATAAACGTGTGGCATGTGAAAGGATGTCTAATAGACTTGTTGAATCTTTCCCAGAAGGGAAATTTTGAAAAAGGAAGTTATGAAAACTAAAATAATGCTAACACTAATATGCCACCTTTCTTCAATAATTTATTATGGTGCAAGGTCGGATAAGAACCCGAATCTCTGTCAATCGGTTACATGCAAGGAGAAGAATAAGAAGTTTCTTGTTTTGGTGGTAGCACCAGTTGGCGGATTTGTCTTACTTCTACTAGTGTCAGGGGTCATCTTTTGGAGCTTTAAAAAGAGAATACAAGGTGCAGCGGATCATTGTACTCATTCTTATAGTTTGAAAAGCTGAAAGCCCTTAATAAGTGAAAATTTTCATAAAAGGATCAATTTCTCCATAAAAGTAGGATCATTTTAACTTGCAATGATGTTACAGGCGCGAATACTACGAGGGAGGTGAACACTGAATCCAATCAAAAAGATGAGGCATCGAAGTCAACAGGGCAGTTTTCGTACTCTGAGATTCTCAGAATTACCAACAACTTTGAAAGGGTTGTTGGGAAAGGAGGATTTGGAACAGTGTACCATGGCTACTTAGGTGATTCTCAAGTTGCTGTGAAGATGCTGTCTCAATCATCAGTGCAAGGGTACCAGCAATTTCAAGTTGAGGTGGGTTCATTGCAATCAAAAGTCCATGATTAGAAGCTTTGAGTTAAGCTAAATTCAACAATGATATGAACTAAAATATTACAGGCCACAATTCTGATGAGAATTCAACATAGAAACTTGACTACTCTTGTTGGTTATTGTGAGGAAGGCTTCAACTTGGGGCTAATATATGAGTACATGGAAAATGGAAACTTAGAAAAGATTCTATCAGGTAACACTCATATTTGGAAACTATAAGTAATTCTAAGAAATGCATTTGACTTTGTGTATTTTCATGGACACAGAAAGAAATCCGAATTTTTTAAGTTGGGAAGAGAGACTTCGAATAGCATTGGATGCAGCACAAGGTCAGCAAGTAAATTCTCATTTTGTAAGTCACTTTCTGCAAAAAGTGAATTATTCCGCTTCAGTATTTGAAATTTGAGTTGCAGGATTGGAGTATCTGCACAATGGTTGTAAGCCATCAATTATCCACAGAGATGTGAAATCTACAAACATTCTATTGAATGAAAAATTCGAGGCAAAACTAGCTGATTTTGGAATGTCAAGAATTTTCCCAGTTGGAGATAGCACTAGTCATGTGTCAACTGTAGTTGCTGGCACTCCAGGGTACCTTGATCCTGAGTAAGTGTTCCTCTTAATCCTGAATTCAATCAAATGATGTCTCCTGCCAAGTGTTACTCAACATATGTAACTTGGTTTGTTGCAGGTACTTCATGTCAAACAGGTTGAATGAGAAAAGTGATGTCTTTAGCTATGGTGTTGTGCTCCTGGAAATAATCACAAGCCGACCGGCAATAGCTAAAAATCCTGAAAGGACTCATGTGGGTGGCTGGGTTAGTTTCATGATAGCCAAAGGGGATATCAAGAACATTGTTGACCCAAGGTTAGGGGGAGATTTTGACATGAACTCAGTCTGGAAAGTTATAGAGCTTGCCATAACATGTGTTTCACCAGCTTCCATCAAAAGACCAAACATGACCAATGTAGTTATGGAACTTAAACAGTGCCTGGAAATGGAGGTGGCTCGCAAAAATGAGGCCATAGAGACTGAATCAAATGAGGTAATTGAAATGGCTACTATCAATAATCTGAATCCTGAACTGAGTCCCGTGTCAAGGTAGTAAGCTTGCAAAGTTATTTAGCCCTTTTAGATATGTTAAAATCTCATGATGATTGTACATTAATTCTAGAGATCTGCTATGGGAGTACAGAATCTATAGTACTTCTCTTAATTGTATTCTTTTCTTAATTGTACTTGATAACTTAGAAGATTAAAAAGTTGTCATAAGTGTAATTATTTATAAAGCCAATATCTGAGGATAAAATGCAAGAGGTTCTTATCCGTCACCTATATTAAAAGTTCTAAATTGTTTTAATTTTTCAATTTTGTAATAATGTGAAATGGTTTGACCTTAAAAAATACCAAATGTAACAATAATCACATATGGGGAATCAAAACTCAAGACTGTTGGGGATGCAATGCAAACAGAATTTGGGAGAAAAATGACTTGTATTAACAGAGAAAATCGATATACAAGAATTATACAAAAACTCCCCTAAATTTTCTGGAGCTCAACAAGGCTCTCTAACACTCAGAACTCTCTTGGTTCTAATTCCTGAACTCTCTCTGGAGTTTCTCTAATGCCTAAACAAGGCAGAATTCGTCCCATATTTATAGGGAAATTCTGCATACAATTTCAAATCAATTTGGCCACTACCTTTGACTTTCAAAATGGGAGATGCCTAACTAATTTGACTAACAATTTAATCACATGGGAGGGATTCTGGAAGGCTCATGCTGTCATGCATGAGCTCATCAATTCTCCCCCTCCATCCCATGTGAAAGGGAGTAACAACAAAAGTAATTAGACAGCTTCTAGTCCAACTATGTCTCTGCATAGTTCTAGCTTGTCTCTGGTGACTACTTTTGTTAACATGTCGGCTGGATTCTCTTTAGTATGGATCTTCACTAGTTTCAACAGTTGCTTGTCCATCACCTCGCGTATCCAATGATAGCGAATGTCGATATGCTTCGTTCGAGAATGGTACACTGAATTCTTGCTCAAATCCAGAGCACTTTGACTGTCACAGTGTACTTTATACTCCTTTTGCTCAATCCCAAGTTCTTGGAGAAATCGCTTCAACCACAACATTTCTTTTCCAGCTTCCGCTGCGGCAATGTATTCTGCCTCTGTCGTGGATAGCGCAACACACTTCTGTAGTCTTGACTGCCATGACACAGCTCCCCCTGCAAAAGTGTAAACAAAACCTGATGTAGATTTCCTACTGTCAGGATCTCCGGCCATATCTGAATCTGTATAGCCTTCCAAGATTGGATCAGCTCTCCCGTAACACAAGCATATCTTCGAGGTACCTTTAAGGTATCTGAGAATCCACTTGACTGCCTCCCAATGTTCTTTCCCTAGGTTGGAAAGAAATCTGCTCACGACTCCTACAGCATGAGCAATATCTGGCCTTGTACACACCATGGCATACATCAAACTTCCTACAGCAGAAGAATAGGGCACCGACGCCATGTCCTCTATCTCTTTCTTGGATGAGGGACATGATCTCTTGCTCAGCTGGAAGTGGTTAGCCAATGGTACACTAACTGGCTTAGCACTATCCATGTTGAACCTTTGAATCACCCGTTCAACATATTTCTCCTGAGACAGCCATAATTTCTTCTGTTTCATGTCTCGACGAATGTGCATCCCCAAGATTTGCTGAGCTAGTCCCAAGTCCTTCATATCGAAGGTTTTTGAAAGTTCCTTCTTCAGCTGCTTTATTTTTGTTGCATCTTTCCCGACGATCAGCATGTCGTCCACATATAACATGAGTGCAACAAAGTCTCCACCTGGAAGTTTCTGAAAGTAGACACACTGGTCTGCAGCGGTTCTTTTGTACCCATGACTCACCATGAAGGAGTCAAACTTCTTGTACCATTGCTTTGGTGCTTGTTTGAGGCCATACAAGCTCTTTTTGAGCTTGCACACGAGGTGCTCTTTTTCTTGAACCTCGAATCCTTCTGGCTGCTCCATATAGATTTCTTCATGCAAGTCTCTATGAAGAAATGCTATCTTCACATCCATCTGTTCAAGCTCCAAATCAAGACTTGCTGTCAATCCGAGGATGACGCAGATGGAGGACATTTTTACTACCGGTGAAAAGATTTCATCAAAGTCAATTCCTTTCTTCTGAAGGAATCCTTTTACCACCAATCGGGCTTTATGTTTCATTACCTTCCCTGTTCCATCTTTCTTGAGCTTGAATATCCACTTGTTCTTCAGTGCCTTCTTTTCGTCTGGGAGCTCGACCAGTTCATAGGTTTTGTTCTTCTCAAGAGAATTCATCTCATCTCGCATTGCATGCAGCCATCGTTCTTTGTCTGGATGAGATAAAGCTTCATGAAAGCTTTCTGGCTCCCCCTCATCAGTAAGCAGTGTGTACTCTAATTCCAGATATCTCCTTGATGGAATCCGACCTCGCTCAGATCGTCTTAGCTGAGGTTCTTCATTTCCAGGAGGTGCAGCAGCTTCTACAGATGATTGTGGCTCCCCCGGCTCAGCAATCTCTTCATTTTCCTCCTCCTGATCTGCTTCTGGAATTTCTTCTGGTACCTCGTCATTTCCTGTAGCATTTGGTGTTGGGGTAGAATCTGCAACAATATCTGGGGCACTGCTAGTGGGATTTTTAGATATTGTTGTCTTTTCAGCGTCTTCATATGTTTGGTCTTCATGAAATATGACATCTCTACTCTGGATGACTTTCTTTTCTTTGGGATCCCATAATCTGTATCCGAATTCTTCATCTCCATAACCGATGAAGATACATGGAACAGTTCTTGCATCGAGCTTCTGTCTGAGCTCCTTGGATACATGTACGAAGGCTAAACAACCAAACACTTTTAAATGATTATAGAAGTGCTTTTTATTTGACCATACCTTTTCTGGAATCTCGAAGTTCAGTGGTGCCGATGGTGCTCTGTTGATTAAGTAACAAGCGGTGCGAACTGCCTCCCCCCAGAATGGCTTGGGTAACTTAGCCAATCTGAGCATGCTTTTGACTCGTTCCATGATGGTTCGATTCATCCTCTCGGCCACTCCATTGTGTTGTGGTGTGCGTGGGACCGTTCTTTCATGTCGAATGTCGTATCTCCGACAGTAAGCATTAAACTCTCTGGAGGTATACTGGCCTCCGTTATATGATCGAAGGCATTTTAATTTCTTACCCGTTTCACGTTCTACCATGGCATGAAACTCCTTGAACTTCTCCAGAACTTCATCCTTCGTCCTGAGGAAATACACCCACACTTTCCGAGATGCATCATCAATAAAGGTTAAGAAATACCTTTTACCGCCTAGACTTTCCACTTCGAGAGGTCCGCATACATCACTGTGTACTAGCTCCAATAACTTTGATTTCTTCACTGATGAGGAGCTGAATGACACCCTCCGTTGTTTCCCGTACAAACAATAGTCACAAGGATGAGACGCTGCATCCTTGAAAACAATGATCAGCTTCTTTTTCTGAAGAGTTGATAAACCCTTCTCACCCATGTGACCGAGCCTTTTATGCCACAAATCTAGAGGTACCATGTGCTCTGCTACATGAAGGCTCTCTCCGTTTATCTTTACATGAGTCCTGTAAAGATTGTCACATAATTTACCTCGAGCAACCACCATGACCCTTTTCAACATCTTCCATGTACCGTTGGTGAAGCAGCTCTCATAACCTTGCTGATCAAAGGCTTTTACCGAGAGCAAGTTGAGTCGAAGATCTGGCACATGACGAACGTCCTTCAAAGTTATTTTGCATCCGACGTTCGTTTGGAATTGAATATCACCAATTCCCATGATTTTGGCGGTGCTGTTGTTTCCCATATTCACTATCCCAAAGTCTCCTGCTTTGTACGTGGTGAAGATCTCTCTACAAGGAGTGACGTGGCAGGAAGCTGCTGTGTCAATTACCCATTCTACTCCTTGGTCTGCTGTGTGGAAGCACGTCTCTTCCGCACAAATAGTCACATCTTCTACAACGGTAACTCGTGGCTCGTCGCTACTTTGTGCTTGTGAACTCTCCTAGTTCTGCTTCTGAAAACTGCGACAATTTTTCTTCATGTGACCCTCTTTGCCACAGTGATAGCATTTGTAGGTGGGTCTCCGCCCATCTGTTGATCTGCTCCTTCTGTTTGTCAATCTACCTCTGCTTTTGCTTCTACCTCTTCTCCAGTCTTCACCTCGAGACTGTCTTCCCCGATTCTCCATGATGTAGGCTTCATCTTGACTTACGCCTGCATCTTTTCTTCTCGCCTCCTCGTTCATCAAGGCATCCTTAACTATTGATAAGGTAAGTTTGCCTCCGGGTGCTGAATTACTGATGGAGACTACTAACGTCTCCCATGAATCTGGAAGGGAACTGAGAAGTAGAAGGGCTTGTTCTTCGTCTCCAAGCTGTAACTCGACTGCTGTCAACTGATTCACCAAGTTCTGGAACTCACTTGTATGTTCTGCTACAGGAGTTCCGCTCCGCAACTTCAAGTTTACAAGTCGTCTCATCAGGATGGCTTTGTTCCGTGCTGACTTGGCTTGATACATACTCTCTAATTTTTTCCATAGAGTATATGCATCTGTTTCTTTGGCTACATGGTGGAAGACACTATGATCGATCCATTGTCTGATCTGACCGATGCATTTTCTATTAATTTTCTTCCACTCTGCCTCTTTTTCTGTCTCAGGTCTCTGCCCTTCAAATTCTATAGGGTCATATAAATCCTTACAACTAAGGAGATCCTCTATCCTGGGTCTCCATAGTGTGTAGTTGGTAGCAGTCAATTTTATCATGGCTCCGGATGATTCTTCCATTTTAGAATAATTAAATCACTAAAATGGAAATTGAATTTCAAAAATCTGAGCCCACTGTTACGTTCGGAACGGTCAAAAATGGTGGAATAGCCTCTTCCGGGGCTCAAAAATTCTTTTTATACAATAAATACTAAGCTTGGAAATTCTAAGGACTAAACTGAAATTTCTTAAAGGCTAAACTGAAATTTCAGAAACTAAAAGGGGCATAATATCATTCACCAGCACTATAGGGGCCAAACTGATATTTTCTAAGGACTGAAATGTAAATTTCAGAAATTCAGGGGCCAAAATGTAATTACCTGGAAATACAGGGGCCAAAAAATTTCCCGAAGATTTGCTGACGTGGCAGATGGGGTCCACTGTGCTGACGTGGCTCTGACGTGGCGACACGTGTCTGATGACGTGGACCTGCTGACGTGGCTTTGCTGATGTGGCAATACTGACGTGGTGTCGCTGACGTGGACAAATGACGTGGCAAAAATCTACTGACGTTTGATGATGTGGCGTGGTGACGTGGTTGTCTTCAACCTTTGGATGGCGCGTGCGGCGCGTGTGGCGAGTGAGGACCACTCGCAGTTCAGGTAGACGGCGCGTGCGGCTTCTCTGGTGATCGCCTCGGTCGCCGAAAAATTGCAGAATACTCACCTCGATCTCACGAACACACTGGACACTTCAAATTCGAAATTCGAACACTTTCCGAAAAATAGAAATTTTCCAGAAACAGGGGACGAATTTTCTCTGAATTTTTCCTCTCTGTTCTGACGTTCCAGGAGCTCAACCTGGCTCTGATATCACTTGTTGGGGATGCAATGCAAACTCAGAACAGAATTTGGGAGAAAAATGACTTGTATTAACAGAGAAAATCGATATACAAGAATTATACAAAAACTCCCCTAAATTTCCTGGAGCTCAACAAGGCTCTCTAACACTCAGAACTCTCTTGGTTCTAATTCCTGAACTCTCTCTGGAGTTTCTCTAATGCCTAAATAAGGCAGAATTCGTCCATATTTATAGGGAAATTCTGCATACAATTTCAAATCAATTTGGCCACTACCTTTGACTTTCAAAATGGGAGGTGCCTAACTAATTTGACTAACAATTTAATCACATAGAAAGGATTCCAGAAGGCTCATGCTGTCATGCATGAGCTCATCAAAGACCTCAACTCTAATACTATATAAAAAAAAAAAAAAAATTCATCTAAATTAATAGTTTAAACTACAAGATAGGGGCTCAAAAATAGTATTAACCATTTCCTCTAAACAAAACTAATTTGAGTGAAAAGATTGATGGCAAGTAATGTAAAGATATTTTACTTATGTCTATTATAATAAGTTAGATATTTTACCCGTCATGTATATCTATCGTCCATTTGTCATCTTGTTAACTTGCCACAACTTTAAATCGATGTCATACATTTGTTAGCTTGTAACGAGATGGAGAGGCGGCAACTCTTCTATATAAACACCCTCCCAGTCACTTGTAAAACGCACCAATCATACAATAAAGTTTGTCTGCTTGTCCTACTCTCTCTCTTTATCTTATCTACATCTCTTCTGTATAAACCCCTCCCAGTTCACTTTTATGTTGTTTACACTTCATCCAATTTCTCCTCTTGCTTTTATTCCACGGCTCCACTTCCTTCACCTTACAACAACCCTTTCAAGATATCACTTATCATTTCCCACTTATATTATTATGTTAGTGTTATTACACTTGTTCCTAAGAATGTCCACTATGAACAAGTCCACTTTTTTAGAATTTTTCAGTTGCAAATCATGTTTCATTGTCGTATGCTTTAATAGTGGTTAATGACATGTCGTCTGTTAAAAGACTGGTAGACCACTTGCCGTTTATAACTTTACAAAGGAAATGTGAAGACAAATTAGATAAACGACATCCAGTCGACTCAAAAATCAAAATGCCATAGAAAAACGAGTTCTTTGTCATACTAGAATCTTATGGACGAACGACTTGTCATTTTAAAAAAATTTTTTTTTGTTTTTTTTCCACAAACTTCAGATTTGGTGATGTTCCATTCAAAGTGCACTCGGCAGTGACTTTATCACTACTATTCTAATTAATTAAAAGTATTTGTCCGTTCAACAAATTATTTTTCTTTGTTTGTTGATAACATTTTTTGTTATTTTCAAATTAATCTTGGGAGCGAACAAACAAAGTCCGGATACATGCTTGCTAGTGGGTTGAGCCCACCTCATGAACCCAAAATTCTGAATTGGGCTTTACATTTCACGATTGAAAAATGGACCTTCTGTTAGCTATAACCAATCAAACATTTTTAGAAAAATAAAAAAAAAAAGATTGCATCTACGAGTTGTTAAATATTGCTCAAAAGATTATTTTAGTATTCAAAAATTTATCATATAACTTACATTATTATTACCCAAAAACTCTTCCTAAGTACAATACTAATTTCACTTCCCACAAAAATATTTGTCAATCTCAATACAAATATTAAATGTTGACTTTGTATGAAAAATGTTATGCTTTTTAAATCAGAATAAAGACATAACCTAGAAGTATTAATTAATATGGGTTTTTAACTTCAAAATTTATTTATGATTTTACAAATATACATGGACGTATCGTTTACATGTTTTATCTTTGGTTTATCATAAGCATTATATTTGACGTTTGTTTAAAGGAAATTTCTCTCATACGGAGAGGTACAGCTATCAGATGCACCTAATATATCATTAAGTAAAGGAAAATAATTTTTAAATAAACATGAACTAATTTTCATTTAATGATCTCAACTAAACAAAGAAGCTAAATCTAAATAAAGATAAATTAATCATTATAAGATGATGTTGAGTCTCAACATATATGATACCTTCCTTGAAGAGTACCCATGGATGTACATGTTAAAGGAATTAATTGATGAGGAGAAGTCAGCGTTTTCAGCCTAGCTAGTCTTAATATAAATGGCCAATGATGTGAAAGAGTTTATATATATTTATTATGCATGCTTTGAACCTATATAATATTGCAAAGAGTGAAGAAAATGACATCTCAATTTATTGAGCTAATAGTCAGCTCTATCTAGCTCAAAGAAAAGTAGCTGTCCTCAGCAATAATACAACAACAACAACTAAGAGTTTATTGTCATATCACAACCGTTCAGCAGCAATCAAAGAAGTCAATTCTCCCACTTGAGAAACTTCCCTACAAAACAAATACAATGCAAGCAAATCGGTTACACATTATTAAGACCCTTTTGATTAAAACATCGTCAACTTGAATGTAGATGTATGATTCATGACAAACGTAAAAGCAAAAGCCAAGAAGAGAGATCTAGGTTCCTTTCACAACAGAATTATGTCTAAATTTAGCAAATTGCCCCACCACACCACCCCACCTCTCTTTGATCCAATCAATTCATTCCCTTACAAGGCAAAACAAAAAACAAACATGACCCACTTAAAATCTTCAACCCAATACACCATTACTTACATCATCATCTTTATCTCTTTTTCATTTTTTCTTTTTGGGTTTTTTTTTTAGTAGAGAAATTAATAACAATATTCATCACTAAATTAGTTGTAAGATTCTTGGGGTTAGGGTTTTGATGATATATATAACAAATTAACAAGTGCAAACCTGCCAAAAAAGAAGCATAAACATGTGCTAAGCAATGAGATTGGGGGGAGTTTCAAGAGCACGCTTTGGATTGAATTAAGGAGACAGGACCACTGACCAGGGCTGCTCACGATTCTTAAGAGAATGTCTCTTTGCATTGGTTAGATAACAAAGTACATTAAAATAAACACCCATAAAGATCTCCACGAGAAGTCATGAGCTTAATTAATATATCCAAGTACATAGATTTCATTAAAATAAAAAAGTGATTAAACAATAAGCTAAAGTGATCATAATCACTTTCTAGCCCTTGATCTTAATCATAACTCCATAATTGCTAAACCTTTCCATATTGAAAAGGTTGTCAAAAGCTTAGCTAGCTATTTCCCACCTTTTATCTTTGCTATTCCACCACACTTATATCTCTCCTTCTAGTAAATTAAAATTAAAATAAGATACTTTGGCAGTGGAATCAGCCAAAGACTAGTGGAACTAGAAACTGACCAAAACGCTGATCATCTCTTGTAATCTTGGAACGTGGGGTGTCATGATGATGGACATAATTAGGAAATCTATCATTAGTAAAAGATTGGACACTCATGATCACAGGAAATGTAATCATGAAGACAATGATCATGATGTAGGAAATGGGGTTTTTGCATGTTAATAATTATCTGATGGCGAAACGATGATGAGAATAATTAAGGGATATGCACGGTTAGATCTTTTTTTTTTTTTTAATTGGGTTTGGATTAGTGTTTGATCATCAACTCTGTGGGCCGTTGATGTGATTAGGTTTCTGAAGTGAGAAATGGTTTTGCATGGCAAATGGGTGGTTGTTCAATGGCAATGAAGAGAAAGCAAGGTTTTCAGGCTTGTTATGGCTCAGGTTTTCTAGTGCTTTCACTTGTGACCTCAAAAACTTGAGATAATTTGCAGCTTCATCCAGCATTGAAGCAGTGTCCATCTTGCTTCCACCAGGCACAAGCCTCTGCAGAACCCTAATTCTCTCGCTTATCCTCTCCCTCCTTTGCCTTGCAGCTACCGTTTGTGGGTCAGTTGAGATTCTCACGTTCTTCCTCTTAGGCTTCTCCACCGCCTCCAAGCCTAAATTCACCGGCCTGAACGCCGCTGCTCGGTAAATCATCTCCTTCATATGAGCAATGGCCTCAGGATCAGGCTCCTCAATGGAAGAAGATACAGAAGAACTCGCCTGTTGAAAGTTGATGTTTGATGATGAGCTCGGACGCTTCTCCGATCTTGGTTTCTTTGACTTCGGAGGATTCTCGGAAATAAGCCTGAAACCACCTTCTGCAATGGAAGAATGATCAGTTTGGAGAAGATGGAAGGGAACATTTCCATTATTTGCGTTGACTTTGAGCTCGTTTTGATCATTTCTTCTCTTCGTTGAATGAACATCAGCTGCTGGCTTGGTTTCTTGAATTCTAACGTTGTTGACATATTGATGATCCGAGGAACTTTGAGAGACTGTTTCCTCAAGCTCACTGACTGGGCAAGTACTAAAATCTTTGTTTCTTGCATTAATGGAGGCATTGTTCTCGGACTCTCCTGATGAAACCGCGCTGTTGGCTCCAAAGTTCCAAAAGGTTCTACAGTCAGAGAAAATAATGGAAATCCCATCATCTTCCACTGATGTATCAGTGTTACTATTGGTAGCTGAGAGCAAACAATCAAGAGACTCAAGAGAGCATGTTGTTGAAACACCGGCCTTGCCATTTTGCAACCCATCAATAATTTGTGATTGATCAGCCATGCCAAACTCAGTAGTAGCCACCAAATTGTCCAATGGAGTCGTGCCACTAAAAGGCCTACTAATCAAAGGAGAAGAAGAACATAGTTCTCGACTTATAGTATCTTGCCAACTTGTTGCTGCTCCAGCTGATTTTGCAATAGTACCTTCTCGGGGCTGCGCGAATGGAGCATATTTTTGTATAAGAAAATTACATTAATTTATTGAATCCGATGATGGAAGAGATATATGGTTTTTGAAATTTAAACTTACTTTTGGAGGATTTGTATTGAGTTGGGATGTTTGAGCTTTTGGAAGTGCTTGAATTGGATGGAAAATGACTTGTGTCAGATCCATCTTGCCACCATAACCATAACAGCTTGAGTTGGAAAGCATGAAGCTTTCATCAGTGTCACCTTGTTGGTTGCTCCATAAGGATGATGTGTTGGTGAGAATTTGTGACCCATGCCATCCCATACTATCCATGGATAAAAATATTCTCTCTAATTAAAGGAATTGTATGTACACCTTACAGGATAAGATTATGTGAAAACGATCGATTCTGATTCTTATTCTATCGTACCTGCAAATCCATAACCAAAAAGATGAGAATTGAGAAACATATCAAGAGAATTAAAAAGCTAAATTAGATTGGTCTAGTCTAATACTTCTCATACCAATTTCAGATCCAGCTGCTGAAGTTCAAATGCTGAAGGAGACAAAAGAGAAGAAAGTATATATGCTTGTTGTGAGAGTCTTTTCTCAGTTTAGAAAAGCACCAAAATTGTATGAAACCTCAGCTTGTTTGCACCTTCTATATCATGAAAACTGTGATAAAGAAATCAAAAAGAAGCACTGCTAACGTCAGTTTTGGCAACTAAAGTTTGTCCACACCAATGTAAAAAAACAACCCAAAACAAAGCTCAAGAAGCAAAGGTACAAAAATTTATGCAATAAAACAAGAAAATATAGGCAATACACAAGAAAGCTAGCGCAACAACAAACAGTTGTATTAATTGGCAGAGAAATTAAGTTTGTAGCTTCTACCTTGAGCTGCTGCCATGGAGAACTGATATTTGATACAGTAGTGTTTTAGTTGCCTCAAGGGCATGCTTATATAGATAGGAAGTACAAATGGTTAACTTTTAATATGCCAAAATATGAGAGAAAAGAGAAGTTGAATAAAATATAAATTTGAGAAGTTGAAGGCAGATGTAATGGGGTTTGAAAAAGATAAGGCTTTTTGGTCAGTTTGGTGGGGGTGTAAGAGTATATTTCTGCAGATGGGGAGCATGAGAAATCAGAACAGCATTTTGAATCTTAACTAATTGATAATTGTTTATCACTTTGTGTATATATTTTTTTATTGTTTTTGTTTTCTCTAAGTGGAGAAAGCAAAAGCTCTGACTACCCTTTTGGTGGCTCATGCGCACTGTAAAGTTTGAGATTTAAAAAAAAAAAAAAAAATACCCTAGTGAGAATGCGCATCTTTTTACACAGTACTTGGTCAGATCATCACTCTCCTCTTTCTAAAAGCTTTCCATTAATCATAGTTATAATCATAACTTGCATTATTGCTTTCACTTTCTACTGCAGTTCCTTTAATTTTGTGAATGATCATGCTTCACAACATAAACCTTAGAATAATCATCCAACTTCCGCATGTGTGGTTTTGTAGGATGCATTATTCATAATCAATATATACAATCCCCGCTTCGAAGCCTCAAATTCACTTCAACAACATTTTATGTATGTTTTTAGATAAGATATTTTTATGTGAAGTTAGTAGAAAAGACAAAAATGAATATTATGTTTTATTTTTTTATCTTTTTAAATATTTTATATGATTTATAAGGTTATAAGTTTAAATTTTGATGAAAGGAATATAATTGAAACTGTAAAAACTGCAAAATAGATAATATATACAAGAAGCATAATAGATGAAAACCTGAAAGATCATCTGGGGCAGGTACTTGATTTTCTTAGGATTATCATTTTGAACATAAAACTAGGTAGTGGGACTACTGCTGGGGGAGGTTAGAAGAACATAAAAGATGTTGGCAGGCAAGCACAGGCGCAGAGAGAGGAGAAGATTGCACAATTCCAAGTTGCAGTTAATAGAATTTTGTCTCTTTACATCATATAATTAATAGTTTTCTATTTATTTCACTTTATTAAATGCATATAGATAGTTGTACTTGTTAAACATAGATAGAGAGAAATTAAGAGAGAGAGAGAGAGAGGCATCTGGGTTCTGAGTCCTACCCACATGCACTCCATCAGTACAGCTCAGTGAATGGGTTCCCATATATAGCATTTGATTTGCTCCTTTTGCCATCCTTCAACAACATTTTCTGATCTTATTGTCAACTCTCATGTTTTTCTTCACCAATCTCTGCAAATCCAGCAATAACATAAATATATTAAAAACTTGATTTTTCAAAGAAATTAATTAAGCTGCGGACAGAAATATTTGTAGTCTCAAAAAAAAAAAAAAAATACCCACTTGAAACCCAATCCTCAGCACATCTTCATAGCACACATTATATCTATATATGCAAGAGGTATAGATGGATAGAGGGTAAATAAATGTAAAAATGTGTATTGGATGGTTAGCTATATTTGAAAGTTAGCATATAGATAAATCAAAAATATATATATACTCTGACAGAAAAGTGATTTGTCATATTCTAGAATTATATATTTTTGACGCAGAACACTTACATATAACCTATAAATTTATATAGGAATGAAAGATGTGTATATACGTTACTTAAAATTAAAGCAAACAATATAAATTAATTCATATTGGTGCAAAATTAGTCAAACAAACTCAGCCCAATAATTTGGGGATGATCTTCATCAATGATTTCGGTGCTGCCCCAAATGTGCCAGAGTCAACAATAATGTGATGAAAATCAATTAAATTAACCTGAGCTGATCTTCTTTCTGTTATCAGCATATATAGAAAAGGCAAGTTGGCATAATTTCCTCTCCATATTGTCATGCATAGTTTGAGATGATCACACTTGAGAAATATTCTCTCTCAAATTCAAAATCATATATAAATGATCTACACAACAAAGCTACTAATAACGTGAGAAAATTGTAAATTTTTATGGCCAACAACAGTTCATATTCATACAAATACAAGGATATATCTAGTTGATATTAAGTTATATAATCTTTCACAACTCACGTTTTTAGCAAATGAGATTATCGACTAGTTTATAACTCGAATTTTCTAGCTGAGGAGACATATTTTAAGTGAAATATGGTTATGGAAACCTAAAATATATAATATCTACTTAACGAACGTAGCATAAGATTATGCACTTCTAATAAATTTTCACCGTTTATGCTTGAAGATTACAATTACAATGTACAATTTTCAGTAGTGCAGTTTTAATAGTAAAAGAATATAGGAAATAATTTTACAAATTTTTTTTTTAATAAGCATTTCAAATGTTTTAAAATTTGAAAATGTTAAAGAAACAGACAAACCACTACCAAATTCACTTTTTTTAACCTTTTCCAATGGAAATCTTGACAATTAATCCCTAACTAGGCCGAATCAGAATGTTAATGGGCCCCCACTTGTGGCCCAGCCCACGGTTGTAACTTCTTACCGTGTGGTCCACGACACACGAAACAGGATGTCAAAATCGCAATTAATTCATTTTTGGAATTTGGCTCCTTCGGCTCCCGCGTTATTTCTGCAGCTTTCTTCGACTAACGGTAACTTTGTGACCTGTCGGCTCAAACCACTCAGCCCAGCTCAGCCTAGCAGCCGGCCCGACAACTAAGGTTTCCTCTATTATTACCTAATCACACGTGAACGCAACACCCAGATGCACACGTGGGGGGTTGTGATTGGGGGGTGACCTGAGGAGATAGGCGCGTCCCATGTGGAGAAATCAAAACAGTGTAGAGCTGTAGCTGGGACCATCTGATTGATGGCGGATTCTCTCTGAAAATTTAACATTATCTTCTACGATTTTAATCAACGTCCACACCATCCTTGATGTGCATGTCTTGTACCATATTTTTGTCTTCTTTTTATAATTTTGAATTGTTTTTATTAAAAATATTAAATAACAATCGTTGTTTTTGAGAATTTCTGTGCATTACCACGTTCGTATAATTTATTTAATTTATATCTTGATACAGAATGCAATGCGACTATAAACATTGACCTAAAATTTTATAATAAAGTCGTATTTACAAATCCTTCGTACAAATGCAACAATAAGTTGTTAATTTATATAATTGAGGTTGTATAAAAGTATATTAACACTAATACGATAACACGATAACGTTAGTGTAATCATATTATAAGATATCTTTATTTCATAATATTGAGATTCAAGAAAACAAGTAAAATTTTGAAATAATACTATATATGTAACATTTTATGCAATTTGATGTTAATATTATGTAATAATATAAATATTGTATTAATTTCTTATTTATTATGTATCTTTTTAATATACCATTATATACCATGATGATTATATGGTTAAGTTATGTACTTAGTATTACTCAAAAATTTATTCTTTCAAAAAAAAAAAAAATCTAATCAAAATGATATTGACACATTTAGAAGAATAAAGTTACAATTATATCATTGATCATTAGATTGAAATAGAAGACTTAACATTTAGAAGCAACAACATGCAACTGGGGCTCTGCATGTCGGCCAAATCCGTAGATAAGAAGATGGCAATTCAACGATGTGACCGCCACCGCCGTGGAGGAATCCATAACGTTGACGACTTGTCAAGGTGGGTAAACGCCGTCAGCCGCCATGGTTAGATGGGGGAGAGTTTTGACATATACTAATTAATGTCATGTACATGGATGCATGCATGCATATGAAAAAAAAAAAAAAAAAGATCAAGCCATAATAAAAAAAGGGCCAAAAGCCCATAGTTGTGTGGGGGCCCATTTATCTAATTGCTGAGGCAAGTCACTTTCCCAACATTTTCTAGAACAAATAGTAATGGAATCCTAGAAGTCCATCCCAAGCTGGATATGAACAGAGCAGCCCTGTCTTCAGCCTCTCTTGATGCCGACCTGCACGGGCATTCAACACACTATCCGTCTATCCCTAGCCAACATCATCCCATTCATATCCGATTTTTGTACTTACCACATTGCAATAATTTCTGACACAATAGCGATGTATATATAAAAAAAAATTTCAGAAATATAAGAAAATAAACAAGTTGAAGAGGGGATTTTTAGTTTTACTATAATCGTAATTTCTTTTATGGTTTAGTTATGTTCAAAATGAAATAAAATTTTAGATAAATCATTAAATATTTTGATAAAGAAGTTTGTCCAATTTGCGAAACTAATGACCGTTGGTCAATGGTCATAAGAGACGTTGATGACAGTCTGATAAGTGCGGTTGTTGAGTTGATAACAGTAGTGTGTTAGGTTGACAATGATGCTTTTTCACACCTTATAAGCAACTTGTCTGGCAAAATATTTTTGTCTATTAAAATTAAATTTGATTATACAATTAAAAGATTTTTTTTTTGGTTAATGAATCGAAAGAGTATCTTAACTTGAATGATTAAGATATTTTGTCTCTTCTAATGTGCATTAATATTCATAAGAAACAAAGCAAGCTCTCCAACTGCAAGCCTGATAAGCTATTTAGGGTGTGTTCTTTTATGAATTCAGTATTTTTGTTTTCAATTGAATTTAGAAATATATGATTGATTTTGAATTATTTTGAATTTTGAAAAGAATATATGGTTAATATTGAATATAAATTACATTAAAAAATGTGCAGCACAGAAAATAAGATTTAAAAACAAGAAAGAATAGAGCGTTACTAATTGGATCTCTTAGCAGCCCAAGAGAGCATGTAACTCATGCCTGTGTACAGAGCTAGTAATTCCACTTCCAATTCATAGTCCATAATCGAGATAGTTTCCTGGCTGCTCTTTGAATTTCGGCATCATCACCAATTCACACAATTATTTTCACCCAGCTTTCATCAGGAAGAAATTGGACAGCTTTTATGTGACTTGTATTTCTCTGCATCAACACATTTCATTTGCCATTGGATATACTTGCAGTTTGAAGCACTTGGTGACAAATAATACGAGTTGTAGCATGAAATTCTGTAGATGACTTCTCACCTTCATCTACTCACAATTTGAGCTCTTTTCATGAAAATAGAACATTATTAGCTAAATTCAACAAAATATTTAGTTCTATTCAGATTTCAGATAAGTTCAACAATCGCTCCCTTAGTTACCATGTCATAGAGCTTTAGTCATCAGACATCGTTGACTGAAATAGTATATATATTGTCTTCATCGGTGAGATTAATGCATATATTTTAATTTACATTTCTGTTCTACTATAATAATTAAAAAACATATTTCTTACTTAATATCGAAATAAAAAAATATGATAAAAGGATTTATCCAAAAAAGAGAAAAGAGAAAAAAAAATCACCCTAAGGCATGTCCCTCGCTAGACATCTTTTGAAATATCGGGTGTGTTCTTTTTTGAATTATGTGTTTTTGTTTTCAAAATGATTTGGAAAATGAATTTCTATGATTTAGAGAATATATTTTAAGTAAAAAATATGCGTTTGGAAATGAATTCGTAAAATGCAAATTTGAAAATGGTTTTAAGAATATGTGTTTGAAAATGAATTCTTGAATTGAAAATTAAAAAAAAAACAAGATATGTGTTTGGAAATGAATCATTAAAACATTTTATAAAATTGTAAAAAATTGTATTGTGAAAACATTTTACAAAAATAAAAAAGAACACATATTACACGTCTGTAATACAAAGAAAATGAAAAACAAAGTTTAGAAAACAAAAAAGAACAGAGACATCGTTTCTAAGCTTTCCTATTAGTCAGAATTTGATGAAAACAGACTGTACTTTTGGTATTCTTTTCTAAATTTACATAAATAATATAATATCAAAATCAAAAATTCAATTTAATATTTTTAAGATTTATTAACCAATTTGATAATATTTTATATAAAAAGTACAAAAAACATAAGAGGCGTTGTATTATACCATTGAATTAGCTTCGACAAGTTTTTAATAATTTATATAAAAATATTTTTTCTATTTTATTTAAATTGATTAAATTTTAAAATTTTAATTATATTCACAATTTTTATGTAATTGTTTATTTTAATATTACTACTACACGTTTGGCCTCTCTCGAAACGACTCAAAACGCACAGCATCACTCGTTACACTCGAACATGGCAACGCCACCACCAGGAGTGAACTTCGAGGGGGCGCCACCAGCGGCGCCGCCTCCTCCGGGCACTGACATGACTGGAATCTGCTTCAGGGACCAACTGTGGCTGAACTCCTACCCACTTGATCGAAACATGGTCTTTGATTACTTCGCCTTGTCTCCATTTTACGATTGGACCTGCAACAACGAACAGCTTAGAATGCGATCCATTCACCCACTTGACATCTCCCAGCTCTCGTAAGTTCATCAAAATCATCAAATCAAAACTGCCCATTTCGGGTTTTTGCATTTTTTTGGGATTTAGTTGTTCAAGTTGCCTGCTTTATGCTTGTGTGCTCTATGCTGGTTTAGTTTGTGTTCAATTGAACTGAGACCTTTATGTGCTGTATGCTGGTTTATTTTGTGTTCAATTGAATTGAGACTTTTACTGTTTGATTAGATGAAACGAAGAACTGGGTTGAAGGAAAGTTTCGATTTTGTTGCATTTGGTAAGTTTAGTTTTGGATGAATAAGGCATAATTTGACTTATTAAGTGATATATAAACTGGGTTGAAGGAAATTTAGGCTTTTTTTTTGTGGAGGTTAGTGATGCTCAGCATAGGTGAAATTGTGCGTTATGATGAGTAAATTAGACTCTATTTTTCTTTTGGGGTAATGGTGAAAATTCTGGCATTCTAAGTGTTAAAATTTGATTCTGGAGTATGAATTAAGTTAGTTTAATATTGTAGTTTGTAATCACTTACGGTCTCTCGTGAATAATATGATTTTTCTGATGTTGAAACTTGAAAGGTGTTTGATCTTTTATTACTGGCAAATTGTAGGAGATATTGGAAGAATTTTGACTTTTTAACTGATTGTCTTCTTTTTTTTTTTTGCCAAGAAAGTTGATGAAGAAATAAAAGAATGATATTTTGAATTTTAGAGCAAGAGACATTTTATGTTTGAAACCATGTTAGGGTATGTATTTAATGAATAGAAAAGAAGAGAGATTAGAATTCTTATTTTGTGATGAAGTAACTGAACATCCAAGAGTTTCCGAGTTAGAGAAAAAGTCCCAGGACTATATTTTCTCGAATTTAGATTAAACCTGCTTCTCAGAAGATTCTCTCCTCTCAAAAATTAGCTTTCTCTGCTGAGAGTCAGTTTTCTTTGTTGGTCTGCAGGCCTGTTCCTAGATATATCAATAGCTGCCCTTGTTTATAATACGTTTTCTTCTATCATCCTTGATTCATCAATCACGTGGGATATATTGTCAGCCAATATATCACATTACATACAGAATTTTTTTTTTTCCTTCTCTCTGCTGGGTTAGGGGAGGAAGTGATGAGGCCATATAATTGTAATTTTTCTTAATGTCATCACTCACTCTCCTAACCCAGCAGGAAAACAAAATTCTGATTTATGACTCATCATTGAGTTCTCATAAGTCAAGATTATGGCATAAAGCTCCCCAATTATGAGAACTCAATAAGCAGAATGATTTTTTTGACTTATCTACCTATAAAAGCAAAGACATTAGCATTCATCAGATTTTGATTTATGACTCATGAGCAATTTTGAGCACATGATCATTTCATTCCATACCGTTTCCAGTGGTCATTCATATCTATGTTTTCACACCTACTTGTATCTGTCGCGTTTTAAAAACTGCGGTAGTTTAAAGAATACTTGAACTTAAAGAATTGATGGTTGAATCACATAAATTTAGGTACTCATGTTTCATTTGCATCGCAAGTACCATATTTTTATGCTTGTAGTGAGATTTTTTTAGTTGACTGAAACCATGTTGCTAGAGCCAGAAGGTTGGATTTATTATTAAGTTACCTAAAGGAGCATCAAATGATTTTTTTTTCTACAGGAAAATGACAGGCATGGAATACATGCTGAATGAAGTTATGGAGCCCCACCTCTTTGTTATCCGTAAGCAAAAGAGGGATGGTCCTGAGAAAGTCACACCGATGCTCACTTATTATATATTGGATGGGTCAATATACCAAGCACCACAGCTTTGCAATGTCTTTGCAGCTAGAATTGTGAGATTTTGCTCTATCTTTCTCCTGTAACTTGGTAATGCCTGCATAGCAAAAATATTATGGTAAAGGAATAAGTTTAATCTTAGTCAGAATGATAATTTAATGGATTGCTCAATCCATACAGAGGTCTGATAAGATAGCTTAAAAAAGGGAAGAAAGACCCCATATAATGATGTGTTTTGATGCTATTTCTTTGGTAAAACATTCTGAGACCGCATGCTACTCATGCTAGAAAATGATGATTTAGGATCATCTTGATACGCAAATTGTGCTGAACCATATAATTAAGTACGTGGACGCTGGAGTGGATTCTGTGGAAAGGATCGTATGATGTCTGAGTTTGATGTAGGAGTTATAATCTTTGTGACTTTGTCTGATCTTCATTTTCCATCCATGCAACAGGGGCGGGCTCTGTATTATATACAGAAGGCTTTTACCACTGCTGCCTCAAAGTTGGAGAAGATTGGATATGGTATCAAACTACTACTTAACCTTGCCACTGGTCCTTCTATATATTCAATAAGATGTTGATTTTCATTGATGTTTGTTTGGCATTAGAGGATAACTTATTTATTTGCTGCCTGGCAATATAGTAAATGTGTTTGTCTGTTTCTCTTTGGATTGGTTTTTGCAACTCATTGACTGCATATTCTGTTTTTATATTAAATTTACATTTTTGTTTAAGACAGTTCTATTTGTCCTGTCATGCTCACAATGCTAAGAGGCAAAAAATAAATTAAAAAGAATAAAAATAAAAACCCTGGATGTCTAGCTCTATCGGTATGGTAGGTTGACTACTTTCCATGGAGTTTTTTTAATGTGGACCATGGATCTGATATGTTCTTGTTTAAAGTAGTAATATGTCTATCTGCCAACTTGTGATGCCTTCAAGGGTATCTAATGGGCCTTATAAATTTCCATGAGAAATAAAATTAACTTGAACATCCAACTTAAATCTGGAATATAATTTCAAATGCTATGACATTAGCTCAGCCAAATTCTGCTTTAACACAGTTATTATGTTGCTTTTGGTTCTTTGGGACCAATTTTTGTATTCGGAGTTCTTACCAGCGGGCTTATCACCGTTTGTCTTTTCTTTCAATAACTATGTTTGTTTATGGCTTTCTCACAGCGAAAGACCTGAAGAAGCTTTTGATCTTTCAGTGGATGTATTAACATATTATATCTTATGGTTGTCATTTTATTGTGGGGATGATACATTGGATCTATTAATTGCTGCATTGAGAATCTTCTATGTGTTCGACTCAAGAAGGCCTTATATTTGTTGCCATATCTATATTTTTATATGACCTGACTGACCATTAAACCCGAACTTTTGCATTTTGCCTTAGTAATACCTTTTTAACTTGATCCATAGTTTCCTCGAAGGTGTATCAAGTAGATTTGTATTCCATATCCATAAATGATCTAGTATAAGATTCATTTTAATTTCATTTTCCTGCTTGTGTAATTCTTTTTCATTCTGGTACAGTTGACAATGAAAACGAGGGAGCATCTTTTGACTCAAAGGCTGGTAAAGAGACAATTGACTTCAAAGAAGTCAAGCGAATAGATCATATTCTTGCTGGCTTACAGCGCAAGGTAACTTTGATATCCAAACAAATTCTCTTGTGTCCATATTGGAATTGATGCCAGAACATATGACAAGTTTAGGAGTACTACGGATTTTAATATTAAAAGATAAAGTACAATATTACTTATTTGATAAATATCCAGGCAATATTTATTTGATAGAGATCATTATTGTGCATTTTGTTTTGCTGGTTGAAATCCCGGCAACTGGTTTTTGATGGAGTTATAAACAGAAATTTTGCAATACTATCAAATAAAGTGCTACATCAAAGTTTTGCTTTTTGCTTAAGCAAACATTCTATCATGCATATGTCTTACATCTTGGTTGTAATAATGATAATACCGGTGGGAGGACCTGAGATAGGATCACATCTTACAGCTTGATTGCAATAGTGAAAATACCGGTAGAAGGATTTTGATGTTTGTTTCTTGTAAGAACTTCTTCCCACAAAGTATTGTGGGATTATTTCACCAGAAAATTTCAGAACTAAGAATCTTCTCCCTTTTGCAGTTTCAACCGGCTCCTCCACCTCCACCGTATCCAGAAGGCTATGCTCCTCCTGCAAATGCAGAAGGCGAGAAGGGCCAAGAAACCCAACAAGCAGGAGAAACCCAACTTCCTCCTGTTGATCCTATCATTGATCAAGGTCCTGCTAAACGAATGAAATTCTGAAGTAGAGTTGCCTTCATTTTAGTGGAGCTGTCAAAGGCATGTAGAATCTTCAAGGCAGAGATAACAGAAAAGAAAAACATTCACAAAATGAGGAAATTCTTAACACTCAAACACGACATCTAATCGCAATTTTCTTTTATCACTGTCTTACGAGTTAGCTAACAATCCTTCGGTGTAAGTGTAATGTATCAATCAATTTGCCACAGTAATGTAATTACTTATATATACATCAAGATGCTTCTGAAATATGAAGTATTTTTCATTGTTTTGCAGCGTCCCAAATGGTAGAAGAAAAGCTAATAGAACAGTTGAAAATGCTACATAGCTGCTCTCTTTTTCAAAGAGGATAATTCTACACATATAATTAACACATACAATATTTACATTTATTACAAATTTTCATTTATTATAGCGCTTTATCCATCAAATAATATTTTATCACATCAAATTACACGAAGATGTTTGTATAATTTAATTGCATGTGTAAGTAAACTATTTCAAAAAATGAATAACGGTAATCTGAATTTTGGCAAAGGACTAATGGTGTTACATATATTAGAACTTTTTGTTACGTTCCAAAGGTTAGATTAATCACAAACGAGAGATTCTCATCCTCGGCAATAAATCTATCTTTGTTTTCATTAGATTCTTGGTTTGTTTCTAGACCAGAATTTGTGGCATTGGATTAGAGTAGCTATTCAACGGGGAGAAAATTTTCTTGTTTTGATCATAAGAAGTTTTGGTTTCAGTCTTTACATTAGAACTTTAGAGCAGTGTGTCATAAGCTAAAAGTTTTGCGTAGCTTGCTCGTGCAGCACTTAGACAACCTGAACTCGAAAGTTGCTAAGTAAGCCTAGATGTTTCGTTCTCGCTCAAGGGAAAGTTAGGACCGCTGAACTAAAGAGCTTTGTAGGCAAGAAGAGAAGTGTGGAAGATGAAGGCAAGTGTTGCTACTTGCTAGAGAAGAAAACTTTGTATTACACAAGAATGATTGCTTACAACTTTGCTTGGATTGGCTTGGATTTGCTTGGATGTGCTTGGATTTTCTGGGATCCTTGCTTGGATGGTTTACAAATGAGCCATAGAGGGGTATTTATAGTGAACCACCTCCCAAATGAATAGCTAGAATTTAATACATCCAAGAGTCACAAATGACTTCTACCTAAATTAGGTGTGGTAGATGAACAACCTTGACTATCTATATTTACATGTGAGAGTTGTACATATTTGACTTGCTAGAGTTTCTAAAAAATGGTCTTGGGTTTGCATATTTTCTAGAAATTGGGCCAAGCTTTTGTACACATTTTGGGCCACTCTAGCAAGCAAATTAGGTGGACTATGACAAGTGGCTAACATAGATAAAAAGAAAAGAGCAATTTGGATTAAAGGCAAGCCCAGTGTCACTAGATGGAGACGGTTTCTTAAACATTTTTTCCACCAAAAACATGTAACAAATAACAAATGTCAAAGATCATATGCACATGCGATTCCATCATCTTTGATATATAGTCATCTCATTACCATTTCAAGACCCTCCGATCACATGTCTGCACGTGCGATCACGGGGCTGTATCTGCATATGCAACTTGGATGATGCAATAACCAGCACAAGAAAAGCGACGGTCCTTGATTGCGTAGGGACTCCACTAACATGTAACGTGGACGGTTATGATGTTGCATGTGCATCTTACTAAGTGCTTTGGCTGCTTAGAGAGTTTAGTAGTTACCACGTGCCTTATTGTTTTGGCTACTTACCAAATTTGGTAATTGCCATGGGGTAGATTTATTTCAATGCATTTGAATTCAGTAATCAGACAAATACTTTATAGGTGTATTTTGTACTATTTAATTTTGAAGAAATAAATGGTTTTCAAATAAGATATTATTACGCAAAGTAATTTTTTTTTAAAAGATAAGTAGTAATAATAATAATAATAAAAATAAATTTTCCATAAATAAACCAAGAGAAAATCAGAAACTATCTCGGAGTGCGTGGCAGGCAAGATCTTTATCATCAATTTCAAACACGAAGTACTCTTGAAACGTACCTTAATCCGATCGAAACTGAAGCAACACTTGGGTACTTGTATTGTCCTGCAACTAACCACGTGTTAATATTGCAAAAATTAAAAATTTAACCCACAAGTCAAACGCAATCTTTGTTTCCAAAACCAGTTAAACTGATCACTTGCCAAATCCAGGGCAAACTAACATTCAGTTATCCTCGTTCCACGCGCCCCCTGGAGATCCACAACCCCAACTGGACACTCGCAACGCGCGCGTGGGGTTCCCCTCCTCGCACATGCAACTAACAGACGTTAAACAAACACTTTTTGCGCTTTAATCACGATCTCAGTCGGATTTTGCGTGAAGAGATTGGCCATATTTGACATGAGTAACATGTGGTTAATTTCAGTCCCGGAATTTACTCGGACTCAGTCTCTTTTGTCTTTCTTTTTTTTTTTTTTTAACATTCTTGTACTGGATGGCCCATCAGAAGTTGCCAGGTCAGCTTGTATCCGAGAGTTCCGAGCCTTGTTGAAGGTACTGTACATGCAAAGTACTGTAGAGGATAAAGGGGGTCTTTCAGTTCTGTGATTCTATCCACTTTTTTGGGTCCTACATTGCCCACATCTCTTTGTTGTTATTTTTATTGGGTTCCCATGTTAGCTTTTTGTTGTTGTGGAATTTCCAAAGTAGCCCTCTTGTTGTAGCCAGTAGAATCTATCCTTTCTGACAACATCTTTCTATCTGATCTCTTTTCAGTGCTTTTCTTGTTTATTTTGTTTTTGTTTCCTTACCTCGCAATCCATGTTGTTGCCAATGGTTTTGCCTTTTTGCTGAGGGGTTCTGAATTTTGGTTGAGAGTGTGAGATTCTCGAGTTATTGTTGTAGGTTTCTCGAATTTTTGGTCTGAGGAATTGGTTTTGTGAAGTGGGTTGGTTTTGGTTGCTTGTGAACCTGTTGTGCTTGTTGTTCTGGTTGTTTTTTTTATGGCTTTGAGCCACAGGATTTGTTTAGTTGAGGTGGGTTGATCTGGGGTGTTGTGAATTTGAGAGAGGACTTTTTGTTGGGTTTTTGATGGTTGAATTTCACCATAAAAGACGTGTTCTGAGTATTTGAGCAATTGAGTTTGGAAGTTTGACGGAAATGAGATTTTGTTGTGAAATTGGTGAGAAAAGTAGTTTCAGAGAGTGGAATTTGTGGTGAAGGACTAGAAGAGAGCAGAAATGAGAGGAGGAAAAGATGAGGGAAAGGTTACAAGTCCTATGTTTCCTAGGCTTCATGTGAATGATGCAGACAAAGGAGGACCAAGGCCACCTCCAAGGAACAAAATGGCTCTCTATGAGCAGCTCAGTATCCCTTCTCAGAGATTAGGCTCTGGATCACCATCCATGTTCCCTATTCCACCTAGCAATGGTGGCACCTTGATCCCTTCAATGTCATCAAGCAATGTGAGTTTCACTTTATATGTTATCTTAATCTTGAAGCCTTATGAATGTTCACATTTGCAATTATTTGCCCTTGGATTTACCTTCTTATGATTATTAACCTGATTGAGATCTGGGGTTTCATTAACTAATGATTGGTGAGAATCAATTCCTTTAGTTGTTTACAATCTACTGTTTTTGCTATAAATTTCGGCTTTGGTTCAAATGATAATTTCTGAATTTTCGTTCATGATCTTTGCAGTGTGAATATGCTATAAATTTTGATGAATTGGTTCTGTTTCTTTTCTTGTATTTGCAATCAGAATTATTATTTGAGGTCCCATGCTCTCTTGGGTAATTGCTGGACCCTTCTTGGACCAATTTTTAATCCAACAAAAGTTACTTATATGGTTTTGAGCATATTTATATTGATGTTATGTGCTACCACTTTATCTTGTTTAATTACAAGAATGGATTTATGATTGCAGGGTGGTGGTCATGAAAGGAGTGCGTATAACCAATTCTGCAACTTTCCTGCAGTACCACTTTTGGCTGAGAAGCTTCATTCGTATTCCTCAAGTGGTGTTAAGCTGGATGCTATGATGACAAATCAAGAATGGAAATCCATGATTCCTGCAAATTACCAAAGTTTTAATGCCACAGGACCATTGTCATCAACTGCTACAAGCTATTCAAGTAAACCAAGTAATTTCTCCAACTTCAGGAATTTTTCAATGAAGAAACTTGGAGATGAGAATGGTTTAAGAGTTCCAACCTTTGCTCGGTTAGGAGTAGGCCAACAGCATAGCAGCAGTCAATACGGCAAGGATCAAAAATACAAGCTAAAGAAAGGATCTGGCCCATATGCAAAGAATCAAACTGAAGAGAGTGCAATAGTTTCTCAAACAATTCAGGAACATGAGGGAAGGTCCACTTCAATCCCATTAAGTAGGCAGAGAAAATTAATTGACACGTCTTCTAGCCCATCACCTAAAGTTAAGCATTCAGAATCACTAAAGAGAGCAAATTCAGCTTTGAACCAAGAAAACAGAAGCAGTTTGGTGGATGTTTTAAATGGTTTTCACGGTAATAATGCACGTTTACATCAGGAGACTGAGGCTTTGAGGGATGAGATGGCCCTTAGAGATAGCGGTTTGATGGAAAGTGCAAAGGACATGGATATGGCAAATGCTTTCAAACTGAGAACTGAAGCATGTTTGAGGCCAACACTTGGAGATGATAACATCAAACCTGATATGCTTGTCTACAGCAAAGCTTGCCAAGAAGATAAAAATAACAGATCTATACAGGTGAGAGATGTAGGGAGCCATGATGATGTCTCTAATTCCTCAATGGTGGACTCTGTATCAGCTCTGGCTCTATCCCCTGATGATGTTGTTGGAGTCATAGGTGAGAAGCAATTCTGGAAAGCGAGAAGAGCCATCATCAAGTAAGTATCTCCTTCTGGTGGTTGCTATGTTCACATCTACTGCTTCTGATCGGCATTAAAGAATCAGCTAATTGCTTTATATTCGTTCATGCACATTTTTGAAATTTTTTTTTGCTATATGGTATACAAACCATTAAGATTGTATGGTCCTTCCCACTTAATATACGTTCTTAATAGTTTTTTGAAATCTACTGGTCAATGCTAATTTTAACAAACTCTTGTGCTGCTTTTCAGGCAACAAAGAGTGTTTGCAGTTCAAGTATTTGAGTTGCATAGACTAATGAAGGTAAGGTGGTAGTTTCCGCAATACTATTTCTTCACACTTTCTTGAATTTCTGATTCAAGTCTGTCAAGAGTTTAATAATATCAGACCTTAATTCTGATTTGTAACAGGTACAAAGATTGATTGCCAGATCACCACATTTGTTGATTGAAGACAGCCACTTTATAGACAAACCTCCATTAAATGTATCTCAAGTGAAGAGATTGCGATCTGAGTATGATCTAGAACCATCACCGCGTGTTGTGAGGGCCAAGCATCAGTCTCAGAAGCCAGATCTCTGTACTGAATGTGAGGATGAGAATGCAGTTGCTAATCTTCCTCATCCTTCTGTCAACAATGATGCCAGCAAAGGAGTTGTGGCACAACATTTAAACTATGGGTCTGATTCAGAAAATGCACCACCAGCACCAGCAGTGAGGAATATCAAGCCTTCTCCATGGTGTTTCCCACCACCTGGAAATCAGTGGCTAGTTTCTGTAATGTCCCCTTCTGAAGGACTTGTTTACAAGCCCTACACGGGTCCTTGTCCTCCAACTGCGGGATTTGTGGCACCATTTTATGGCAGCTGTGGTCCTGTGAGCTTAACTTCAGCAGGTGGGGACTTCCTGAACACAGCTTATGGTGTTCCAGCATCCCACCAAGGGATTGGAATTCTTCCAGGAACCCCTGCTTTGGCGCAAACCTACTTTCCACCATATGGCATGCCAGTTATGAACTCATCTATTTCTGATTCAGCTGTCGAGCAAATAAGCCCATTTCCTAGAGTCCAATCAAAGGACAATCATTTATCAATGTTGGATATTAACTTCATGATACCTCATCAAAGTTCACGGAATATGTCAAGCCAGATGAGTCGAGTGATCTCACGTTGTCTTGAAAAAGTTGAAGCTTCGAAGGAAAGTGAGGTACAGGGAAGCACTGCTAGTAGTCCATCCGGAAGGGCTAAAGGGGATGCACTTCCTCTTTTCCCTATGGAACCGATACTTCAAGAATCAGAGCAAAATCCTCAAACAAGTGAGCAGCAGACACGGGTGATTAAGGTTGTACCTCACAACCGGAGATTAGCAACAGAGTCGGCTGCTCGGATTTTCCAGTCCATACAACAAGAAAGAAAACAGTCTGACTAGTTTATATTGCCGTCCACTTTGTATCTAATGCTGATGAAATATAAGATGGGGCAAATGACTTAATTTATCAAGTGTTCTATAAAATTTTGTATCTATGATCATACTTTTGTGACTTAAAGTTTAAATGATGTAAATATATTCCTTAATGATTGAAAAAAGGGTTCATTTTTTGTTGCTCCCATGCTGAGTTCCTACTTTTTTCCGGATGCTAACCTTTGTCAGCCATTCTCTGCTCCATCATTAAGTTGTTGATTCAAATAGAAAAAGCAGTGAATTCATTGCCAATTGTTTTAACTGCTCTGACTAAATTAAAAAAACCTGCATATTTTCTGGTATTTCACTATTTCCGCCGTAGTATTGCTCAGTAATGACCAAAAAGAGAAAATATGGCGAAGATTCTAATAAAATAGAGGCTCAAATAAAATATTTTTTTTTTCACGTATAAAGCAGTGGTTGCAGGTGCAGTACATTTTGCAAGTCTAAATTAAGTAGCCGCAGTAGCTGTCTTCCAAGAGTGTTTTAGTTGTTTAATTACACTGCCAATGAGTTTGTTTTCTTTTCCTATTTCCGAAGCATTCTCAACTCAGCTTTTTATAATGGTTTTTCATAACAGTTTATTTATCTTTGATTGTTTGATGGTTCAAAAATATATAACATTCGCACTGTAGAGGCAGGAAATTTGAATGAATGTATTTTATCAATTTGATCTGAGTTCCCGAATAAATTAAAAGTAGGAAAAGTTTTTTGGTCAAGGAAGAGTTGCATAGAACGGAACTGCCGAATGGACTTTTGCTATGCTAGCATAAGATCAACTTTAGTTCTAAAGCCACATAAAAGAGAGAGGACTTATTGCCATGCATGCTAGCATAGGAACGGAACTGCCAAATGGACTTTTCATGCAGATAACTTGATGGTTGCAAAGGCTACACCAGAGATAAAGCAGTGTCCACATCAAATTACCACCAAAGTAAACTGTGGGAAGTACAAATGCTTACTTGGTGGCTTTAACTTGAAAGCGAAATGAGTTGCGTTCATTCAAGAAGTAAAAAGGTGAGTCGGGACCTACCCTTTAAAGTGTAGTTATGCAGTCAAGGAACTTGAGATGGAAAGGATTTTATTTGGGACTTTGTAAAGGAAAGTATTATTTTCGGCAATAACTATTTGATTGTTATTTCATTTGTCTCTTCTAATATAAAGTAATTCTATTCGGGACTTACCAATATGATCAATACTTCCCTTTTCAAAAGTATCAAACGAATCTGGAGACGCACATTCGGCATATGTGATGACAAAAAGTAAGTCAAAATGGCTTTGAAGAAATTAATTTGTAAGTAATTCGATTCTATTGTAAGGCTTCCTGTTGATCCCTACCAATTAAATTCCCATTGGGTACCTCCCAATCAAATTCATTTTCGGGACCTACCAGATTGACTTTGATATTCTTGTTTTGTATGTGAATATACTGATTGGTTCTTTATTATTTGAATATTAATTCCCAAAGAGCTACCAATGATTGGAATTGGACGTAAGCTCTTTCCAATTGATCCACTAAATTAGAAAAGAAATCTTAATTACCAATTTCATTAAAGGAAATGACATTTCTTGGAGGAATATTATGGACAAATCAAATTGATTCGAAAGAGGAAAAATAACCGATATGGGAGTTTTTCTTCTAAAGTAAGAATCTATATTGAACATGGATTTAATACTAAAGACCTTATAAAAATGACTCAAGGAGGTATATTAGTCTCATATAGTGCTCTAGCAAAAATTATAGTAATTTCTGAGTTAAAAGCGTTGGAGGGTCTTATTCCGCAACTCCACTGACAAATCCTATAATTTCTTTTCTGTTTTGCAGAGAACTATAGTGTTGGTTCCTATTACTATTTCAGGAGCTACTGAATTCAATTGTTAGCTTCGTTTTCGGAGTCTAATTTTTGGTATCAACAGGTAATATTATGTACCATAGGATTTTGTCAACAAATCTGTTAATCAGAATTATATAAGATTTTATGTTATCAATAATGAAAACTATTAGAGCCTAGACTTAGAGTGTGCTTTGATTTTTCCCTGAAACAGTATATTTGGATATGATCTTTCATCTTTGGATATATAATAATAAACCTTTGGGATAAAAATGAATAATTTATCATTTTTTTTAATTTTTATGGTTGCATATGTATACTTTTCAACTTCTTACGAGGACATTAATAAGCCTTCAAGAAGTGGAAGCCTAATAGTTTGAGAGCCACAATAAATATCATTACTATATCAATATTGTATGCTACCTGCATTTCAAGGAAGTTTCAAGGACTAAATAAATAGCTTTAAAAACTTGCAACTTGATATATGTACTCTTTAGCAATCAATAATTAATTAATTAATTAATTAATTATTGTCATTATTACTATTATTATTATTATCATAGCAATAACAACAACAAAAAAAAAACCAATGAAATTTGTATATTCATATATTAAATAAAAATATTGATAAAAATCTTACACATTTACATTTAGCCTAGTCGAGATTTTGTCAAAAAATTAAAATTATTCTTAAAAATATAAAAAAATATTGATAAATATCTATTATCTAATAAACCCAAATTTAATCCAACCAAAATTTAATACAATGCAGTTTATATACAACGAGTGTCAATAAAATAATTATTAGGCCATATTCTAAATATCATATGAGTAAAAGTTTAATGGGTGAAGATAAATAAGAATATCAATCTTAGAAATATTCTAATCACTTAAAAAAATTCTGGTTACACCCCTAATAATAATAATAATAACAATAATATAAATCTTAATTTATACATGAAAACTGATAATGTAGCCATCTTTATTTGAATGATATAACAGATGTTTGCATTTAAATGGAAAATGATCTTTGTCATGAAGATGAAAATGGCATGATCCGAAATGATATGTTTTCCTGAACAAATTAATTACACACATCTTTCCATTCATGTGTTCTTAATTTGTGATTGAGTTTGGATGAATGGTGTTTGACTCGATTAGTCCAAACCATTGGGATGTTAATGTTATTTCCCTATACAATATTATTTGCTCTCAGATAATTTATTTCTGATGATCTATAAAATAAATGTATAGTTAATTGTGTTTTTGTCCATTGATTAAAAAAAAAAAAATTCATCAAATAACATATGCCTCTTTCATTTCATCATAGTGAGTTTCTTTCCCATTAATGATTACTTATTGGAATAAAAAAATTAAATTAAATTAAATTCCACCTATCGTTTCACCATATTTTAGAAAAAAATAGAGAGACTAAAATTCCTATTAAATTGAAATATAATATAAATTGGGCGCTTTTGTAATTAGACCAAACCTTGGGGCCTAATGTGGTCAATGAATTCACAACTTTCTAATTCCAACAACTCCATCTCCACAGTCAACACACATAATTCTCATTTTAACACATCTCAACACAATGCTCCTTTCCCTACCCAGCTATATACTTGTTAAATTGCTCTCAAATTAATTAGGGCTTTAATTGAATTCTCTCCAAACTCTCATTGTAAGCCACAGTACTCTCTTCACTTCTCACTGTTCCCCACAATGAATCCTACCCATTATCATCTCAACGTTACCCTCTCATTTGAGAACTGCACTAGTTTTTCTCCTGCCAACGCCCATGCTAGCTTTTCTTCGAATCGACATCTCTTTGATATTCGAGTGAGTTGAATATATTCACTTTCTTTTAATATCTTTTACACAATACTAACACTAGCTTAATTGGGCGTAAAAATTAATCTACACTTGGGTTGAAGATTCAAATTTTTTTTGATTTTCTTATAATGTGTAATACATTTTATTCTAATTATCTTATAAAAAATGTAGGTGAGATGTAAGGAATGTCAAACTGTATCTCCCATCTTTATACGAGTTGGGGTCGCATCCGGGGCTAGAGAGGTTGATTATAAGGTAAAATCATTGCTATTATTTTTATATTATAACTTGCTATATATTCATACGTACATTAATAAATGGGGTGATATGTTACTATCTCTAAAAATTACTATTTACAGATTTTTTAAATATTTTAGTAATTAATTAAATTTTGTGCAATGCCCTTATTATGGTGATAATTTTTTTAACCTTTACTTAAATTTGGCTTTTTTCCCCTTTTTTTCATATTGATTTAGTGTCTGCTATGTCAAGCAACTGGAACTCTTACCGTGATAAAAGCTGCAACTAGGATAGAAAAGAGCCCAACTGTTAACACAATCACAAAACCAATATTACACTTTGTGTGCACTGGAAACGTTGAGCCTCACATCTTCCATTTTGGACAGACAACTGACTATCAAGTCACGGGGGTAAGTATTAGTTCTTCTTTTGGTTAATTAATTTTACATATTCTTATTTATATATAATAATATAATATGAGTTAATTATAATCAACCCAACTGGTAAATTTATTATTTATAATGCAATCTATGTATAATTTTTTTTTCCTTTATTTATAGTCATGGCAGCTGCAAGGGCAGAATATTGCCCACACCTTCTCCGGTTTCAAGTTACTTTTTCCTTCGTACCATGGACAAGTGACCCGTTATGGTCATACATTGGAGGCTACTCTTACATTTGGGGGTTATGATTTTCGAAGGTTTGAAAATATTCCTGACGACAACGAATGGCCCTGGTAGCTACTAGGCTATAATTAATTTAAGTAGGTTGGATTCATATTCAACATCTTTGTGTTATGCTTTTGTTGAACAATATACTTGTGTTATGTATTTGTGGGATGATAGTTTTATATTATATATATGTTTTGTTATGTATTCGTCGATCGATCGAACGATAATTTATATTATGTTGTGTTATGAATTTGTTGAACAATGAAATTATATTTGTTCTGTATTCGAGCTATATACATGTATGTATGTACGTATGGATGTATTAGTGTTATTTTTCAGTTGGAATGGTTCTGAAAAAAAAAAATTCTATATGCTCTGTCTCTTATACAAAGTGATTTCAGGAAAAGAAAAATGAGTTAATATGAACTTGCAATCTTGATACTTTTGAACCAATTTTCCGCACTTACGCTCAACTCTTCAAGAAGCGGAAGCCTAGAAATTTGGCTTTATAGCAACTCCTTTTTCATGAAAGTCGATTCTAATGTTAATACTTTTATATTGCTACAACGCATTGTATTTATCCCCTCTTCAAATGATCTCGAAATATATGCTTGCAACTTCAACGTTCAATGCTTCTAACTCCACCCTTTTAAATTCAACATTATTCTCTGGTATGCTAATTCGACGGAATTGCTGTATAACTAGTATTTAGTATGTCAAATTCTAAATATCTTATATGGGTAAATGTTCATCATATTTAAAGTGTATTCTTATTTAACGGGTGAAGATAAAAATTCATAATACATCCGTGAATATTCAATCATGAAGATATTTTAGTCCTCCCAAAAAAAAAAGTTACGCCCTTGATAATAATAATAATAATAAATTCATGAAAATAATATATACTTTATATGTACCCATCTGTATTTGAATGACACATCTAACAGATGGTTGCATAACATGTATTTAAATGGAACGTGATCTTTATAATGAAGATGAAAATGGTATGTTCTGTAATGATATCTTTTCCTGACCAGATTAAGTACACACATCCTTCCAATCATGATATCTTTGTGTTCAAATTTGAATGGTATTTGACTGAATTAGTCCAAACCATAGGGATGTTAATGTTATTTCCCTATTATTTGCCCTCAGGTTTTTTTCCACAAATGATCATACTTATCATAACCAAAAATTAAATTAAATTGAACCTATCAATTTCTCACATTTTAGAAGCAAATAGAAGGACTAGAATTAAATTAATTAACGTTCCTGAAGGCCATATAATATTAATTAATTATATTTTGTTAAAACTTGTTAGATTGATAAATTCCTATTAATTGAAGCATACTGTGTTTTTGTAATTAGACCAAATCTTAGGAATTTATTGTAATTTTTTCTCTTTGGTCGTTGAGTTCACAAATTTCTAGTTTCTATATATATTCTAACAGCTCTTTCAACAGCCAACACACATTATTCTCATTGTAACATCCCTCAAACACAACCCTCCTTTCCCTATATACTTGTTAAATTGCTCTCAGATTAATTAGTGCATTTTATTTGTATTTGCTTTCATCGTAGCCACGCTCTTCCATTCTAGCTGCACCCTATTGCCCACAATGAATATTGCTACCCATTATCATCTCAACCTTATCGGCTCATTTGCGGACTGCACTAGTTTTTCACCTGCCAATGACGATGCTAGTTTCTCATCGAATGAACATCTTTTTGATATTCGAGTGAGTTGAAGATATTAATTTTGTAATATCTTTTACACAATACTAAAAAATCTGGACTTCGTTTAAAGATTCAAATTTTATGATTTTCGTAAAATGTAATATATTTTGGTCTAATTTTTTTTAATTATTTAAAATAATGTAGGTGAAATGCAAGGAATGTCAAATTGTATCTCCCATCTATATACGAGTTGGGGTTGCACCAGGGGCTAGAAATGTCGATTATAAGGTAAAATTATTGCTATTATTCTTGTATTATACATTGTTATATGTTTATACATACATTAACAAATAGGTGCATATATGTTTCTATCCCTTACAATAAAATATTTTATAGAATTTTTATATTATTTTAGTAATCAAACTATCTACAACACCCTTATGGTGTTAATTTTTTAACCGTTACCTAAATTTGGCTTCTTCTTTTTTGTTGAATATTAATTTAGTGTCTGCAATGTGATGAGAGAGGAACTCTTTCCGTACTAAAAGCAGGAACTAGAATTGAAAAGAACCCTTTAACCGTTAACCCAATCACAGTACCAATACTACATTTTGTGTGCACTGGAAACGTTGAACCTCACATCTTCCATTTTGGGCAAACAACTGAATATCAAGTCACCGGGGTAAGTTCTTCTTTTGGTAAATTATATAATCTATTATTTGATTTAGTATAATATAATAATCTTTGTATATGTTTTTTTCTTTTTCTTTTGTAGTCATGGCAGCTGCTGGGGGGTCAGAATATTTCGCACACCTTCTCGGGTTTCAAGTTACTTTCTCCTTCGTTCATCGGACAAGTGACACTTCATGGTTATACGTGCGAGGCTAGGCTTCAAATTGTGGGTGAATTTCACAGGTTTCAAAATATTCCTAACGAGGCTGCATGGCCCTGGTAGGAGGCTAGCTATTAAAAGCGGCTTGATTACTTGGATTAATACGTCAGTACTGTTATTGAATAAAATCTTTATGCTAAGCTTTTGTTGAACAATATATATTTATGTGTGTGCTTGTGAACAATGTATTTGTGTTATGTATTTGTCGAACAATAATTTATATTATGTTGTGTTATGGATTTGTTGAACAATGAAATTATGTTTTGTATTTGAGCTATATATGCATTGGTATTATTTGTTAATTTGAATGGTTATGCAAGTAAAAAAGACCTAAATGCTCAGCCTCTTATACAAAGTGATTTCTGGGGGAAAAAAAAACGAATTGTGAGAATTCTTAAAGATGGGATAGTAGTCTTAAATTCTCACGACATTAATTTCTTCCTTCTGGAATTGATAAATATTTTTTAAAAAGATTTCCTTATTGGGAATTACTTACAATTTATGAATATGTATGATTCCTGTCTGGGAATTAAGAATTGATTTATGATAACACTTCTCCACCTAAGCTATGTATGATAATATTTTTTTTTTTTGGGATACTTTAGGCTGACATTCTTTATGCAGTGAATTTGAAAAATTATTAATATATGAAAATCAACCTGTTACTTTTAAAAAATTTGTTCACATTATGAACTTCAAACATATATTAATACTATTTGCATGATGATATTATAGTGTTGATAATAACCATTAAATCATAGTAAAAACAACTGCAGAACTTTGGGCCCAGTTTGAGTCTTGGAAAACCATGGCCCAGCTGCTTTTCAAAACCCCTGACGTTTTTCATATTAGGATTGAGGCCCAAATGTACATCTGAATCTGTTAGACTTGAGAACCTAATATGACATAAACTTATGTAATTCAGATATAAAAGTTCTATTTTTGCTATAATTTTATTCTTTAAACAAAAATGATAAGATTACATAGTAATCTCTAAATATATAAAAATTATAAAATATATTTATATAATTTTTGTAAAGTTCATAATTTATTAAAAATAAGTATTTTATAGAATTTATAATGGAAACATTTATTCTAGGCTAACCTAATACTGGCTGAGTAAGGCATTTAGTCCATGTTGCTAATTGCTATTCCTGGATTCAAGAGAGAATAGTTCAATGGAATAATTTCTTCGATATATTACTACATCCCCCAAGGTTAGGATCGCTTTTTATAGGTAAGTGGAATCTTTATGTTCAAAATTGCAATTCAAGTTTTGTTAGAAATAAATCACATACGGCTTGCGTCAACCACTCATAAACATTGAAATCAACCATTCATAGACATTGAAACAGTTTTCTTATGTTTTCCTCGCAGCATCCCATGATGGAATTGTTTAAAACACTTGTCTAGACAGTACTTGCATTTCCTTGAGTTGGTGTTTTTTTTTTTTTTTTAAGTATTAAACATGTGTTTTTTTGTTTTAATATATATCACTCTTTTTTTGTTTTAATATATATCACTCATCTAACTTATATATAAACAGTTAATCTAATGTTCCTTAATCATTTGAAGCCTTAACAAGTAGCTTTCCTAATACTAATCATTGCTTCACTCGGACGTGTTACTTAGAATTAGAATCTTCTCTACAAGTTCAAACGTTGTATACACCGCTTCTCATCGTAATGATAATTCCTTCGATTATTAGAGGGTTTAAAGTATTAATATTAAACCCATATCTAAAAGCTTAAGCTTTTAGAAAAGTGATAAATTTAACATGGTATCAAAGCCATAATGATCCAAAGATCGTAAGTTCGAATCCCCTCCGTGATATTTAAAAATTAATTAAAAAAGTGTTGTTATGAGGCTCGATCCGGTCCATGTTGTAAGTGCACAGAGCCCTTGCACGTAAGGAAGCATATTAGAGGTTTTAAAGTATTAATGTAAAACCCACGTCTAAAAGAAAAGTGACAAACTTAACGTATATGCACTTAATATTTTGTAATTATATGTTTAAAATATAGTGTATTTTGATTGTGATGCCATCATGATTGCTTTTAATGCTCCACATTTAGATGGGATATATGTTCATGGTTTCTTGGAAGATTTAATTATGGGCTGGTCTTGTGTGATGCTTTAGTCATGGTTACCTCGGACTGGGATTGATTAAATTATATTCAAACTCACTGGTTACGTGGTTTTCTTCTGCATATAACTTTGATGTATCTGGTTAACTGTGAATGCAGAAATTATCTAATGTTTATATACCCTTAAAGATATGATCGCCTCTTTTATTAAACTTTGCTTCTGTATACTTGCGGAATGCAGAAATGCTATAACAATTTCTGCATGCTTCTTATTTTATTTTTTTGGCTCCTTTTGCAGTTTTGCATTGGCACCATAAAGGATGATTTCTTGGGAGTGATTAATGATCCTACAACACTTTGGTGAAATTTTGGCTAAGATATTACTAGCACGGAAGTTACTGCTTTCTTTGTTATCTCGTGTTTCCCGGGAAGCAATTTTAATATGACCCACTGTGAGGAAGTTTTTGCTTAATTATGGAGTCAAAAACATTGATGTTAACATTAATATATATTGAAATGCGTGTTATGTTAGTTATTTCCTTTCCTTTCTTTCTGTTTGCCGATCTGCTTTCTCTTGTATTTAGTTGGAATTTGAGTCTTCACATGTTATGGGTGATCTTGATAAATTTCAATGTGATATTCACTTAAGGTGAATTCCTGCTGGAAGAGCATTGATGTAAGAAAGATAAAGGAGAAATAGTTCAGGTAGAGAAGGGAAATCTGATGATAGAAAGGTTCAGGTGTTGGGGATGCAATGCACACTCAGAACAGATTTTGGGAAAAAAATGACTTGTATTAACAGAGAAAATTCAATATACAAGAATTACACAAAAACTCCCCTAAATTTCCTGGAGCTCAACCTGGCTCTCTAACACTCAGAACTCTCTGGTTCTAATTCCTGAACTTTCTCTGGAGTTTCTCTGATGTATATTCAGGCAGAATTCGTCCTATATTTATAGGAGAATTCTTCATGCATTGTCAATGGGGTAGGTGAGGTTGGTCACCTAACCTTGCCTACCCTTAGACTTTCCTTGGAGGTAGGTAACCTCCCTTTGACATGGGAGGGATTTCCAGAAGCTCATGAGTCATGCATGAGCTCATCAATTCTCCCCCTCCATCCCATGTGAAAAGGGATAACTACAAAAGTAATCAGACCGCTTCTAGTCCAACTATGTCTCTGCATAGTTCTAGCTTGTCTCTTGTGACTACCTTTGTTAACATGTCGGCTAGATTCTCTTTAGTATGGATCTTCACTAGTTTCAACAGTTGCTTGTCCATCACCTCGCGTATCCAATGATAGTGAATGTCGATATGCTTCGTTCGAGAATGGTACACTGAATTCTTGCTCAAATCCAGAGCACTTTGACTGTCACAGTGTACTTTGTACTCCTTTTGCTCGATCCCAAGTTCTTGGAGAAACCGCTTCAACCACAACATTTCTTTTCCAGCTTCCGCTGCGGCAATGTATTCTGCCTCTATCATGGATAGCGCAACACACTTCTGTAGTCTTGACTACCATGATACAGCTCCCCCTGCAAAAGTGTAAATAAACCTGATATAGATTTCCTACTGTCAAGATCTCCGGCCATATCTAAATCTGTATAGCCTTCCAAGATTGGATCAGCTCCCCCGTAACACAAGCATATCTTCGAAGTACCTTTAAGGTAGCTGAGAATCCACTTGACTGCCTCCCAATGTTCTTTCCCTGGATTGGAAAGAAATCTGCTCACGACTCCTACAGTATGAGCAATATCTGGCCTTGTACACACCATGGCATACATCAAACTTCCTACAGCAGAAGAATAGGGCACCGACGCCATGTCCTCTATCTCTTTCTTGGATGAGGGACATGATCTCTTGCTCAGCTTGAAATGATTAGCCAGTGGTACGCTAACTGGCTTAGCACCATCCACGTTGAACCTTTGGATCACACGTTCAACATATTTTTCTTGAGACAGCCATAATTTCTTCTGTTTCCTGTCTCGACGAATATGCATCCCCAAGATTTGATGAGCTGGTCCCAAGTCCTTCATATCAAAGGTTTTTGAAAGTTCCTTCTTCAGTTGCTTTATTTTTGTTGCATCTTTCCCGACGATCAACATGTCGTCCACATATAACATGAGTGCAACAAAGTCTCCACCTGGAAGTTTTTGAAAGTAGACACATTGGTCTGCAGCGGTTCTTTTGTACCCATGACTCACCATGAAGGAGTCAAACTTCTTGTACCATTGCCTTGGTGCTTGTTTGAGGCCATACAAGCTCTTTTTGAGCTTGCACACGAGGTGTTCTTTTTCTTGAACCTCGAATCCTTCTGGCTGCTCCATATAGATTTCTTCATGCAAGTCACCATGAAGAAATGCTGTCTTCACATCCATCTGTTCAAGCTCCAAATCAAGACTTGCGGTCAATCCGAGGATGACGCGGATTGAGGACATTTTTACTACCAGTGAAAAGATTTCATCGAAGTCAATTCCTTTCTGCTGAAGGAATCCTTTTACCACCAATCGGGCTTTATGCTTCGTCACCTTTCCTGTTCCATCTTTCTTGAGCTTGAATACCCACTTGTTCTTCAGTGCCTTCTTTCCGTTTGGGAGCTCGACCAGTTCATAAGTTTTGTTCTTCTCAAGAGAATTTATCTCATCTCGCACTGCATGCAGCCATCGTTCTTTGTCTGGATGAGATAAAGCTTCATGAAAGCTTTCTGGCTCCCCCTCATCAGTAAGCAGTGTATACTCTGATTTCGAATATCTCCTCGACGAAATCCGACCTCGCTCAGATCGTCGTAGCTGAGGTTCTTCATTTTCAGGAGGTACAACAGCTTCTATAGGTGATTGTGGCTCCCCCGGCTCAATAATCTCTTCATTTTCCTCCTCCTGATCTGCTTCTGGAACTTTATTGGTACTTCATCATTTCTTGTGGCATTTGGTGTTGAATCTGCAACAATATCTGGGGCACTGCTAGTGGGATTTGTAGATATTGTTGTCTTTTCAGCGTCTTCATATGTTTGATCTTCATGAAATACAACATCTCTACTCCAGATGACTTTCTTTTCTTTGGGATCCTATAATCTGTATCTGAATTCTTCATCTCCATAACCGATGAAGATACATGGAACAGTTCTTGCATCGAGCTTCTGTCTGAGCTCCTTGGATACATGTACGAAAGCTAAACAACCAAACACTTTCAAATGATTGTAGGAGGGCTTTTTGTTAGACCATACCTTTTCTGGAATCTCGAAGTTCAGTGGCGCCGGTGGTGCTCTGTTGATTAAGTAACAGGCGGTACGAACTGCCTCCCCCCAGAATGGCTTGGGTAACTTAGCCAATCTGAGCATACTCCTGACTCATTCCATGATGGTTCGATTCATTCTCTTGGCTACTCTATTATGTTGTGGTGTGCATGGGACTGTTCTTTCATGTCGAATGCCATATCTCCGATAGTAAGCATTAAACTCTCTGGAGATATACTCGCCTCCATTATCTGACCGGAGGCATTTTAATTTCTTACCCGTTTCACGTTCTACCATGGCGTGAAACTCCTTGAACTTCTCCAGAACTTCATCCTTCGTCCTGAGGAAATACACCCACACTTTCCGAGATGCATCATCAATAAAGGTCAAGAAATACCTTTTACCGCCTAGACTTTTCACTTCGAGAGGTCCGCAGACATCACTGTGTACTAGCTCCAACAACTTTGATTTCTTCACTGATGAGGAGCTGAATGACACCCTCCTTTGTTTCCCGTACAAACAATAGTCGCAAGGATGAGACGCTGCATCCTTGGAAATAGTGATCAGCTCCTTTTTCTGAAGGGTTGATAAACCCTTCTCACCCATGTGACCGAGCCTTTTATGCCACAAATCCAGAGGTACCATGTGCTCTGCTACATGAAGGCTTTCTCAATTTATCTTTACATGAGTCCTGTAAAGATTATCACATAATTTACCTCGAGCAACCACTATGACCCCTTTCAACATCTTCCATATACCATTAGTGAAGCAGCTCTCATAACCTTGCTGATCAAAGGCTTTTACCGAGAGCAAGTTGAGTCGAAGATCTGGTACATGACGAACGTCCTTCAAAGTTATTTTGCATCCGACGTTCGTTTGGAATTGAATATCACCAATTCCCATAATTTTGGCGGTGCTGTTGTTTCCCATCTTCACTATCCCAAAGTCTCCTGCTTTGTACGTGGTGAAGATTTCTCTGCAAGGAGTGACGTGGCAGGAAGCTGCTGTGTCTATTACCCATTCTATTCCTTGATCTGCTGTGTGAAAGCACGTCTTTTCTGCACAAATGGTCACATCTTCTACAACGGTGACTCGTGGTTCTTCGCAGCTTTGAGCTAGTGAACTCTCCTGGTTCTGCTTTTGAAGACTGCGACAATTTTTCTTCATGTGACCCTCTTTGCCACAGTGATAGCATTTGTAGGTGGGTCTTCGCCCATCTGTTGACCAGCCCCTTCTGTTTGTCGATCTGCCTCTGCTTTTGCTTCTACCTCTTCTCCAGTCTTCACCTCGAGACTGTCTTCCCCGATTCTCCATGATATAGGCTTCATCTTGATTGGCGCCTGCATTTTTTCTTCTCGCCTCCTCGTTCATCAAGGCATCCTTAACTATTGATAAGGTAAGTTTGCCTCCGGGTGCTGAATTACTGATGGAGACCACTAACGTCTTCCATGAATCTGGAAGGGAACTGAGAAGTAGAAGGGCTTGTTCTTCGTCTCTAAGCTGTAACTCGACTGCTGTCAATTGATTCACCAAGTTCTGGAACTCACTTGTATGTTCTGCTACGGGAGTTCCACTCCGCAACTTCAAGTTCACAAGCCGTCTCATCAGGATGGCTTTGTTCCGTGCTGACTTGGCTTGATACATACTCTCTAATTTTGTCCATAGAGAATATGCATCTGTTTCCTTGGCTACATGGTGGAAGACACTGTGGTCGATCCATTGCCTGATCTGACCGATGCATTTTCTGTTAATTTTCTTCCACTCTGCCTCTTTTTCTGTCTCAGGTCTCTGCCCTTGAAATTCTATAGGATCATATAGATCCTTACAACTAAGGAGATCCTCCATCCTGGGCTTCCATAGTGTGTAGTTGGTAGCAGTCAATTTTATCATGGCTCCGGATGATTCTTCCATTTTAGAATAATTAATTCACTAAAATAAAAATTGAATCTCAAAAATCCGAGCCCACCGTTACGTCCGGAACGGTAAAAAGTGGTGGAATAGCCCCTTCCAGGGCTCAAAAATTCTTTTTTATGCAATAAATACTAAGCTTGGAAATTCTAAGGACTAAACTGATATTTCTTAAGGGCTAAACTGAAATTTCAGAAACAAAGGGGGGCATAATGTCATTCACCAGAACTACAGGGGCCAAACAAAATTTCCTAAGGACTGAAATGTAAATTTCAGAACATCAGGGGTCAAAATGTAATTATCTAAAAATACAGGGGCCAAAGGAATTTCAGGAAAATATGCTGACGTGGCAGTGTCTGACACGTGTTGATGACGTGGCGTAGCTGACGTGTCTGTGCTGACGTGACACGCTAACGTGGCAAAAGTACGCTGACGTGGCGGATGACGTGGCGTTGACGTGGGTCGTCTTCTTCCTTGAGACACGCGTGAGGCGAGTGAAGCCCACTCGCAGTGTAGGTCTCCGGCGCGTGCGGCATCTCTGGTGGTCGGATCTGTCGCCGGAAAATTACAGAATGATCAGCACGACGTCACGAACACACTGGACACTTCAAATTCGAAATTCGAACACTTTCTGAAAAATCGAAATTTTCCAGAAACAGGGAACGAATTTTCTCTGAATTTTTTCTCTCTGTTCTGACGTTCCAAGAGCTCAACGAGACTCTGATACCACTTGTTGGGGATGCAATGCACACTCAGAACAGATTTTGGGAGAAAAATGACTTGTATTAACAGAGAAAATTCAATATACAAGAATTACACAAAAACTCCCCTAAATTTCCTAGAGCTCAACCTGGCTCTCTAACACTCAGAACTCTTTGGTTCTAATTCCTGAACTCTCTCTAGAGTTTCTCTGATGTATATTCAGGTAGAATTCGTCCTATATTTATAGGAGAATTCTTCATGTATTGTCAATGGGGTAGGTGAGGTTGGTCACCTAACCTTGCCTACCCTTAGACTTTCTTTGGAGGTAGGTAACCTCCTTTTGACATGGGAGGGATTTCCAGAAGCTCATGAGTCATGCATGAGTTCATCATCAGGTAACCGCCACATATTTGCTTTTGATAAAGAGTTTTGGGTGCAGAATAAAGAAGATTGGACAAACTTGAACAAAAGTAGCCTTGTCAGTATTGTTTGGTTGCTTCTTGTTCTCTTGAACGAAAGTAGTAATGTTAGTATCGACCCAAACATGACTCATCCAAATCTCCGATGGGACAAACAGGATGACATTGAGTACAAGGGTTTGGATTGTCCTGCTACCTAAGCAAGTAACTGACCAGCCTGGAAATGAATCAAGAAGCTATTAAGTACAAGTCAAGTTTATTACCAACAAGAACACCGCAAGCTTGTCTTAGTGTAGGCGTCATTGAGAGAAGAGACTAGGCCAAGTGCGGAGACACCGTTAGCAAAGATGATAGAAGCTGGCTTACCATGGTCTCAAGGAGATCTTGGTCAAATGGCCTTGGGTGCCTGGTCCATTACATCCCTCTCTTCATTTATAAGTTAGTCATATACATTTGTTAAATATCACTTTGCATGTCATGATTGTTTTGTTTATTTAGGTTTTCTTTGGTTTAATTTCTAATGGCAGCATGTTTATAGTGTTTTGCTAGCTGCTACCTAAATTAGTTGATAAAATGATATTTTATTAAATCTTATTTTATTGTAATTAGTGATTCTGCTTTTTGGCTTACTGATTTTATGAAAATAGACGATGATATTGTTGAAAATGTCAAATTAAACTGCTCATGTAATTGATTGCTTCATTGTTCAGTTCATTTTATAAGAATATGCATTGAACTTAGTGACTGAGGCTGCTGAGTCTAGACTGCATCTTGGAAATCAACATCCCTAGAGTTAGGATTAACATGTCTGCCTTGTTAAGAATGGCTTCTTAGTTTCACCGTGGTCATAGAATAGGTGAGTACTATTATCGTTCTCCTTGAACGACGGGATCAACATAAGTATTTCAAAAGTTTAATTCTTGGGATGCCACTTTCCAGGATAGGCTAGTTGGACTAGCATCAATGTATGATTTATGAAAGTTGTTTGAGGCAATAGCTTTTTTATGTTGGAGTCATGAGGGCTTTCCATCACCATTTAACAGCTGACCATGTATCTTTTCCAGATATTCTGGTACCGTTCTTAATCTTGCCCAGGTATTATTGTCACGGTGAAAACGAGATTGGAATTTGTTACATAACATCAGAATGGTAGTGATAGTCTAGGCTTGGTCAACTTGGATCTTTCATATAAAATCTAGGTACCTGCACTAATGCTAAAAAGATCCAACAGTATCATTCCATTTATTGTTCACTAGTACAAATATTTGTATTTGCCATGCTCAAATAATTAGTAGATGTAAAATCAACACTTTGTTGACCTCATATTTTATTTCTTTATTTCCAGCTTGATTTGTTGCTAAGTTTATTATATATAGAGCAAACCTAGCAATTGTCCTTATTTTTGTAATGAGCTTTGGATCTCTGGTGGCAAACCAAAAGAAACAAAGGCTGCAGGAGATTGGGATTCCTTGTCTCAACTTGGGAAAGAGGCGCTGCTCTCATGTTTTTTGTGATTTGTGGTAAGATGCTGGAAATTAAAGGAAACATATGTTTCTTCAGGACTAAGAGCAGTGGCAGAGAAGTGGAGTTGAGATTTAGGAATGATGATAACTTCATTGACGTCACCAACCTTGCAAAGAAGACCTGGATCTTACCTTGCTTGAGTATTTCGTACCTTTTAGTACTGTAAGCATGTTTATGTTCCTTTTGATGAAGACTGGCATGGCAGTGGTCTTGGTTTAATGAACTTCATCGATTGTAAAGAAGGGAAGCTGCTCAGAGAGCTACTAATATCAACCAATATAACAATTATTTTACATAATTGACTACAACTGCTAGTATATATCCGACGAACAGTTGTTTATACTAATTATCCATATGTCTATTGATAACAGACATACACCTCCAAGGAGATTGAGTGTATCATATTTATGATGATCTTATCACATGGAAACTTACATGTCACCGTCTCTTCAAAAACACATAAGCATAACTGTTTCTGCAATTACAACATTATTGTAGGCAGCGAGTCAATGCCCCGATATTTGCTCATTATGTGAATAAATATAAACAAGATTCAAGAATCTGGATAGTGAAACATTCCCAAAGAGGAAGTAACACAACTGAGAGCCCCATCAACGAGTAGATTGTGTCCACTCACATATTTAGCCTCATCACTAGCTAAATAAAGTGCTGCATTTGCTATGTCCTCTGCCTTAAGTGTATGATACTTAAGGTTAGCAACCGAATTCGCTGCATTCACAATTGCCTCATCGTCAATCCCGTAAAATTGTCTGCTCATAAGTGTTGGAACTGCATAAGGCGACACGCAATTCACTCTAATGCCAAATTGTCCAAGCTCGGCAGCAGCATTTCTGGTGAGTCCAACCACAGCATGTTTAGAACAAGTATATGCGTGCGTGGCGCCTCCACCAAAAACTGAGGCTACGCTAGCGGTGGAGATAATACTGCCACTGAGCGCTGGAATCATGACACGGGCTGCATGTTTAATGCCAAGGAAAACTCCGGCCACATTTACGCTGAGAACACGATCGAAATCGGCCTTTTCGTTGTCAATTATGCGAGGCTTTTTCGGATCAACAGTGGCAGCGTTATTCAACATTATATCAAGCTTTCCGTAAGTTTCAACAGTTTTGTCAACAGCTTTCTTGATTTGGGACTCGTCAGTGACATGGCAGTGGACATATAATGAATTTGATGAGCCTATAGCCTCCACCACTGAATGGCCAAGTTCGCCTTGGATATCGGCAATCACGACTTTGGCTCCGTGACTAGCGAAGACTTTTGCAGTGCTTTCACCAATACCGTTAGCTCCTCCCGTAATCAAGGCCACTTTCCCCACTAGCCTATGCAATGCAATGCCAAAAAGACTACTCAGGAGGGACAATTAATCTTTGTTAAGCAGGGAAGCTGTTCTACAAGTTGAAGTTAGAGTCACGCTGTCAGTCCTAGTCAACATAACGTTGTTAGTCAACTAGGTCCAGTCAGCACAATTGTTATACAGTTTGTCTTTGTACATATGTACAGATAAAGTCACGTCTGTGTAATTCATTGAATCAAACAAATATCAGCGAGTGAAATAAAAAATCTAGATCGGCAGAATTCCCCAGATATTTTGTATCACAACTTACTATCAGAGCCTAAATCCTGACAAATACTGTAACTAATGGTAATTTTTTGAAATTTATTGAATGATAAATCCCGACATATTATCCAGAAGCCTGAGAATCCTACTTCTAGTAACCTGCTTCAGCACTTTTGTATTGAGATAAAAAAATATATAAAAATTATAAAACATCATCTTAGCATAAAAAAGTGTTTTTCTTTCTTTCATTTTAAGAACAAAAAAACGTAAGAAAATTTAAATGCTATGTTACATTTAAGTTTACTTTTAAATGTAAAACGTAAGTTTACCGATTAGATTTTTTATAGTATATATAGATTCAAAATTTACCTCTATTAAGTTTATGAGCAAGACAGCCAGCTTATGCTTTGTAACGTCAGGCCGAGGGCGGATCCAGACTTTAACATTTGGAGAGGCCAGTAAAAAAAAAAAAAAAAAAAAAAGGAACTTCAGGGTCAATAAAAATAATGATTAAGTTAAACTTCAAGTAATTTCACAGTAGAATCCCTAAAATTTTCAAATTTTGCCGGGCTAGACCCCAAGCCACTAACTAGATCCGCCCCTGCCTAGCCATTGATATAGAAAAGCCTACCTAGTCATCTTTTACATTTATAGAGAGTGTCAATCTAACAATTTATACTAATTTTCATCGAAACAGATTTAATCCCAAGATCCTTCTTCCCTTGAGCCGTTCCTGAGCCCAGCTCTTGCCTTTTTACAGACTTCTTACTCACATTTATATGTCTCTCTATATTTCTTTCTTTCGTCACTGACAATTCAAAATCACTTACCCCAAATAAAAAAACATGCAATGATCAGCAAAATCAAAAGTTGTGGCCTCTTCCCAGCAGGAAAGGCTTAGATGACTCGTTCATTTAAGTCTGTCAAAGCCATTGGATCATGTAATTTCTTCTTTTAGTCAAACATATATACTCATTTCTAAGAGGAATTTAAATTGGAAGAACAAATTAAATTTAAGATCAAAACAACCAATACAGCCAACACTAATGATAATAAGGAGAAATAACTATATAAAACTCAGTTTTCTCTGCTTACCTTCTTAGGGCTGCAGTGATTGTAGATATAGCTGCCATATTCTCTTGTGAAGAGTAGGAGGATATCACTTTTCTAGTGTAAATGATAGGTTTGATAACGTGGAACTATGCATAAAGCCGCCGTCTATGAATTCCTGTTAGGATACAGTAAAGCTGACTTACCATTACATCCAACTTAAACTTCATAGCAGACAGCCTATACGATAAAATTTTTCTCTCATTTTATTATTATATTACAACTCAAATTTCATAATCTAATAGGATAGATTATATGTTAAAATTCTTTCATCATTTTATCATTATATACAATTCAAATTTTACGATATGATATGATAGTCTATACGATAAAATCAAACTTTACGATCTAATATGATAGTCTATATGATAAAATCATTCTTTTATTTTATTATTACATACAACTCAAACTTTACAATATAATATGACAGTCTACATAATAAAAATCTTTTCTTATTTTTTATTTTTTCTTATTTCGGTAAATTTTTGTGATGTAAGGGCATGTTTGGTATGCAACATTGTATAGTATGATATAGTATAGTATAGTATTGTATTATATAACATTACGTTGTATAGTATTAAAAATAATATTATATCAAAATTACGTAGTATTTAGTATACTCATGTATTGTATTAATTTGTACAAAAAAGTAAGAATTTTTTTCAAAAAAGATATACGAAGTATAAATATATTTTTAGTTTATTTATAAAATTAGTTATTTAGTAATTTATCGAACAATTGTTAATTGTTAAAAAAATTAATTGGGATCCAATACCCCTACTAAACCTATTAAACAATTTGAGTTTATGGTGGCATGCTAGGTACCAATTGATTCAACGAAGACAGTGGATCTCTGGTGTCAGCCAGTGGGAGCGGTGACTCCCTTCATTCCTTCTTTATTTTTAAAAAATAAATTTTAAAATAAATTTGATTTTATAATTTATCTATTAAATACATCTTTATTTATTTTAAAAATTTTAAAAATTAGATGATATTGTTGGATATATAAAATTTTATATGGATAATTTTTACATTTTTTATTAATTTTATACAATATAATGCTAATGTCATAGATTAATTTTACATAATTTAATACAATATTAATGTATCTAATAATTATACTTTACATATAATATAATATAATAAAATAATATTATATAATATTACGTAAACATGCCCTCAAACTCTTTTTTTTTTTCTTTCTCCGTTGAATTTATATCGTATAAACTGTAACTTTATATAAGTTATATATAGATAGCAGAATTTGATTATAATATACGGACATGGGTCAAAGAAAACGACTTAAATGATTAAGAAACAAATCATACAATATCGAAAAGCAGATGCCATCATTTTATTGGGCCCGTATTATTAAACTTATCATTATCATCGTTCAATGTTTGAAATTATCAGTGATCCCTTTACATGCGAGGGGCAAAGGCATGATATGCATTGGCGTATTATAATATGCAACGTTGAACAGGAAACGGTTGGCGGTTGCACTCCTGGCCCCCCACCCAAACTAATTATTTATAAAAGTTTAATTCATAAATATAAAAAAGAACAAATGAGAAAAAAGATATAAGAGAGGGTAAGTACTCAAATAACCCCTGAATAAAGGCCTAAGCTCTCAATAATCCTGACGTTTTTTTAAATTTTACCAATGACCTTATCTTCATTTTTAACGAAGTTTGTGTTTGATATTTACTAACAAATTAAGCAATTATTTTCATGTGTAGCCCTAAAATACACTAAATTTGCTAATTCTAAAATAAGATTTTGTTTACACTATAGTAAAAAATTAATTAAAATGATATAAGAGATAAAATTTTATTATAATAATCAAGTTGATAATATTTTATTGACCTTTATTTGCATCCCCATCAATATTAAATATGTGATAGCAATTATCTCTTTATTTTGATATCTAGTAAATTATTATTAAATAATTAATTAACTAAAATGATCAATCATTTTCATTAATTTTTCACTAAAACATATAAAAAGGTACAAACAAAACTTTACCGTCACACAAAATTTTCAAAATACTTTAATCTATGCTTCTAAAAAATTTCAAATACATATCGATTAACAAAGAATAAAATTAAAATCAAAAGATAATATTGTTAAAAAGTTGTTTATTGTTAGATTATCACTTAAAGTTACCATTTTATCCTTTAAATATTAAATCTAAAGGAATTATGTTAACTGTGGGGTCATAGATAATATTATGAAAAACATCAAGATTATTTTTACTATTAGACTTTAGTTTAGGTTTATCCATATTATTTCTCCATTTTAAATGAGTAATAATAGATATACAATCAAATTATACAATTTAATCCATACAACCAGACTTAACACACAATCATTGGATGGGTGGATCCCCACTTTATTTATTAAAATATATTTAATTTATTTTTCACTTTTATCCACCTAGTGAATTTGTGCCATGTTAGGTAGTATATACATTACTGCGCCTCACCACCAATTCCTCCTCTCTTTTCATGAACCATTTGTCCATCACAAAACCCAATCACCATCACCACCACTACTTTTGGTAATGGAATCTGCTTCTAATAATGGAATCATTTGGGATCCCCATTTTATTTATTAAAATATATTTAATTTATTTTTCACTTTTATCTACCTAATGAATTTGTGTCATGTTATGTTGTATATACACTACTCCGCCTCACCACCAATTCCTCCTTTCTTTTCATGAACCATTTGTCCATCACAAAACCCAATCACCACCACTGCTTTTGGTAATGAAATCTGCTTCTAATAATGGAATCATTTGGCTGTGTGGGTGTGATGCTCGCCATGTGTGGCAGTGATGGCATGGTTGTGTGGTTGTTGATGGTTGTTCGATTTTAGTAGTGATGGTTTGCATGTGCGAAGGCTGCGGTGGTTTTGATGGTGGTGGAGGAGGATAGGGAGGTAGAGACTAAGGATGGGTGATGGTGCAAAGGGGTGGTTTCATGATGGGTGGTGGTGCGGTGAATGGTAGTGTGCAGCGGGCGTAGTTTTACAATTGCGGTGAATGGTGGTGTGCAGCGAACGTAGTTTTACAATTGGAGGGAGTATTAGGCAATCTAGTTGGGGTGTTCATGTAAAGTTTTTATCTTAGTGTGTTTTATCAAGATCTGTGATTGTATTTATTGAAATTAAAATAATGATTATTGAATATTTTAAATTTTGATAGAAATTTGCCAATTTATCCCTTCAGATATAAACTAGCCAGAGCAATTTAACAGTAGGGTCATTTCTCCCGATTTCCAAAAAGGTCAGGTCATTTGTCATTTGACCAAACCTTAAGACCAAACCTTAAGGTCATTTATGAAATTATGGCTTAATTATGTTGTGCTAAACTCAAATAGGTGTTCTATTCGTTTTTTTTTTGTTCCTTTTTTAAAAGAAAAGTAATGTATATCATGACTCTAATGTTGTCATAATGAATTAAGTTATTGCATGTGAACAGAATCTTTAATAACAATTATTAATTGGTTTTGATTTAAAAATATGTACAAATCAATCTAAAGTAGTTTTAGCAGCTTTTTTCGATTCATTAAATTCTTAAATATAATGGTATTGTTAGTCATTATAGACATGACTCTTCTTTTTAAAAAGCAACAAATAAAAAAACAAAAAATTGCGAACAATCTGAAAGACCATGAAAAAAAAAAATTATATACACGATGTGTAAGCAATACCGAAAATCAACTTCAAAAATCTTTGATATGGAAATCATAAGCATCTCATGGGAGATCACAATCATGATGACATCATGTGAGATGGAACATCTCCCACCAATTAACCAGTCAAATCTCGACTTTGGAGCTGATTATTTTCTTTACCAAAAAATATGTCTTAACCACAAGCATGTGCTCCTCAGAATTGGCCTTGCATGTCTGAAAACTCTTTTCCCTTTTCTCTCAACCAAAATTATCCATCGGACGTCTTAAGAATGAAAGGCAGCGGATGCGAGCATGTTGGACGAATTTAATCTAAGACTCTAAGTAGTATTTATAAGGTGAAAAAAAAAACATATTTGACAACCAATTTTGATTCTCCTGCTTATTCATTCCACCTGAGGCCAGCATTTTATATATGACAAATTCTTTCTCTCATCCTCTCTTATAAAACAAAAAAAAAATGTTTGTACTCCATCCCATCCGGTTGCTTCCAAACTTACTCTCCTCTGGTTTTGCAAAACCTTTCTTGATCATTATTTGTGATTTTTTTAAATGTTTGAGACAATACCCTTGTCTCATTTTCAATTCACATTTGCTGTCAAAGACTCTATTTGACTATTGACATTCAAAAACTAATCTTTGGCAATCTTTTGATAATGTTTCCCCCATAATTTCGAGCGAAAGCCAACAAGGATATGTTTTTTTTTTTTTTTTATTTTAGCCATTGAAAATGATCATCTTGCAGTTTGTGAAGCAAGGATAGGGAGAGAGAGAGAGAGAGAGAGAGAAGGATCAAAATTAAAGCCAAGCTCCAGCATACCCAAAAGGCCAAAATTAGAGAAATAGAGAAAATTCAGTGACATATGATAAACCATTTATTGAGAAAAGAACAAGATGAAATGACTATAAAATAAGTTTTACTGGGATTTAATTTCCCCGTAGTGGTGTTTATGATAAACTTGTAATGTTCAAGTTGTTTAATGAATCATGGCCTTCATAAAGTCGGACGATGGTTAGGTAATTAATATGGACTAAGCCTCTGGGTCTACCGATGATATAATCAAGAGCCTTGAACAAAAATTAAATAAAAAACATAATAAATAAAGAACAAAAAATATGTCATTTGCCCCACTGATGGATTAAATAAATCCCATTTCTAAATTTCCCTCGTTTAAAATTTTTAAAATATTTTATAATTAAAATCACCCCCATCAATTCAACAAATATCATTTGAAAATATACCCCATAGAAAGATCTACCCCAACATGTAAAGCTCCTTCATTTGTTCATCATCTTTAAGAAAAAAATAATAATAAATTTATCCCTTTTATTTCTTTGTAGGATTATTAATATAACTAGATTATTAATTTTCTTATTTATATGGTATCTCTTTTTCTAATCTTGTTATTCAATAATTAATATTAATAACAATGATGAGATTCCTTTCAAAATATCTAAAAGCTTTTTAAATGGTAAAAAAAATAGAGTTGGAAGTTGATAATTTTTTAAAGAATGGTTTTTAATCATTAATTTATTAGGGCCTTGACTTAACAACAGTTTACTTTATGCATTTTTTTTTTAAATTTTATAAACATCTTATTTCCAGTTTTTTTCTTGCCGACAATTGCATGCCCAAGCCATTGAGACAAAGAAAGCTCTCTAACCAAAATAACTTGTTTTAATTTTAGGCTGTTAAGATTAAGTTGAAATTTGAGATTTATATAGGATGTAGAAAGTCTAAATAACAATAAAGAAAAATGATATGTAGATTTACTTTGATAAGATTTTTTTTAAGTTATTTTAATTGGACCAAGATTCCCTCTTTATTTGATTTTCATTTGAGTAAAATTTATAGAAAAGGAAAGAAAATGTAATAGATGTCACTAGTAGAAAAACAAAATATAGCAATAGAGCTTTCGCAACATGCACCTAGGGCAAGCTGCCAAAACCTTTTTTTCGCAACTTGCTTGAATGCATGTTGCGAAAATTGATTTTTAGAAACGTGCAACATAGGCATGTTGTTGAAAGTCTCTATCGCAACCTGAAAAAATTAAGCATTTAGCAATGTGCACAAATTGCATGTTGCGAAATTATTTTTTCTTAAGAATTTATTTTCATATTAAAAAGAAAATATTAAATATCAAAATAAAAAATAAAATTTTATATTATTAAATTTAAAAAATCATATTAAATTATTAAAAATAATTAAAATTATTTTGAATTTTAAATGTTATGGAAAATTACACTAATTTCATATTTTGCATTTAAATAAAATAAAACAATTAAAAATATAACAATGTTAATTAAATAATATAATTTTATATTTAAATGTAAAATTAATCAATAATTTTTAACCACCTTTAAATAAAAGACAATATTATTGTCCATATAAAAATAAAAATGTTTAAACCTTGAAAATTGTATGAAATAAATAAAAATATTTTATATTGAAATCACATTATAGAATTTTTTGATAAAAATTAAAGACTTAAAAATCTAAAATTAAATTTTATTTTGAAATAATATAACCACTACAAGAAAAAAATGGAAATGGTTGTCATAAACTTTTTGTAAAAAAAAAAAAAGGACCACTATTTACAATACAAAAAATTTCTAACATAAGGGTGTATATGAAAAAAAATATATATTTGAGCTTAAAATAGTTTCTAGGGTGTTGTGATAAATTTTTATTCAAGATATTTAATGTAATGCCCATTGGGCTTAAGTTAAGACAGTCCAGCTCAACCCCAAATTTATTTTACAAAAGCAAGAGTAGGGTGAAGAGGAAGGGAAACAGAAAACGGGAAAGATTGGGAAAGTGTCGTTTCACTGTTCATAGCCGCCTTTGACCAATGATTTCGACCGATTTCGGGTGAGTCTCCAACTCCACTATATATCATTTTGAAGCTTGTAACGTCCTCTTTCCAACCATATATATCTTGTCCTTGGATTCTTCACTATTTTTGCGAATCGAAGCGTGAAAACTAACAGCTTCCTATAGGTTTTCTGACCAAAATCCGGGGAGTTACCGGTAAATCTATACATTAAATTAAAGCTTATTCCATGCTCTTTCTAACCATACCACTTTTGTTGCATGTTGATATACAAATTTTGTAAATCGGATAGAAATGAAATTCGATCACTATTCACTTGTTGGCAACGATTCCGACGAAATTTTTAGTGATGTTTTCCAGTCATTCAACAATTTCTAGAATGTTACTCACCTAAAAAGGAGCTTAAATTCAGTGAGTTGATTACGTTTTGAGAATTTTATATTATATTAAAGTGTATTAAATTTATGATTTTTTATATGATTTAAGTTATTAGTTTAATTAATAGAATTATATTAAATATTTTTAGAATAGATAATGATGATTTATGTATTTTAAAAATAAATGTGTTTAAAGTATTAAATTTTAGATAAAAGAGATAGTTATGAGTGGTGCTAGTAAATTTATTTTTGAATATATAGTAAGCGTTAGTTTTGATAAATTTGAGTACAAGAGAAAAATAAATTTAAAGTAAAAGTTATAGAATGAATATATGTTATATTTTAATGAAAAATAGAAAGCTTTTTTTATGATTGGAAAAGAGACATTTATAATTATATGAATTTATATAGTAAATTGAAGTATTTAGTTATTTTTTAATTCATACTCTCTTTATAAGTTTTATGTTTTACAAATTTAATAGAATATAACTTGATATAATAGTACACCTAGATGCTTGCACTATTTCATTTTATTAGCAAGTGCTTATAAGTGTATATAGATTAAGCAAATGATATAATTGTATATATAACCAAGTTTTTATAAATTAGAGGTTGGAGATGGATAAACAATGGATCCACCAATCAAGGTTTTTTCCTTTTTTTAAACAATTCATTAGATTTAGTTAATTTATTAAAAAATGTTAAACAAGTTTATTTTGCAATATGAATTTTCTGCACGTTGCAAAAAGTGTTGCATTTAAGAAACAAACTATTAAATATTAGAATAAAGAACATGTGACTTTTATCTTATTAAATAAAAATATCATATTAAATTATTAAAAAATAGATAAATTTTCTTTGAATTTTAAATGTTATGAAAAATTACACTAATTTCATATTTTGAATTTAAATAAAATAAAGAAATTAAAAATATAAGGAGGTTTTCAATTTTAAGCTATAATTTTTGAATTTCTCAAATGCCATTATTTATCTTTAAAATTTAAAGAAGAATGTTTTCAAGTATAGAGTCTCATCTTTGTCCACAATTACTTGAATTAAAGTTTCATTAAATAGTAATTAATTATCAAAATATAATAATTTAATTTTAAATTACTTTTAATTGCTTAATTTAATATGATTTATTTTTTAGTTTATTAAAATTAAAATTTTTAAACATTAAGAAATAGATGGAATTGATTTTTTATTAAATAAGAGATAAATTTAAGTTTAAATTCATTAATATATAATATTAGAAACTAAAAAATTTATAGAAATAAATAAATTAATTTATATAAAATTTGAAAGTTAAGTCAATGAATTAATATTTATTTAAAAGAACCTTATGAATCAGAAATATATAAAAAAGAGTACTCTTACATAATATAATTTTATAGTGAAATAGTGGCTTATTAAAATTTTAAATTAAAAATAGATAATACTACAAAAAAATTTTAAATATTTAACACTATAAGGAAATTAGAATTTAATTTTGCAGGGGTGATAATGCCAAATTTTGAAATTGTCCAACAGCAGGGGTTGAACTACAAATTCAGAAAACGGTTCCAGAATATTGTAATACCCATTGAGCTTAAGTAAAGAAAGCCCAGCCCACCCCAAAAATGTTTTACAAAAACAAGAAATGGGGGAAGAAGAGGAGACAAAAACAGGAAAGAGAGAGGGGGGAGTGTCCAGAATTTACTATTCACGTTGGCAGCCTCATTTGACCAGTGATTCCGATTGATTTACAACAAGTTTCCGGCCTTACGATATGTTGTTTTGAAGCTTGTCTCACCCTTTTTCCATCCATATGCATCTTGTCATCAGATTCTTTACATATTTTACGAATCGAAGCGTGAAAGCTGACAGCTTCTTGTGCATTTTTCGATCAAATCCGATGAGTTACCAGTCAAACTATACCTCAAATTAAAGCTTATTCCATATTCTTTCTAACCATACCACTTCTGCTGCATGTTGATTTACGAATTTTGTAAATTAGAAAGAAATGAATTTATATCACTATTCATTTTTTAAAATATTTATTTATCTAAGTGTTTGATTATTCTAAGCTTTTGTTTCATGAATTAATTTAATTTTTTAAAAATATTTAGTTGAAAACAAATTGAGGCTGCAAATTAGCATGGAATTCATCATATTGTTTAATGTTAAATTTAAGGAGTCTATGATTTAATTAGTATTAGTGTATACATACACACAGACACATTAACAAATTAATATGGAATGTTTTGCATCATGCCATTGACAATATTATCTATGAGTACTTGAGTGTCAGGTTGCATTTTGAAAGTTTATTTACTGATTTGATAATTTACTTGTGTGATATTTGACCATCAAGAGCTTATTGATTGTATTTATATTGTAGTCATCTCTATTGCCTGAAGGTTTGAAGCGTGCATATCTTAGAGAAGAACAGACTCAAACGCATTATCGGTAATATCTTTCTTTTTCTCCTCTTCAATGGATGTCGATATCTTTCTGTCAAACTTTCGTAAATATTTTCCTTCACTTCCTCAAAATATTGTGTTCAAAATTTGTAAAGTACGGATGACTACACTCTCGATGTTGATGCTCCTAAAAATGCATGCGGATATCTGATGGTTTATCGAAGCCAATGTAAGATTGTCTAGTGAACCTGATATTAATCTCACTAAATACATGTCTGCTCTAGGGAAGAGCTACTACGCCAAGAGGCAAAGAGCAAAGAGGTTATAAGTATGTTATAAATGTGCTAAATAGAATTGTAACCAAAGTTGTCGGTCATTAGGTTTTGTGTCCAGGAATAGAGAAGAAAAACTTTCGTTTATTAAGAATAGTCTGAATAATGAGTCTCTAGATAATATTTTATTAACTCTTGACTCATATTCTTGTTGACTTATTCATCGTGAATAGGGGTGGAAATTTTTGACACGACCCGCGAACACGACACGAACACGATACGAACACGCTACACGATTAATAAATGGGTCGGGTTAGTGTTGAAGGTATTCAACACGCCAACCCGTTTAATGACACGAATAGTTAAATATATGTTGTATATCCTTAATATGTAAATTCATTCAATGATATAAATTATTACCTACTAACAATATATATATATTATAAAACTGAAATTTTTATACTATAAAATAAATTAATTTGTAAAATAATAAATTATGATGATTTTAATAATATTTTATACTAACAATGGTTTATATTTTAAAAATAATTTTAATTGATTTAAATATAGAGAATATAATATATTATGTATAATTAAATTAAACAATTAAGTAAATTATGCGAATTAAATATGACACGATTACGACACGTGGGTAACACGTTTAATAATCGGGTGGGTTTGGATTTCATGTTTTGACACGAATAATTAAATGGGTCGACACGACACGACACGAATCCCACCCCTAATCGTGAATTGCTTAATCTATGGACACAATTTCGTGATGAACTGCAGTGTTATAGTCTAAGGAATATGACTAAAAAAGACATTGTTTACCAGTTTATAAGAAAATTAGATAGAAAGCAAATCCCCGACTCATAAAAGGTGTTTCAGCCGTCACGGAATGTAAAATTAGAGGAAGATGTGAGCCACAATCTCAACTACTTGTATATTTGAATGTGTTTTATTATTGTTGAAATTTATTTTTCTCGTTTTGCTTGATTTGATTATTACTGCTATATTTGTGTTGTTGTTTGTTGATTTTGTCTGTTTTAATTTCAAGTTATCTTTTTTACTAACTACACAACTACCCGTAACATAAGCACACGGGGGAGACAAGTGTGATGATTTTGTCAACCCACACCGAAAGCATATCCCAATTTTTCAAATCTTGAGGCGACAAATATGTATCAAAAAACTCCCACCGAAAGCATATCCCAATTTCTCAAATCTTGGGGCAATAAATATGCATCGAGCAACCCCCACCGAAATTATACCTCCATGTGTCAAATCTGAGAGTATTACGTGTCCATTCTTCATAATAATAATTGTCATTATTATAACCTCTTTTGTCCTTGAAAAACACAACACCTAAGGTGCATCATTGTCTTATAGAAGGTTAGGGCACATGTAGAAATGAAGAAAACACCAATTCGACGATTCTGAAATATATACGTATTTTGTGGATCTCAATTTGGTAAAGATGGAGAGTTTACAACAACAGCTCCTGAACTTGGCAATGTATTAACTGAGAGGCATATGCATTTGGTTTATGAAAGACGTAGCTTTGGATTAATAAGGTGTGTGTCAATAGCTGCAACCTTAGGAGGTAGCCAAGTTCCCAGCATTATCCTAAAACCATTAGCTGTACGACATATCATAGGCAACACAACAGGAAAAGAGTTACAGGTCTCAAGCATGCATAACCGTATTACACATATGCTTTCTAACTCTGATGCATTTATAACTTTGTCCGGTGGTTATGGTACATTAGAGGAAATATTTCAAATTACCTCTTGGGTACAGCTAAACATTCACCGAAAAACTATTGGTTTGTTAAATGTTAATAAATTTTTTGATGATTTGTTGTCTTTTCTTGATCAACTTGTAGAACAAAACTTCATCTCTGTAACATCCCGACCCGCATGTGACACTTTGCACTTGTGTGTGGCACTTCGTGGTCTCGCATGTGGCACTTTACACTCTGTGTGACTTTACGGTCCCCATAAACCCTCAAGAGGTGGCCTCCATGTGCGCCTTTGAGAGGTGGCCCCCACACAGTCTCAAGAAGTGGCCCTCACGTGTGCGCAAAGCCCAATACCCCGACCCACTGTTGGATATTGTCCGCTTTGGACACACAATCTATCACAGTTTTGCTTTCGGGCTTTACAACCCAAAAGGCCTCCAACAGCTTAAGGAATTCACAAGGTATTTAAGTACATATCACCTCCATGCGTGCGCAAAGCCTAATACCCCGGCTCACTGTTGGATATTGTCCGCTTTGGACCCACAGTCCGTCACGATTTTGCTTTCGGGCTTTGCAACCCAAAAGGCCTCTAACAGCTTGAGAAGCTCACAAGGTATTTAAGCACATATCACATTATATTCCTAAGTGATGTGGGATGTTACAATCTCACTGTCGGCGAGACAAATCCTGATTACAGCTTCAACTACAGAGGAGTTGATTGACAAAATATAAAAATTCGTCTATTTATCTGATCCAACAACAACTCAGATAGATTGGCATACGGAAGGCAGTAAAAGATGTAAACTGGATTTGATGCTCCAGTTGTAATCTTTATCTGCTGGTTTGCTTCACTTTTATTTGCTTTCTTTTTATTGTGTTTATTTGAGATTTTTCAGGTTATTTCTTTTGAGATTTTTTCTTAGGCCATTTCTTTTAACTTTCGCTCCAGGTAATATTTTCTAATCTTGCCTTTTTGAGTGGTGGTTTAAAAAGTTTAAGTTCTCTTGAAACGCATTATGGATCTTTTCAATCCATAATGGTTGAATAAGGAGGCTAACTTCTGAACTTTTTAAACCCATTCTATGTACTTAACATGTTAATTGATTTTTGCTTTGCCTTTGATTCCTAGCACAACATTAAGCACTGGGCCACTATCACTGAGTTATTTGTTTACTTAGAGAAGGTTTATGCAATTTAAGTGTTTCTTCATATTTCAATGAATTCTAGAACTTATTTGATGGTCACCCGAGATGAAATCCTAAACTGTGCAACATTAAGAAAATGTTTTAGGCCATCTTTAGACCGTTTGAGCTTTTATAGCCAACTTAAAATGAAATTGATCTCTAGTTACCCCTTTGAGCCTCTTTAAGCTTTTTTCCTTGTTAACTCACTAATAGATTTCCTAACCTCAAATGAATTTTTTTTCTCAAACAGTTTATCCATTTACCTAACGCTACCCCCTTCATAAACCAAATAAATACGCTTCTCAGCTAATACCCTGCCAAGATGAAGAGCTACTGTTGTAAACTCTCCATCTTTATCAAATTGAGATCCACAAAATACGCATATATTTCAGAATCGTCAAATTCTTGTTTTCACCATTTCTACATGTGCCCTAACCTTCTGTAAGACAATGATGCACCTTAGGTGTTGTGTTATAATAATGACAATTATTATTATGGAGAATGAACAGGTACACACGTAATACTCTCAGATTTGACACATAGTGACATAATTTCGATGGGGGTTGCTCTATGCATATTTATTATCCCAAGATTTGAAAAATTGGGATATGCTTTCAGTGGAGGTTTCCCAATGCATATTTATCGCCCCAAGATTTGAAAAATTTGAATATCCTTTCGGTGGGGGTTGACAAAACCTCCACACTTGTCTCCCACGTGTGCTTATGCTATGGGTAGTCATGTGGTTAGTAAAAAAAAAAAAAACTTGAAATTAAATCAAACAAAATCAACAAACAACAACACAAAGTTAGCAGTAATAATCAAATCAAACAAAATAAAAAAAATAAGTTTCAACAATAATAACACACATTCAAATATACAAGAAGTTGAGATTATGACTCACATCTTTCTTTGGTTTTATATCCCGTAACGGTTGAAACGCCTTCTATAAGTCAAGTATTTGCTTCCCATCCAATTTTCTTATAAACTTGCAAACATGGTCTTTTTAGTCAGATTCCTTAGACTATAACGCTGCAGTTCATCACAAAACTGTGTCCATAGATTAAGCAATTCACGATGAACAAGTCTACAAGAATGTGATTCAAGGATTAATAAAATATTATCTAGAGATTCATTATTCAGACCATTCTTAATGAACGAAAGTTTATCTTCTCTATTCCTAGACAAAAAACCTAATGACCGACAACTCTGGTTACAATTCTATCTAGCACATTTATAATATACATGTAACCTCTTTGCTCTTCGCTTCTAAGCGTAGTAACTCTTCCCTAGACCAAGCATGTATTTAGTGAGATTAATATCATGTTCATTAGACAATCTTACCTTGGCTTCGATAAGCCACCGGATATCCGTAGGCATTTTTAGGAGCATCAACATCCAGAGTCTAGTCATCTGTACTTTATAAATTTTGAACACAGCATTTTAAGGAAGTGAAGGACAATGTTTACAAATGTTTGACAGAAAGATATCGACATCCATTGAAAAGGAGAAAGGAAAAGATATTACCGATAATGCATTTAAGTATGTTCTTCTCTAAGCTATACACATTTCAAACCTTCCGGCAATAGAGATGACTACAATATCAAATGCAATCAATGAGCTCTTGATGATCAAATATCACAAAAACAAATCTTCAAATCAATAAATAAACTTTCAAAGTGCAACCTAAAACTCAAGTACTCACAGATGAAATTGTCAGTGGCATGATGCAAAACATTCTATATTAATTTGTTAATGTGTATGTGTATACACTAATACTAATTAGATCATAAACTTCTTAAATTTAACATTAAACAATATGATGAATTCCATATTAATTTGCTGCCTCAATTTGTTTTCAACTAAATATTTTTAAAAAATTAAATTAATTCATGAAACAAAAGCTTAGAATAATCAAACACTGGTCAAAGGAGGCTGCCGACGTGAATAGTGAATTTTCGACACATCCCCCTCTCTTTTTCCCGTTTCTGTCTCCTCTTCTTCCCCCCCCTCCCCAAGCTTTCTTTACTTAAGCCCAATGGACAATACAACATTCTGAAACAGTTTTCTGAATTTGAAATTTAACCCCTACTGTTGGACAGTTTCAGAATTTGGCATTATCACCCCTGCAAAATTAAATTCTAATTTTCTTTTAGTGTTAAATATTTAAAATTTTCTTGTAGTGTTATCTATTTTAATTTAAAATTTTAATAAGCCACTATTTCATTATGAAATTATATTATGTAAGAGTACTCTTTTTTACATATTTATTATTCATAAGGTTCTTTTAAATAAATATTAATTCATTAACTTAACTTTCAAATTTTACGCAAATTAATTAATTAATTTCTTTTATTTTTTAGTTTTTAATATTATATCTTAATGAATTTAAACTTAAATTTATCTCGTATTTAATAAAAAATCAATTTCATCAATTTCTTAATTTTTTAATGTTCAAACATTTTAATTTTAATAAACTAAAAAATAAATAAATCATATTAAATTAAACAATTTAAAATAATTTAAAATTAAATTATTGTATTTTGATAATTAATTACTATTTAATATAACTTTAATTCAAATAATTGTGGACAAAGATGAGACTATATACTTGAAAACATTCTTCTTTAAATTTTAAAGATAAATGATGCCATTTGAGAAATTCAAAATATTATAACTTAAAACTCAAAACCTCCTTATATTTTTAATTTTTTTATTTTATTTAAATTCAAAATATGAAATTAGTGTAATTTTTCATAATATTTAAAATTCAAAGAAAATTTACCTATTTTTTTAATAATTTAATATGATGTTTTTATTTAATAATATAAAAGTCACATGCTCTTTATTTTAATATTTAATATTTTGTTTCTTAAATGCAACACTTTTCGCAACGTGCAGAAAATGCATGTTGCGAAAAAGATTTGTTTAACATTTTTTAATAAATTAACTAAATCTAATAAATTGTTTCAAAGAGAAAAAAACCTTGATTGGTGCATCCATTGTTTATCCATCACCAACACCTAATTTATCAAAACTTGGTTATATATATAATTATATCATTTGCTTAATCTATGTACACTTATAAGCACTTGCTTACACAATGAAATAGTGCAAGCATCTAAGTGTATTATTATATCAAGTTATATTCTATTAAATTTGTAAAACATAAAACTTATAAAAAGAGTATCAATTAAAAAATAACTAAATACTTCAATTTACTATACAAATTCATATAATAATAAATGTCTCTTTTCCAATCATAAAAAAAAAAAATTTCTACTTTCCATTAATATATAACATATATTCATTCTACAACTTTTACTTTAAATTTATTTTTCTCTTCTACTCAAACTTATCAAAACAACGCTTACTATATATTCAAAACTAAATTTACTAGTACCACCCATAACCATCTCTTCTAATCTAAAATTTAATACTTTACACACTTATTATCAAAATACATAAATCATCACTATCTATTCTAAAAATATTTAATATAACTTAATTAATTAAACTAATAACTTGAATCATATAAAAAAAACCATAAATTTAATACACTTTAATATAATATGAAATTCTTAAAACGTAATTCACTCACTGAATTTAAGCTCCCTTTTAGGTGAGTAACATTTTAGAAATAATTGGATGACTGAAAAACATCACTAAAAATTTCGTCAAAAGTCGTCGCCGATGAGTGAATAGTAATTTCATTTCATTTATCTTCGATTTCCAAAATTCGCATATCAACATGCAACAAAAGTGGTATGGCTAGAAAGAGCATGAAACAAGCTTTAATGTAATGTATAGATTTACCGGTAACTCGTCGGATTTTGGTCAAAAAACCTATAGGAAGCCGTTGGTTTTCACGCTTCGACCCGCAAAAACGTTGAACCCAAGGACAAGACATATATCGTTGGAAAGACGATATTACAAGCTTCAAAATTATATATAGTAGAGGCCGAAGACTCACTGAAAATCGATCGAAATTGCTGATCAAAGACGACGGTGATCAATAAAATGACACGTTGTCACACCCCGTACCCAACAGAGTAATACTGCAGCGGATAAAGGCTTGCCAAGGGAACACAATCGTTGTTATGCCGAAATCCTTCCTTAATCTTTTACTGATCGAATACCTGAGGTACACAACAGACTAGTGAGTATGAAACTCAGTATGCAGCTAGAATTATAAAACTAGTGTAACACTCAAAATAAAACAATAAATGACAATAACCATTTCAGAATATGACTACTATTTAATACATATTCCATAATCACTTATTACTGTTCATTTCTTAGTATACAAGCCAACAGTGCTTTACTAAGAAAATCATAACATTGATTTCAATGTTCAAGAAACGCGCCCCTATGCGAGAAAATTGGTACGGCGACGCCAAGTTTCTGATTTCCAATCCGTTACAAATTCCAGTTTCGCGCTCCTGTGCCAAGGGAGGGCACGCATGCGCCAACTCTCTATTATGCTCCCTTGCACCATTTAATTATGCTCTTGCGAAAACCCTGTATCATTGGTCATTTCCTAAACCAATTACTCTCTTATACAGTCACATTCCTAATTCCATAAATACCTGTCTATGGGTAATCATGCATGGCTTTTCCATGTCAAAGTTTATCACATACACCCATTTACATACACATCTCATTTACACATTAACTTTCCACAAGTCTATCACATCCTCATGTGCTCCCATAAACATATAAATCATTCACATATAAGTTTCCATAAGCTAGCTACATTGTTCATATGGATATCATTTCACATAATTTCGGAAGCTTCCACAGTACAGTCACAGACACTTAGGAACAGTGCTCTCTAATCAAGGTATGACTTTTCATTTCACAGTCAGTTCCAATATGTAGGACTACCCATGAATCAGCTCAAAGCTAGTCTGACAATCCGGGTGATACCGGGCCCATGCTACCGAATCTCGTCTAGAGAAACACATGGTCCAGACCTCCCCTCAAGCCATGGGGATACAAAACAGTACAGATACATTCAAAGGCTTACCCGTGAAATAGCTCAAAGCTAGTCTGACAATCCGGGTGATACCGGACCCATGCTACCGAATCTCATCTAGAGAAACACATAGTCCAGACCTCCCCTCAAGCCATGGGAGTACGTAACAGTACGGATACATTCAGATGCCTACACTTGAAATAACTCAAGGCTAGTCTGACAATCCGGATGATACCGGGCCCATGCTACCGAATCCCATGTAGGAAAACACATGGTCCAGACCTCCCCTCAAGCCATGAGAGCTAAACTTTCTAGGTCTTGGCATGCCAATCATGTTTCACCATTCACAATCAGTCACATTCTAGCATCAAGGTGCTAGCAATTAACAATGTTACAATCCACAAAATTACATACATACAGTACACAATTTATTGTAGCCTCAGAAAAGTTAGCTTACTTACCTTGTACAGCGGCTTTTCGATGCTTGTGATTGACCTAAAAATAAAACAAAAATCTCTTTTTAGGTCACCATACACTTGTAAAACATTTTCCCTTTTTGGCTCTATTTCTATACTTACTTTGACAAACAATTTACAACAACACTTGTCTACTTTCAAAATTCACACAATTAGGTAGACATCTTTTAGACACATACCTCATATCTCCTTAAAATTTTTAGAGCAAATTGAGGTCATTCTTTCACTCAAAATAATCAAATTCATTACCTCAACAATCCTGCCACTGCATTCACTTCACTGAGCACTATCAACTTAAAAATTTGTAGGAATTTCAATCCTACTCAAATGGCTACAAATATATATATATATACCTCCATACCAAAAATCAGAGCTTTTCAATATCTTTAACCCATTTAAATCCATTTATTTCTAACTGCCCTGTTTTGGAAACTAAAAATTCCAGTTTTAACAAGCCAACTTTAAAATCTATAACAATTCATACAGAGCTTCAATCTCAGTGAAAATTTACAGTCTCATATATGACACATAGAAGAACCTGCATACAAAAATTTAGGCACTTTTACAAAGATTTGCCCCCTCAAATCGAGTTCACTCTCCCTGCCCTATTTTAAAACAGGGGAAATTCACAAATTTCGAACCAGAATTTCAAAATTTATTACAATTTACACACTATGAATTTTTAAGTGATTCCAATTTCTATAAACTCCTGGACATGTCTAGTTTTATCCATAAAATTTTCAGAACAAGAAAATGTCCCCCTGATTTGTGAGAATTTTCGGAACATGTACTGTTCAGTATAGACAAAAATTTCAGGATTGAACTAATCTCTCATTTCTAGCTCATATCTTCATCTCCTTACTTAGATACATTTAAAACTCATTCAAATTCATGTTTCCACACAAATTTCCAGCAGCACAAACAAAAATTCATATACTCAGATTACAATCCAAAAGAATTCTTGCAAACACACACACTAAATCAAGAATTCTAAGGAAAAAGATGAGTTCTTACCATTTTCTTTCTTCCTTCTCCTTCCCTTCTTTGTGGTCTTGATGAATTTTTGTGTTGAAAACTTAGGAGAGTGTGAAGAGCTGAAACCGTTCATTTAGGAGCAAGAGGGAAGAAATTCTAGAATTCTTTCCATTTTTATAGATAAATATTAAGGTAAATTTCCCATTAGTCCTTCTCTCCTCTTTTATGACCATTAAACCCATCACTCTTTTAATTAAGCCCCTCATTCTTTCATTTATTACATTACAATTCAAATACATTAATACATATGGAACCATAACACATTATATAATGTACACTACAAAATTTAGGATATTACAACTCTTCCCCCTTAAAAGAATTTCGTCCCCGAAATTCAATACAATCATTCGAATAGAGAGGGGTATTTGTTACGCATTTCTTCCTCTTCCAAAGTCCATGTTCTTTGCAATCTATGATTCGGATCGGTCTCTCCTCATATGTAAGATCGACTCTCAACTTCGGAAGTTCGAAACTCAGCATATGGGATGGATCGAAAACATACTTCCTTAACATGGAGACATGAAAGACATCATGCACTCCAGACAATGAAGGTGGTAATGCAAGTTTATATGCTACCTCTCCAATCCTCTCCAGAATCTCATAAGGGCCAATATATCTTGGACTCAATTTCCCTTTCTTTCCAAATCGCATCACTCCTTTGATAGGAGCAACTTTAAGGAAAACTTTATCTCCTGTTACAAATTCTAACTTCTTCCTTCGCTGATCAGCATAATTCTTCTTTCTGCTCTGTGCTGCATTCATTCTGTCCTTCACTTTTCGGATGATATTACATGTTTGTTGTATAATTTCGAGCCCAAGTATCTTTCTTTCGCCAACCTCATCCCAATGGATGGGTGATCTACACTTCCTCCCATACAAGGCTTCATAAGGTGTCTAGTTTTATACTCGAAAGTTTGGTAGAGATTGGATTATTGTAAAATTTTATAAAATTCTTCAAAGTTTCACTGTTCAGTGGAGAGGTCTGCAAACAGATTTGCTGTGTGAATGAAATTAAGGATTTTCAAGGGGTATATGACCTTATTTTGACTCAATAAAATTCATGGACTATAATATGTATGTCTATTTGAGTTCCATGAAGTTTGGTGATGATTGGAAATGAATAACTCCTTATTATAATAATCCAACCAATATGTGTGTGTTATAGAGTTTAATAAATGATGTTATTGGTTGGTTGAATTGTTGTTAACCTATAAGGGATTTAATGACTTCTAAATGGACACTAATCAGTGTGTCATGACTATGGCAATGGTTACCAGAGAGGAAGGAGAAGAAGAAGAGATGAACTTTAAATAACTGCTTATCAAGAAACATATGAGAGCAAAATTAAGAGGCGAGGTTAACCAGGTAAGTAGCTAGACCCTTCTGAGGACACAACAGATGTTAACTTTAATGATTGTGTCCATGAATATATGTGAAATGTGTTGATGGAATGTGTATGGGGCCATGAATACATGGACCTTGATATAGGAAATGATTTGATTGGGGTTTATAGTGATTTATGAAATGTGTGATTTCACACACTTTGATGTGTATGTGATTGATATGTTGATGTAACTTCGATGTGTATATATGAAGAATGAAATACATGCCAAACATTCAAGGATACTATTTTCTCATGTGAGATGACATGACAAATGAATGTCTGAAAAACCATGTGTATTAGAGTGCCATGAATGTGTACGAATGGAAATTGAATGAAATTAGTTATACATGGACATAGTTATGCAACGATGTGATTGAAATACATCGAAGAGTAATGGAAGGGTTGGCACTAATAAAGATTTCAATGGGGGAGTGATGCGATTTGGAAAGAAAGGGAAATTGAGTCCAAGATATATTGGCCCTTATGAGATTCTGGAGAGGATTGGAGAGGCAGCATATAAACTTGCCTTACCACCTTCATTGTCTTGAGTGCATGATGTCTTTCATGTCTCCATGTTAAGGAAATATGTTTCGGATCCATCCCATGTGCTGAGTTCTGAACTTCCGGAGTTGAGAGCCGATCTTACATATGAGGAGAGACCGATCCGAATCATAGATCGCAAAGAACATGGACTTCGGAAGAGGAACATACCATTGGTGAAAGTACTTTGGAAAAATCACTCCATAGGAGAAGCAACTTGGGAATTAGAGGAAGAAATGCGTACCAAATACCCCTCTCTATTCGAATGATTATACTGAATTTCGGGGACGAAATTCTTTTAAAGGAGAGGAGAGTTGTAATATCCTAAATTTTATAGTGTACATTATATTATGTGTTATAGTTACATATGTATTAATGTATATGTAATGTATTTGAATTGTAATGTAATAAATGAAAGAATGAGGGGCTTAATTAAAAGATTATTAGGTCTAATGGTTATAAAGGAGGAGAGAAGGACTAAATAAAAATTTGGCCTAATTTTATATATAAATGGGAAGAGTTCTAGAATTTTTTCATTCCTCTCATTGCATACACGTTCCAGCCCTCTACTCTCTTAGAAAATTTTCACACAAATCATCAAGGAATCAAGGAAAGAAAGGGAGAAAAAAAAAGAGGGAGAAGGTAAGAACCAATTTTCTAATTAGAATTCTTTGTATTATTGTTTATTTAATTTAAAGAAATTCCTTGTGTAGTGATGTGAGTATGAGAACTGTTATTTGTATGCTGGAATTGTATGGAGATGTGAATTTGAATGAGTTTTGAATGCATCTAAGTAAGGAGATGAAGATATAAGCTAGAATTGAGAGTTTAGTTCAAATCCTGGAAATTTTGTTACACTGAACAGTACATGTTCCAAAAATTACTAAAAATCAGGGGGACATTTTCTTGTTCTGAAATTTTTATGGATGAAAATAAACATGTCTAGGAGTGTATAGCAATTAGATTCACTCAAAAATTCGAAGTAGGTGATTTGGAGTGAATTTTTTAATTTCTGGTATGGTATTGCACATGTCCCCTGTCTTAGAACAGAGGAGGGGAAGACGATTTTAGTTGAAGGTCCAAATCTTCATATAATTATCTGATTTTTGGTATGCAAGTTCTTTCATGTGTCATATATGAAACTGTAAATATTCACTGAGATTGAAGCTCTGTGTGAATTGTTATATATTTTTAAAGTTGGCTTGCAAAAACTGGAATTTTTAGTTTCCAAAACAGAGCAGTTAGAAATAATTGGATTTTAATGGGTTAAACACCTTGAAAAGTCATGATTTTTGGTATGGAGGTATATATATGTGTTATATACCACCTTGTAAATTCTTACAGCCAATTGAGTAGGATTGCAATTCCTACAAATTTTTAAGTCTATACTGTTCAGTGAAATGAATACAATGGCAGAATTGTTGAGGTAATGAATTTGATTATTTTTAGTGGCCAAATGATCCCAATTAGCTCTAAAAATTTTAAGGAGACATGAGGTATGTGTGTAAAAGATATCTACCTACTGGTGTAAATTTTTGGAAGTAGATAATTGTTGTTGTGAATTGTTTGTCAAAGTAAGTATGGAAATAGAGCCAAAAAGGGGGAAATATTTTACAAGTGTATGGTGACCTAAAAAAAGATTTTGTTTTATTTTTAGGTCAATCACAAGCATCGAAAAGCAGCTATACGAGGTAAGTAAGCTAACTTTTCTGAGGCCACAATAAATTGTGTACTGTATGTATGAAATTTTGTGGATTGTAACATTGTTAATTGCTAGCACCTTGATGCTGGAATGTGAGATACTGTGACTGTTCTAGAAGGTTGATGTCAAACTTCTTTTATGTGTGACTGATTGTGAATAGTGAAACATGATTGGCATGCCAAGACCTAAGAAGTTTAGCTCTCATAGCTTGAGGGGAGGTCTGGATCATGTGTTTCCCTACATAGAATTCGGTAGCATGAGCCCGGTATCACCCGGATTGTCAGACTAGCCTCGAGTTATTTCAAGTGTAGGCATCCAAATGTATTTGTACTATTTTGTACTGTTCCATGGCTTGAGGGAAGGTCTGGACCATGTGTTTCTCTAGATGAGATTCGGTAGCATGGGCCCGTTATCACCTGAATTGTCAGATTAGCCTTGAGCATTCCGTACTCCCATGGCTTGAGGGGAGGTCTGGACCATGTGTTTCTCTAGACGAGATTCGGTAACATGGGCCCGGTATCACCCAGATTGTCAGACTAGCCTTGAGCTATTATATGGGAACTGACTGTGAAATGAAAAGTCCTACATTGATTAGAGAGCATTTTCCCCTAGGTGACTGCAATTGATACTATGGAGGCTTCCTCATTATGTGATTATGATTGTACATAAAAAAGCGATGAGTAGACAAATGTGAACTCACTTATGTGAGGTTGAATCGACCTATAGAGGTCTAGAAAGAAAATCGGCGCGGGAGCGCAAATGTAACCGAAGTGAACTCTGGGGCATTCTTTCTTTAACGAGTTAGCTAATACTTATGTAGTTAGAAAGGGATAGTTTCATACTGGACTGAATTCTATTGTTATTGTTTATTACTGTATATTCACCTAGCTTACTTACTGAGTTTTAGTCATTAAAGTTGTTGTGTGCCTCAGGTGATCAGTAGATTGAGCTATGGATGAAGGACTTTTGGCATTGCTGGTAGAGTTCCCTTGGCAACCAAAGACCGCTGCTCTATATTAGCATAGCCATACTGTAGAACCTCTTTTGATTTTTGAATGTATCTATATACAGTGAAATGGTGTGGTTGTGATTAAAAACTCTGTTTTGTGTGATACTAATATTAATTTTTGAAAGAAATAACAGAGCTCATATTTAAATGACTGTATAAATACTATATATTGTATGTCTAGTATGGGTTGTGACAGTAGTGGTATTGCCCGAATGGTACTCATGTTGAACTCCATTGACCTATGGGTCATGGGTTCGAGTGGGGGAGGCGCTCCTGGGAATAATCCCTTGAGGATAATAGAGGGTGTCCTATAAGGCCCCGTTCCCCAAGACAGGGTAGTACCGGGGGACAAAACCCTGAGGGTGGCGGTGCTGGCTCAGAAGGGACAATACATGGATATGTGGAGCCCACAGTGACTGTGACCGTTACATAAAAAGGCGCCTTTTATGTAACGACCGGACCCCTGCCCACCGGGGAACGGGGCCTTATAGGACACCCTCTATTACCCGCGTGTTAGGCTACAGTAGTACACAGTCCAATATTATCCGCTCTGAGTCCAACGACCCGCACGGTTTTACCCCCCGGTACTACCCTGTCTTAGGGAACGGGGCCTTATAGGACACCCTCTATTACTCTCAAGGGATTATTCCCAAGAGCGTCTCCCCCCACTCGAACCCAAGACCTCAAAGGTACTTGGCGTTCGAAGTGGGTACCATAATGGTTTTGGGTTCGAGTGGGGGGAGGCGCTCATGGGAATAATCCCTTGAGGGTAATAGAGGGTGTCCTATAAGGCCCCGTTCCCTAAGACAGGGTAGTACCGGGAGGTAAAACCGTGCGGGTCGGTGGACCCAGAGCAGACAATACTGGACTGTGTGCGACTGTAGCCTGACACGCGGGTAATAGAGGGTGTCCTATAAGGTCCCGTTCCACGGTGGGCAGGGATCCGGTCGTTACACACTTCCCCAATCTTTCCCATTCCCTGTCTCCCTTCCTCTTCACCCTTCTCTTTTTGTAAAATTGGGCTAGGCTGGACTTTCATTACTTAAGCCCAATGGGCATTACATTAAATATTTTGAATAAAATTTTTTTATCACAACACCCCTAGAAACTATTTTAAGTTCAAATATTTTATTTTTTTCATATACACCCTTATGTTAGAAATTTTTATCACAACACCCCTAAAAATTTTTCACAACCTCCTAAAAATCAGTTTTCGCAACATGCATTCAACGCACGTTGCAAAAAAAGGGTTTTGCCAACGTGCCCTAGGTGCATGTTGCGAAAACCCTATTACTACTTCCTGTTTTTTAGTAGTGCCATTATGTTAGATAGAGGTGCACACTGATCAGGTCGGTTCAGGTTTTGTCAAACCCGATGAAGCGTCGGGTTGAAAAAAATTGGCCCGAAATTGTGTTTTTGAATCATATGATCCGACATATAACCCGAGTCCTCGGGTCGGATTAGGTTAGTCGGGTTAATCTAAGTCCATATTAACAATTTTCTTCAAATTTATTTACAAAATTTATACTAGGCCACAGATATAAGGCCCATTCAAATAAATTAGACTATATTTTATGTAAAACAATACCCGTTTACATAAATTGATAGAGCAAATTAAAGACAAAATCTAAAACTAAAGAATATAATTGTCATTGCGTGAACTCCACTCCACTGACTCATCTCACTCACTCACTCACTCACTCACTCACCAATTGCCATCACTTAAGGCTTCGATTATAAAAACACAGCATAACATTTTTCTCAAAGTAAAACGATTGACTCACCTCACTTACTCACTACACTAGATCCTTTGGTCCACCAGTAATGAAGCATGAAGCACGGGGCAAAAAACAATTTATTAACCAAAACATAAAGACAATATTCGACAAGAAAGAAGAAAAACATAAAGATAAGAAATAACTCAAGAGAATTAAAGTAAACTGCAATTAAAACCAAAGTTTTACCTTGTCAAATATGAGGCGCATACATAAAGGAAAGTTAAATAGAAGATCTGTCTGCCATCACCTTTTGCCTTGCACATACTGGATAAGGAGGGGCCGTGTCCTCAATAAAGGAATTCCCCATCTAGGAATCGAAAAGAGGGAGATCCTTGTTTTTTTCTTTTGAAAAAAGAAAGAGGCAAACGCCCGAATATTTCTCATTTTTTGGGGGCATCCCTCAAACCGAGTCTAGAAACCCAAAGACAGCTGCTATTGGAGAAGAAAATGAACTCTCAACTCATAAACTTCACGATCTATAACAGGAGACTACAAACAGAGAAGGAATAGTAAAGGGGTTCATGACAGTGGAGGGGGTTGGTGGATCCATGGACGTCAACGGCTGAGCTTGTGAAGGAAAGTGAAGCCGCAAAAGATCGACACAATCTGCTGATGTGGGGCTGATGTGGGCAGAGTGGTGGAGGAGCTGTGGCCTTTGCTAGAAATGGAGATACAGGTGGCGGCTCAACTACAGATGGTTCACGTTTGAAGGCCTGAAGCTTGAAGCCAAATCTGAATTTTATTTCCAAAATAAAACATATATAATTAGGGTTAGAAATTTGAGAAAAGTTATATTTATAAGGCTAATTTAGTGAGAGAATGACCATGATAAAATTATGTACACAACCAATACACAATAGACACGTGACAAATTAGAATTTTTTAAAATATTTTTTCAACGGATCGGATTTTATCCTAAGAAACCCGGTTGAAAACCTAATTATTACAAATCCAATTTAATTGACCCGATTTCAAATTTTTTATAGAGCCATCCGGATCTCAATCCGATAAAATCCTATCGGATCAAATCGGATCGGATAAATTTAAACACCGTGATATCACATAATTATTCCCATCAACCTCTTTTGCAGCTATGAGAAGGAAAATATAATGCAGAACTGGCAACTTACACTCTTGGAGAAATGAAAATGGGAAAACAGCGGCCCACGATTAGAAAAGCAGAGTCCACAGTTCATCAAATTAAAAAAAAAAAAAATCCTAGATCCCACTACATGTAGGTAATAGTTCCCATTAACCTTTTCCCCAAAAGACAATTCAATTGTATTGGCAACTTACGATGAACAAAACCAAAATTAAAGTTGACTATATGTTGGCAACTTAAGGAAGTGAAATTACTCAAGGAAACGAAAGATAAAGATACAAGACTCTTGAATAAGTGAAAGAGGTGTTCTTCTTGCAAATTGGTACACACTGCTTCATTCGGAAAGAGACAATAGAATAGTACTCTTTTTTCGTCGATAATATTGCTTCACTCATGAGTACCAGTAAATATATCAGGTAATCATCTCAATACTTAAGTAGACAAAATATTAAGCTGGGAACACAACTTAATTTTTTAGATCTATCACATTTTTAAATTAAGTAGTGTTTGTTCCTATCACTTAACACTTTTTAGATCTAAACACTTTTTAGAACTTAATTTTTACTATTTAATAGCATGTTTATTTACTCTTTTATAGACCTCTTAAAAAAGTGATGAAAAAATATCTTATTTTTAATGTGACTTTTTTAATCTCAATAATTGTTATAATTCTTTAAAAATTAAATAATTAATAAAATAAAACTAAAATTATTAATAATCATACATTTTATCTTTATTAATTATATTTTTAAATTATTAAATTTATTATTAATTTATATTTATTTTATTTAAATTTATTTTTTTTCCAATTATTAACCACCGTTTATTTAAATTAGTTAATATAACTAAAATATATTAATAAAAATAACAAAAAAATGTAATTTATATGTAACCTATTCAGAAAGATAATTAATACTTAATATAATTTATTGATATAAATAAAATAGATGTAAATAATAAATTTTAAATAAATAAAAAATATTATCCTCAAATAAAAACCATTAACAAAATGCCATATAAAATAACAACGTCAATATAAAAAAGATTGATGGCTATTGTTTTATTGAATCAATAGATTTTATAACCGTAAAAAAAAAATTCTTTATAGAGTAGAAGAATATTATTGAAGAACTTTTTTGTAAATTAATTTTAAAAATAACCTTAAAAATAAGGGTATAGCGTGTCTATGTCTAAAAGAGGGAGGGGGATCCCGCAAATTGAAAATAGAGAGGAGGACTGCAGGCTGACAGATGAGAATGAGGGAGATGTAACTTTGATGCTAGAGGGATATTAAAGTCATTTTATACATTTCAGATGTTTTAAAAAAAAAGTGATATTTTATCACTTTTTTTATTCAGACAATAATGTCTAAAAATAAGTTATTAGACATTAAAACAAACAAAAATAATTTTTCAAATCACTTAATTCTATTTATATTCAGATTTAAGTGGTTAAAACAAACAGTCCCTTAGACTCTTGTAGAAGCGGAAATTCTTAAGTATAAGCTGCTTGATTTGAAGCGTGAATTTAGAATATAGCACCCTAGTTTCATTAATAATGTTTGCTTTAAAAATGGGCACACATAAATTTATTCAGTTGTAAAAAAGGTCCAAGGCTTCCCTGCAAAAGTGTCTTTTATGTTGCAAAGTTGAAATGGTGGCGCACGCTTCAGGCAATATATAAGTTAATACACCTATCAAATCGATATGCAAATAATTTTCTTAAAATATAAGACAAAATAAATAATTTTGCTCCCACATGGTCTCTCTTTTTTGGCATTTCTCCCCACACAAAAGACCACAAAAAAACATCAACAACAATTCAGGCTCGACTTTACTCAATACATTTTTAATAGTTTTTTAAATAAACACTAAGAAATTAGAATTTCATCAGTCGAGACAGAAAGAATCTGAGCAATATAACAGGCTGAAACCAGAAGCATAAGATAATACAGGATAGGCCGTCTATAAATTGATAGCAAAGAAGCATACCCACCTCATCAATACTAAAACACAAAAATTTCATCAACTTCATGATAAGGAATTTGAGCAAAGCAGCAATCAACAAAACAAAAAAAAGAAGAAATAAGGAAGTGAAAGAGGGACTCTTCTCGCAAATTGCTACACAATGCCTAATTACAAAAAAATAAAAGAAAAAAGTATCCCCACTTTCTCGATACTAATAAAAGAAAAATTCAACTTAATCATACATTATATCATTAACGCTTTACTACCTCAATTTAATTCCTCCTTTTCTTCCTTGGTCTGTTTTTTCTTGTGGGGATCGAACTGAGACGGGCATTTCCTACTATCAAACTGTCTCCTGTATTCACATCCAAGGCTCCTAGAAAGTTCAAAAAATATTGTTATCACAATATCCTGTAGACAATGATAAAAATAAATGATGATGGTCCCCCCACTTTGGTCACCAATTTAGTAATTCTCACTAGATAATAACTGATAACAGCAAACAAACAACAAATAATAAAAATAAATTAAAAAGAAGAAAATGAAGATAGCATTCCTATACCACACCCACATGTAAGGTCAACTTCAAATAATAAAGACCTAGAATTCTCCCACATGTAACAACAACTTCAAGAAAAAAAGGTCATGGTATATTTCAACAATCCTTAAGATAAAATTAGAGGTGGGCAGGGATAATGTTGCTTTAAAAATCGGCACAGATAAGAGTTTTCAAGACTTCCCTTGGAAAAATGTTATAATGTTTATATGGTAGTGCAAAGTTCCAAGCAATATATAAGTTAATACACCTATCAAATCTATATGCAAATTTTAAAATATAAAGACAAAATAAATATGGTTCCCCACATGGTCATGGTCCCTTTTTCAGAAATTCTTTCTACACAATGATAGCTTTATAAATCACCACAAGACCACATTAACAACAATTTGAACTCGACTTTCCTTACCAAGTTTTTTTTTTTTTTTTTTTAAATAAACAATAAGAAACAAGAATTTAAACGACCTAAACATAAAGAACCTGAGCATGTAACAGGCTGAAACCAGAAACAGAAGACAATACTGGATAAGCTATCTGTAAATTAATACTGAAGAACTGCACCTACCCCGTCAATACTGACACCAAAAATTTTCATCAACTTAATGATAAGGAATTTGCACAAAGAAGAAGGAGACCAGGAAAACAAAATGGAAGAAAAAAGGAAGTTGTGTAACATGAGAGTATTAACACATGAATACTGGATTTTAAGCCTCACTGGAAAGGCACATACTTGAAACCTTGATGCAGCCAAGTACCAGGTCGCAAGCCCCCGAACCAACTAGGCTACCCATTGGGGGCACTAATAAGATACATTATCAATTATAAGATTGGCAACTTGGATGGAGTGGCATTACAATTTATTACAGATAATGAGAAAATTATCTACCTTCATAAGAAATCAATAACTGTGGAATTTTAAGACCTCCAAAATTAGATTTAATATAATCAGTACTCTCAACTTCATGTGAATTTGCTGAGAAGCTGAAGATGATGGACAATAGAATAAGCCAAAAGAAAATCAATATTATATACTCATAGAAATGAATCCAGACATAACAATTTAATCCGTTAAGATATGGGTCAATAAACACTGAGAATGAACCCCGTTAAATTCAATTTTAAAATCATAGTTAACTTTTTCGTAAAAGGAAAAAAAATTCGGAAACAAACTACATAAAATGAAATCACAAAATTAAAGACTCAAAACACAGATAAAAAAATGTAAACAAGAGAAACAAATAATGAATTCAATGAAAACCTTTCTTTAGTTGGACAAACTCACCGCTGATAATGCAAGAAGAGGCCACTACTATTGTGTTCTACCATCACCGCCAAGAAGTTAAACATATTTACAACAAATAATCACTGTAGCTCCTACATTCATGAATGTGAATTTTGGACTTGAACTTTAATTTTAAAGAAATTTATAGCTTTATTAAAAAAAAAAAAAAGTTAATTCAAAGCTTCCATCAACAAGCTTTACAGGTTAATTGAAGCACAAAGTGAAAAAGGCAACATTTTCTCAGAAAATGAAAATCAATTAAGAAACTAATCAACTAAAGGATATTTAGAAAAACCATAACTGATCAACCAGACTAAGAAATTTATGAAAAAATTTTATCACCATAACTAATTAAACAACCAAATTAAGAAATTAGTTTAGTCTTTTATTGCCAGTTAAACAAAATAATCAAGTTCATATCTGATATGTTCGGCAGTGCTAGAATATAACCACTATTTATTGGCCATAAAAAGAACAAAGGAATATTTAAAAAATAAAAAAGTGTCGTAATCAGGTCTTACTAGCTACCACGCATCTCTATCTTCAAAGGATACATGAATACGGTAATAAAGGCGGACTATCTTCAGGATATCTGGACTAAAATCAAACAAATGGCAACGACTTTAATAAGATAAAACCCAATGAAGCATCCTTGAAAATTGGAAAACTCAATTTTTATATTAAACCGGCCAACAGAAAAGCATAAAGATTACAGTATCAATTAAATGATTATTCTTATAACCATGTTTGTTTCTCCATAATGTGAAATACACTTATCTTAAAACATTTTTATTATTAAGCAAACAAATATGAAAAGAAAACTAAGACAAATGACATGATAAAGTAATAATGCAGAGAGGGAAAGTTCTCACATCATCTGAGCCCCTGAGAATTTTCGCTACCTCTAAGAGAACCGGAATGATTATTCCTGCACGCTGGCTACTCTATAAACAGTATCATATAACGATCAGCCACAGTTTAAATATCCTTTCTCTCTCTTTATAAACAGAAATAAAGGAAATGAAATTAAACAAAAGACGCAGGTATTCCATAAAGAAAATAGCCAAATTTGCGGCTTATTTGTTAAAAATCAACCCCATGAAAGAACTCTATTTAGGGTTCCCTGCAGAAGAAATACAGAAGGTAATCAAATATTACGTTCTAAATTTTGTAGCATTGGTAACAATAATATATTTAAATTTTATATTAAAAAAGATAAAAGATGGTATGCAAATGCATAATAAAAATTATTAAACCTGAAGCCGGGGCGGCTGCACTGGCAAAGACTTTTCAAAGGTGCAGAGCTGATAGATGGCAGAAAAGCTGTACAGTTGAAAAAAAAAAATCATAGTGAAGACACAATATGATAAAAGCAAAGAAAAAAAGAAGAATAATCAACTAAAAAATTTCCTTCGGTTGCTACTTTGCTTTGCTTTGCTTTGAAGGATGGAATAGAAGAAATGAAGATACAAATAGGGACATACCACGGGTAGCTACTGTTTATTAAAGCCCGGGACTGTGTTAGGTGGTAACACGATGTACAGAGTCTGACGCCTGCCCGTTACTAAAAAACAAGAGTCCGTTTGGAAGTCTGGATTGGATTAGACTGGACTGAAAGTGGAATTAGGATTAGGATTGGGATTGGATTGGACTAGAGTATATATGGTGTTATCTTTTGTTTGGTGCAACAGAGACTGGACTATTTATAATCCTATCCCATGTTTGGTATAATTTGGGACTGGATTATGTTATTGAATGAATTTATATTCAAATAATAAAATTTTTATTATTGACAACTTAATTTTTTTTCCTTTTTCTTTATTATATATCTATAAAATTATACAAATAAAATAAAACACATACAAACTCAATTTTTAAAATATAAATTTAAAACATAATATATTTATATCTACTTTAAAAAAATATAAATAAATAAATAGACAAGATTATGGGAGAATTTTATTTAAGATCAAGTGATTTATTGACTACTGCGTGGTTCTTGCTCCAAACACTATGAATCTTACACCATATTAAATTTTTTGTAGGGTTTGGAGATCTTTCGTGTTACTGGATAGTTAATTATAATTATATCAAATTTATATCAAATTTGTTGCCATGTCAAGCCAATATTTGAACTTTTAGATATTAATATAATTTAATTTTTTTATACACAAATACCGGTTGGAATATTTTCACCTTATTAATTAATTTTAATAAAATTCCAGTTAGAAAATTAGCTTTCAATTATGAAATTTATATACATATATTTTAATACAAAATCAATAAAAACAAAACTATCCGGTTACATTTCATATTTTGATTCAAAATCAATTAAAATATATGTATTGATATTTTCTACTTACATAAAAGAAGAATTAAAAAAATGCAAAATCTAACTTTTTTAAACTAGCATTTAGTGGGTGAAAGAAAATTGAGACAAAAAAAAAAGAGTAAAATTTCCGGCTTAGAAGAAATTGAGGAGAGGAGGGGAGAGAGAACCTCCAGACCCGTGTGCCTTAGTCCCTGTCCCAAGCTGTCCCATGGTTTTGAAGGGGACTACATAGTCTTGAAAAGTAAGTCTTATTTTACTGTTTAGATCATTAAGCCAAATTCATATAGATTACCAAACATGGGTTCAGGATAAATAATACCAATCTTTTGTTCAAACCCATGCTAAGCCTGTCTTCCAAACGGGCCCTAAAAGGAGAAGTGCAATAACCTTTGCATGCAATCCCCAGTAGACGACTGCCCCGCTGTCTCCAACACCGTCCTGATGAAATTGAACTCTTGATGGAGAGGAAGAGGGAACAAATAATAAGACACCAGAGATATGATAAGACTCACACGGGAATCAATGTTTCCAGAAAATGGTTAATACTATTAAATGAAAGACTGAGAGAGAGAGGTGATAAGGCTTACACAAGAACCAATGTCTCCAGAAAATGGTTAACAGTAATTTTAAATAGAAGACTGAGAGAGAAGAGATGGACCGCCAATATAAGATATTCCTGCACAAAAATGAGCAGGTCTGCCTAAAGCTAGGAGAGTCAGTCATTCCCTCTTAGTATTCCTGCACAAAATGAGAATCATGTTTGTATGAGAAAAAAAATATAATAATACTAATGGCGGTTTCCTCTGCTATGATTATACGAACTGAATTTTCAGTACAAGTGCTTGATAAAATTAGTCGAGAGTATGTTGTTTCTTCTTAAACCCAGTCCCTCTTACCAAACAATACTTACATAATATTATTTCTTCTGGATCCACTGTTGGTTTCCTGAAGTACCAACAGAAATCTGATTATCAAAATAAAGAAGTCATCAATCAACTAATATTAAATTTTAAAGTCTTTCTTGCACACCCCTACTATTAGATAAAAATAAACTTAATACATAACTGAAAATCATCACCCATACCCAGTATATGCCTTCCCTTCAGCGAAAGCTTCGACAGTCTCCGAAAGCCTTTCAATTTATTTTTATAGCTTAAACTTAATTGATGGTTCCAATTGTTGAACAGTCACAAAGCCTACAAACAAATCTAACCATTACACAATCACTTTTTTTTTGTGTGAAATAATATAAACAATAAAAAACAAAAATTATTAAATAAAATAAAAAATTAAAACTGCAAAAATAAACTGATCCGCACAAAATATATTATGGCCCCAAAGTTCCAAACAAATTCACCAAATCTTTCAAACACGAAATATGTAGGAGATGATGCTTAATATTGGACTCCCAAAATTACTTGCAATAGCCGCAGAAGAATATCAGCAGAGTATCTCAGGTCAAACCATTATTTCCTTTACAAAGTCTTTCCTGAAATAATCTGCCGACATTCTTCCACAGTCACTGCACCAGGCTGGTTGAAGGCGGCAGATGTGGTGGTGATAGAGAGAATGAGAAAGAAGCAGTGATAAAAATTTACAAAGACTATAAACAATAATCTTCATAAACAGATTTTGTTTGTGAAAAGAAATGAAATACACGTAAAATGGTATGGCACATATAAAAAAGCAGCCTTAAAGATAATTAGAAATTGTAAAATACGTAAAATGACAAGACTGCATCTGATTTCTATTTATTATGATCAGAGATAAGATTTGCAATAAATACAAGAAAATCTCTTTTAACGAGAAAGGCATAAATTAATCTACATGTCCAGGTGAAATGGATCTATCCAATAATTTATAACAGATTTTAATGAATTGGGTTATGGATATTAATTATATATATGTATATGTTAATTACTATTTTATTATTATACATTTTAATTTGTTTCATGACATAATAGTTTTATATTGTTAAACATTTAATATAAGTAGTTATCATTTACTTGTGACATTAAACGGATTAGTTGATTATATTAAAGTTTATTTGGCCTGAAGATAAAGAGGATTGACGTGCTGACGATAAGTGATCAACAATCAATTGATAGAAGTTAGGGTTAAGAAGTAACCATGGTTAAAAGGGTTGGGTTAGGTTAATAGTAGTTGGCGGTTGAGGGATAGTCGATAATAAAAGTGCATACGGGTCGGATCGACACTGTCCACTTAACACTCGACACATATTATCAAGTCGTGTTGGATGTATCATCCGACATTTGATATCAGACTATTTTTGAAGACATCGAGTGTTGAATGATGAATCTGACACTCGATACTGTCCATTCGATACTTGATATCTATTGTTAAGTCATGTCAGATGCATCATCTGACACTCGATATCAGACTATTTTCGAAGACATCGAGTATCGAATGATGAATCCAATACTCGACACTGTCCACTCGACACTTGATACATACATGTCAAATTACATGAATTGTAAAAAATTCGAAGTTTATAACCTGATTTTGAATTTTTTTATTACCGTGATTTGATCGTAACTCGATCAATATGATAAAATTCGATCGGATAAGATCAGATCGGGTAATCTTGAACAGCCTAACCGGCAACGCGAGGTTTTTAAGATGGGCTGGCACATCGAAAAAACGCGACCTTAATAATTAGAAATTGTAAAATGATAAGACTGCATTTAATTTCTAGTTATAATAATATTGCACACATGATCAAGAAAGGCATAAATTAATATATGTGTGTGTATATATATATATATATACATATATAATATTTTTTTTATTATGATCATCAGATCTTCGAGAAAAGCATAATATTTATTTATCGATATACTCGAGGAACAACAGACGTGCTAGTGTGCTACTGCACGCTGCAGTCGACTTCCACCCAGTTGCACCCTGCAGACGGCTGCATCAGTCGACAAGCAGTTGCTATACTATCCTGTTGAAAATTAAGTTTATTCATTTGTTGAGTCTCTCTCCTTTGTTGTAAATTACTAGTATAAATTGTTTCTTCAAAAGTAATGCATAAGCGTTTCCAAATTTTAATTTTCCATTATTTCTATTTAACATAATAATCCAAATAAAACTATTTTATTTATAAAAGAATTTTAAGTTAATGGGCTTTTATAGAAAGCAGAATCTTCCCTAGAATAGAGCTTGGAATAAAAATAATGAACAACTATTTAATTTTTCTCTCTCCTTCTCAATTTTCTTCATTTCATTTAGAAAAATTTTCAGCTCGGCAGCAAGCAGTTGTAAATAAAGATATTGATAAATTCTACAGAGTGATAATATCAATATATTTGAATAAAGCTTTAAAAACAGATTGAACATAATAATCAAAAAGCTAGAAATACATAGTTAAAGGAAAACAGACTTCACATGCATCAAGTAGTTTTCACTTGGATAAATAGTCATGATACCAAATCCAAATTTTCAAGAACTTCAAATGAATACAAATTTTTTTTCAAAAATAATAATAATAAAGAAGGAATTTAACAAGTTACAAAACTACTCAAACTTGAATCTGACCTAGGCACATCTTTGCAACATACTTCAAAGGATGGATTCTGATTTTATGCTGACATTTTTAATGACTCTGATTTCCCTGGATGTTTCTAATAATGTTCAAAACAAATTCTAGTCGAACGAATATATTTTTGAATCATAGGAGATATTTGATTAAGTATATTGGCTCTCAAGATGACTGCAGCCATAAGTTCAAGAAAGTTCCAATAGGCAAACACATTCAATGTGGGGAGTGTGAGGGAACATGTCTACTGGCTGTAGGCTTTTTAGTTTATAACATCCTCTTATGTTTTGCTCTCCCTGCACAAAAAGATTTCAAAATTTGAGATGAGAAAAAGTTGTAGATAAAGTGGAGTTACTCGTCAAAATTATGCATACCATGCCATGGCAAAGGTAATCAACGTCACGCGCACATGTGGCCGGATTACAAGACACATAAACAATGCGTGGTGCCTTAAGCTTCAGCAAGAACTTAATCAATTTCATATGCATGCCAGGGCGGTTTGGATCTGCAGAATTTGTCACATTAAAAAAATATATATAAATGCATAGGGTAGAAGTTTCGAAGTAAATATCAAGCAATGAAGCTTATGAGTTTCACTTCAACCAATTTCCTACCTGACTAGAACAAATATAATAGGCAATGTATAAGAGTCTGTAACTCAATTTGTATATTCCATTACCCATCATAATTTTTTTTTTAAAAAAAAAAAATCAGATCTCTCCTAATTAAAGAAGTCCTACTCTTTGGCAGTAAAGCAAACTCATGACTCTAACCTTATAGTTGAAGTCAACACCTCCCACAACCCAACCCCTTTCAATCTAAATTGCATATTTCTAAACCCTTTTTTCTGACCTCCAAGAAATAATATAATTGGTAGTTACTCTATATATAAGACTTGAATATGCTAGCATAACATTCCCTAACATGGAATTAAAAATATTCTTTTATCACATAAAGAAAGAAAACCTGAAATGACAATGTCGGGCTTTGGGAACTCATTGCCAAAGTTTTCACCAATTTTGTTCAGGTCTCCTTGAACAAATGTGGCATTAGAAATACCATTCAACTTAGCGTTTCGATGAGCATCTGATATGGCTTGAGGAACTACTTCATAGCCATAAACATGTCGAACCCTGAGAATAAGGAAGACAATAGCAAAACGTTATTGCAGATACTTTACACTTAAAAACCAAGCAAACCACAAAGATCAACTGGTGATACTCAACATGTAAAACCTAATAAAGAGATATACCTTCTTGCAAGGGTTAAGCCAATGGTGCCAGTTCCACAAAATAGGTCAAGCATAATTTCTGAGCCATCTCCTCTGAGACCAGCACAATCTTCAATAAGTTTATACAGAACATCTGCCTAAACAATATAAATCTTTGCATTTACTGTTTATAGAAAGCACCCATGTAGCCATATGGGAAACTCAAGCACTAGTAAATGAGTATGGCACCAACCATGTGCTAGCGTACCTGGTGGGTATTTGTTTGGAAGAAAGAGTTGGCTGAGATTTGAAACGTAAGCCCCCTTAAACTCTCGGTGATGGTTGATTTCCCATATAAAGTGTACTCCTCCTCTCCGACGGATGTGTTACCAACAGAACTATTTACATTATTCATAATGCTAACCTATCAGTCATCAGGAAATTTCTTTAGAAAGAAATATAGATAATTGTAAATGACCTAAGGAATGATTGTAAGACTGAATTACTTATTCAAAGACAGAAAAGCACCAGACAGTGAAAATCAAAGGATATTCACTGGTATGTCACCTGGAAGCTAGAACAGATTTTCAAAACTTCTGGAGACAATTATGAACAGACTTATTTATACAGAGTGTTTCTACATGATAATTGCTTCAGGCATGCCATCAACAGACATATAATTGCTGCAACAGCTTTCTCTAAATATTATAACCATCTATGAGTTGGGGTTTAAAAGAAAAGATTGGTATGTAACATACAGGAGCACCTCAAATATATGGATGTAAGCAGCATAAAGAGATATTGTTACTGAAAAATGATGAGTGACAGAGTACATAGATGAAAAAGATTTCTTTCCATTTGCGCATAATTATGGTGGGAGAAATAAGCAGGAAGCAGAAGAGGATCATACATGGTTACTGAAAATGGGATCAGTGATTTTGAGTTTTATGCCAACAAATCAAGGTCAAACCAACCAGCTTAGGTTGATTGATCAGGATTTTGAGGATCTTATTAGGTGGAACCAGATTTAATAAATTGCACTGATTTAAATCAAGGTTAGAAGATCTTGAGTCAAACAAATACTTGCTCACTCTAACAAGGATTAAAAAATAAATAAATAAATTAGGAATTTTCAATACCAACCACTCCAGGAATTAATGAAACTTTCTCAACCAGTGGCTTCAGCAGCTCTGGCTTATAAGAAGATGTCACGAAATTAACCATGAGTTCAGGCAGACCAGTCTTCATATCCCTGAACAAAAGTCAAAAATATTAAATATAACAGGAAATGGTTTTTATGTGAAAATTATAGCTCCATGAACTCAAAGATGCTAATCATCACATAATTCAACAGATCATCTAAAGGACTTAAGGCTCTACACTGACTGATGGTTGCAGGCCTTACTGGTAAACAACATTAAAGTTTAGCTCAGCTGAACAGACATAACATGCATTCCTCAGGCTTCAAATCTTCATTCTGGCCAAACATGCATGAACCAGAAAGATATAGACACAACCTCCACATAGGTGTAAGTGCACATGTGAATTGACAAGGTAACTAAGTTAAAGAATATTAATCTCTTGTTTATTTTATGAAAATTTTCCATGTTGATTACTTGTTACAAGATTTCTATAAATCGATTCAGCATTTATCTTCTTGTATGCCAAATAAATCTGTGCAGTTCATTGGTTTCAGCAGCACAAGCGTTAATTATATAGTGTCTATCTGCGCTCTGAAAGATCTTCCTGTTTATTAGATCTAAATTTTTACTTTGTTACCCCACCATCCACATATGTTCAGGCTGGCAATAACATATCATTGAGTTATAGCATGTTCATATGATGCAAGTATGCGTATTATCATTCACACAACACGTGAAAGAATAAACATTAAAAACCAAAGCAAGCTTAAATATTGAATGTAAGCAACTGACGATGATAAGATCGACTGTGGAACTCAAAATACCTTCCAGTTCTTAGCATTAAATGCTTAAGGAATCCACCATGAGAATGCACATCATAAGGAGACAGACCTAATTGTGGATCTCTCCAATAATCTTGGACAACTTCCAGGACCTATGTATTAAAAGGCAGTAGAATGTGACTTTCTCCACACAAATTTAATTGACAAACCATCATGTAAACATTCATTAAAAAGCTGTAGAAATTAAAGGGAAACAAAATCAAGAAATATTCCTTTTCCCATATGAACCTCTTTTTTTATTATCCTTTTGTTTACATTTCCCCATCTTTTTGGGCAAGGTGTCCCCAATCATGTATCTAATCCTTACAAATCCAAATTCCCAATGTTGATCGTGAAAACTGGAAAAATTTTTAAAACACGTAAAGAAAGCAGTCATAGGAAGTCAAAACAAATTAAAGTTAACAACAGTAACTTATAAGGTTGTTTAATTCTCTCATATACGGTTTTAAGAGGAAGACAAGAACCCTGCAATTTTCCCTCATCACCTTTGAATCATCTATAACCATTGGTAATTTCCTGCTCTAACTTTGCTGCTCCTCACTACGCAGCATTAGATCTAACATTACCAGTATACCATCTGACTAGACAGAACTGAGAGTGAACATCTCAAACCTTCCTCTTTAGGAGCTTACAAGTTACAATCATAGTGTAACTTCTTACTAGGCAATGAATTTTGGGTGCTATACAACATAAGGATGCAGGTACAGAGAAAGTTTATTTACAAATGAGGGATCCCAAATGTTATTACACATGTTAATAAAACTATAAGGGAAAGTTGACTGTAATAGCAAAAGTACAATATCTGCACATGATATGATATAGAGAACTTAAATTATAAAAAATGGAAGCTAGCGTACCACATTGGCTGGCTCACTTTGTAATAAGCACTTGTCGACATTTATAACCTTATCAAAAAAGCCAGGAGCATGTAAACCTAGTGCATAATTCTTCTCATGATCTCCTTTCTCTTGGAATGATTCTTTAGGCAACCATCTTTTAGAACCGAACGAGAACTCCATCTGCAAGAGCATGGAAGTTGCAGCTCAGAATAGCTGCTTCTTTAATTCATTCAATTAATTGAGTTTACATTGATACTTATATTACAGAAGGAATATACAAGTTCCGTTTCTCCTTTAAAGAGTGATTATATGCATAAAAAGATGGCATGTAGCAATCTGCTTATTTGAAATATTGGCTGTTGTCAAGTGATTCTCAACTGTATAAATGTTGTATCCACCTCCGAATTAATATTTTCTCCATAAAAGTTGCCAGAATTTTTTTTTTTATACTTATTTCATATTTTATTAATTTTTCCTTCACTTGCTCATGCTTATACAAATATATCATTAATTTCTAAAATTTCCTATTTTTCGTCATTTCGTATTAATTTAACTAATGTTTGACTAGATTAGAGTATAAATGATGAAAGCACTGCACACAAAAGTTCAGATTTGACAATAACACTACCAGGAGCTTTTCAGTATGATACTATGAAATACTTTGAGAAATTGGACAAAGAAAATTGTGCTTGTGTCCAAATTTTCTCTTCGTGGTCATTTTATTAACATATCTAGTAATTTCACACCACCTCTGTGTCTCATTTTTTATCTATAAGTTACTTCAAAGTTTAAAGAGGGGGCAGGGGAAGAGACAGAGAAAATTACGACAGTTACTGAACTTAACCAAACTGGACAATGTTTATGTTGCACACTGACCTTATTTCTATAATTAAATTGAATATCGCAGGGAACAATGGGCTTCATAATCTTGCAGAATTCTGGATCTTTATCCGAAAATTTTCCAACATGTATCACCAGATCATGAACTTGTTGTTCCTTTGCTCTAAGTTGAGCCTCATAAGACAGGTTTTGTGTCTTACAACCTCCACAATATGAGGCATACTCACAAGGAGCTTCCACAGAATGAAAATGCGGAGATATTGTCTTCACCTTGGTCACCTGTAATTTCAACAAGATGAAACAACATCATAAATAAGGGCAGCAACATGGTGCTGACAGGATAACTTCAGCAGATCAATTACAATGAAAAAAATTATGAATTACTGCATCTATTTGCCAAATAATGGTATTCCGTCACTACCTTCTAAAGTTACATGTCATTAATTCGATGTTGCACCTTCTAAAAAATGAAGTTATGAGTTACAGGCTTATAGAAAATCTGAGTGACTGTAGCATTTCCCCTTAAACAACCACAAAATTCTCATTGCTCCTCTTTTCATTCTTTCCCTCAAAATTTTTCTCATAAAACAAAGAAAACCCACCAAAATTTTATAAATTTTAAGCATATAAGAAGTAAAACCACATCTAAAAACATAAACGAATACCCAATTTTGCAAATTTGCAGCAGTCCTTTACCATTTTCTCATTCAATCCTAAAATTTTCTTAGCAACCAAACAAACCCACTATAGTCTAAAGGATTCTAAATACAAAAACAATAAAAGCTACAATTTTTTGCTGCAGGAACATCATCAACTAACCTCAGCATAATTTCCTTTCCTCCGTGTAACTCGCCCAATGAACTTCTCACCCGGGAGCACACGGTCACAGAGCACAACGAACCCGGTGTCAGCCACCTTGCATAACCCTTTCCCTTTGAAAGCCAAGCTCTCGCAAACGAGCTCCAACTCTTGGCCTCTCTTTGGAAAATAGGAACCCGCCTTGTTGGCGTCACTTGCATTCTTGTTGCGTATGCTTTGTTGAACTTCTGGTTGTTGGTTCTGTTGTTGTGGGTGTTGAGTGAAAGAGAGAGAGGCAATAGCGGAGGAAGCAGAGCGGAATTTGAGAAGCCATGGAGTTGTTGCTGTTAGATGCTTCAAGCCGTGGCTCTGCATTGTGCTGTTTCGGAAAAGGAGGGAAAGGGCGGACACTGGTTTTGTTTGCTCTCTCTTGGGGATAGAGGGTAAAATGGGTATTTTGAAATTTTAGGAGGTTAATTTAGTAATTAACGATATAGGCAGTTGGCTAAAGGCAAAGGCTGTGAAAAATATTTATATTTATATGGGTTTTTGTTACATTTTTGTGTTCAGTATTAAAAAAATAATAATAATAAAAAAGATGCTGTAAAATTATGAGATGGGATGTTTTACGAGACCTAAAAGTCTAGAAATAGTTAAATTTAGATTTTAGAGATTTTTAAAATTAAAATTATATATATATTGTAAAAATCTAATTCTGTACAAAAAATTAATACAATTTTCTAAACATTCAATCTAATAATAAGGTGTATTAAATGTATCCGTGTATCAGTGTAAATATTTATTAACAGAAAACAAAATAAATAGAATGAACATTAATATTGACAAGTAATTCAAATAAAATTTATCTACAAAAGTTGACATGACATCACTCATTAAATATTATATGACTTATCAACAGTTGTTATATTAAAAATTTATTTTAATTTTTTACTTAAATAATATCATATTAATTTTATATATAAATTTTGTGCACTGAAAATCTTTATAAGTGTAATATTGTTAAATTTTAATATCTTTAATTTTGGCTATTTACAGGAGCAAGAGTCGAAGGTAAGCTCGCATGCCATGTCAGCCAATAGAATTGCGACAAAATATGGTTGAAAATTGCCAAATCATGACTCCAGCGGGCGAAAAGCGGCGGTTGTTAAACCCACACCAGCGCCTGGAATAGCATGTGTAACGTAACAAAGTCTGAATCCTTTGCCACGGTAAAAAAAAATGGTGACATTAATTATGTTAAAGAAAGAGTCTGAGTTGTAACTTATCGAAGGTATATATTTTCCTATCATTCTCCATGATTTTCGTTCCATTAATTTGCTCCATTTATTAACAACTCTGTTAATTCTTGTTTAAGTTCTTTAATTGTCTAGAGTTTATATCTCGATGCATATCTACCTAGGCATGGAGGAAAATATAGATGAGGTTGACAGGATTTCTGCACTTCCAGAATCAATATTGCACCACATTATGTTATTTCTATCACTGAAACAAGTTGTTTATTATTCTACATTGTGCAAAAGGTCGATGCAAGCACGGTATACGTTGCCGAGTCTAGACTATATATGCTTGTTGTGATATGACGCAATATTTGGAAGGTTTCGGACCTAAATTGGAGAGTATTGAACAAACACTGTTGAACCGTCATTTGAAGATGATTAGCATAAATAGCTTGCAATTGGGGTCCCGTGTTCATCCAATCATGACACAACGTTGAACCGATGTTTTTGCTACGTCGTTGGCAGTAATGTGGGAGAGCTGTTTCTTGAATTTTCTGACCTTGGTGATGAAAGTGAAACCCTTTACAAGGTGCCGCAAATCCTTTTATGCGCAAAATCATCACATACATTAAACTTAACATGGTGTAAATTGGAAGGAGGGAAGCAATGTTATTGAGCTACCTTGTTTAAGAGAATTAATTCTAAGTATATGGTTTCTGTTGATGAGCATGTAATTGAAAATCTACTTGCAGGTTCTCTTTTGATTCAGAATCTAAGTTTTGAATACGTACTGAGAAGGAATGAGTAAAAATCTCAAGTTATTCAATCTAAATAAACTCAATAGATTCAAGTTGATCCGTGGTAGTCAAATTGATCGAGTTCATATCAATGCAGTGAATATGCATTCAGTTTTTATTCGTGGAAAGGATGTGCCAATGGAGATCAATATAAGCCATAATTGTAAAAGCCTAAAACACTTAGTGTTAGAATGGATTTCCATAAGGGATGAGTGGCTTTGTAGTGAATTTCTAAACAACCTCTCCTTAAGCATACAAAGTTGGGCAGGAAAGTTGGAGAGAATTAATTAATATTTCAAGTCCATCTCTGAAGGAATTGAGGATCTGTGACTGTTCAAATTTGGTTGAAATCAAGATTATTAAGGCTCCAAACTTGAGTAAATTTGAATATAGTGGCAATATAATATCCTTCTATTCAGATGATGATTTAGCTTTGTCAGAAACTGATCTTCTTTTCTATTCAATTGTCGATTTGAATACTCAATGGTTTGTCACATACATTCAACTTCTTGCAAAGTTCCATTAGATTTCCAAAGTAATTCATTTGAAAAGTCCAGCTGGGGACGTATGTGCTTTTTTTTCTTATTTAATTTTAACTTACTGGATCAATTTATCATACAAATTTTCTGAAGTTTTATTTTTTTAATTTTTTATAATTTTTTTGGTATAGAATTTAATTATTCCCAGGGAAGTAAGGCAAATTTTGCATCCCGCATTATTTGGTGTCAAGCATTTGGACATTGAAATAACTAGTGACATCACATTGGGCGATATTGGCGATCAGGGTTATGTTTCAAAAGTTGTGGATGGCTTGCTCTGGATTTCACCTCATGCAGAAATCATATCGATAGAGTTTCAATTTGAATACGAGGACAAGCTTTCTTTCCGGATATTAATTAATTAAGTAATTTCTAAGAATTCACCACTCAATCTATGTCTATTCTGTGATCACAAAGATTAGATAGTTTGGCCTATTTCATGATCATCTTTTTCACTTGTCATATCTTTCATGTTACAATTTAAGAATTATCTCAAGTGTACATCCTCAAATAAATGATTATCATGTTAAATATAAACTTATAGATTAATAGGCTAAGGATTTAGAGAAATTTTCTCCTTAAAAGACTCTCACTAGAAAGTTGATACTGAAAATTTTGTGTTGTTGATTAATTACCATAATATATAGTCACCAGAGTGTTTGAATGGACTTATTATAATTAAATGGCTTATGTTGAACTACCTACCAACATCTAGTGGATATAACACACACACACACACACACACATATAGGTTGATTTATTTCACTTTAGTATTTCATTTCATATTATTTTGTGAAGACAGCTTCATCTTTTTCTACTTTGATAGCAGGAGCATAAATTGTTTCTACCAGTTACTCCAACTTATTTATTTTATTTTTTTGTCTTCCAGTTTACACATAAGAATCAACTTATTGATGAAGAGAGAAGAGGCCCCTCGTTGTTGCCTGTCACTTCCTATCTCTTGTTGGCAGCATTGCATAACGAAGGTCTACATCGAGCACAATTTCACTGACGTAAATTATAAAGCATACAGTGAAGAATACCTTAACACTGCTAAAAGCTATTAGGGTGACATCCGGGTGAAGATTTATGATCTAATCTTTAAACAGTTCATTAAAAGTTACTTCAACCCATTAAAAAAAAATGGTAGTAAATATTGAAGAATCCTTCCCAAAGCCTTTTTGACAAATTACTACCATGCATAGATTTGAGCATTGCGAATATATATTAGCATGACAATACATTACCGTAGTACTATCTTTTCCATTTCTCAATCCATTGTTTATTTTGGAGTTCCTATTGGGGAAAAGAATTGCAACAGAGACTAGAAATAGAAATATATATGCATCAGAAAGAGCTGAGAAAAGAAGATGACAGGTTGTTAAATGTGTAATTATTGCATTTATTTATCAAATCATATTATGCCACGTTAGTTTGTATATGTGAATTTGTATAAGCAGTTTGTAAGAGTAGCATTACTCATGATTGAGAAACTAATATAAACAACCAACTTTAATTGTTTGAGTAATGCTACTCTTACAAACTGTTTATACAAATTCATCTATACAAACTGACATAGCATAAAATGATTTGATAAATAAATGCAGTGATTTGATAAATATATATTAATAATAAATGACATTAATTAACATGCATGATGTGGTGATCATATAGTGATGCCACGTCAGTTTGTATATGTGAGTTTGTATGAGTAGCATTACTCCTCAATCATAGGGAGTTTTATAGAAACCCCAAATCTCATGGGTGTGTTAATTAATTTCCAATTTAATTAAAAAAATTGAGGTTATTAAAAACATTTAACTATTTAAGAAGAATAATTCAAAGTTGAGACGAAATTGAAAAATAAAAATAAATCTAAGATTAATTTAAATATAGGTTAATATATGATTATATCCATGAGAAAATGATATATACCCGCATAATGTGAACATCAACAGCAAGGGCTTCTCTAACTGGCTTGCAAGTTTAGGGTTATGCTGTAGTACATCAATGTACTGATACATTCTTTTTTTTTAAAAGAAAAATAAAGGTGGTCAATGAACATGATATTATTGTAAAGTTCAATGTCAAAGAATGAAGAAAATCTGATCCCATTTATATTAATAGATATGAGTTGTTGTTGAGTTATGTTCTATTACACATAAATCTTAAGCTAAAAAATATTTTAGTAACAATAAAGCAACAGGGTAAAACCATAAGCTTCCAGTGTAACCTGACTTAAGGTATTTATAATAACTCTTATATGCTTATAATAAACTTTTGATATATTAACTCAATTAAACAAATTACCGATGTATCATTATATGATTTGAAGAGTGAATTTAAGAAATTAATTTCATTAGTTGAGGTAGATGATATAATAATCATATAATAGCCCCACATCAGTTCTATAAAATAGAGTTTATATAAAAGGTTTGTAAGTATAACAATTTTCATAAAGTTTTAATGCGAAATTTCAAAAAAAGAAATTAAATATCTTCCCTACAAGCAAGTTCCTATGAAAGAAGTTTCTATCCACTGGTGTGGTATCTTGTTGGTACTAACAAAAGATCCTTGTTGTGGAGTCTATAAATTATACGTCGACCTTCATTTGCATCATAACAACTTGCTTCAATTTTGATTATATTTCCAGCTAATACATGTATAAAACAGTCTTAAACCCTTCCTAAAATAGAATTTCAAATTTGACTTCATTATCCAAATGAACCTGGAGTATACCATTAATTGTGAAGTGATTCAGTAATTAAACCTTCGTAAATTCTTTTGTGGTATTTCATTCCAGGCAAATGCGCCTTGAAGTATAGGTGGTATATTTTTTTTTTGGTAGAGGACAACATGACATCTTGAGAAAAAGTGAACACTTTAACATTGATGTTATAAATTAATAATTTCGTAAAATATAATTAAATAATAGTATAAATATTAATATTTTATTTAGATAACTAATTAAATGATTAATATTTAAATAATTAATTACACATAAATGAAATTGTATTCATAAAGAATCTTAAATTAATATACGTATTATAAATTTAACTTTTATTTATATTGACTTACTAGATTAAGATCATATTTTAACCTATGTTATACCAAACATTAGACATATCCTATTCAATCCATTTCAGTCTCGTTCAAAAAAAAATTAATACAATCTAAGAAGGTGTATTATTAGTGCTCACTTTAGTTCTCTTGTTGTCTTATAAAAAATAAAATGAGCACTTGCACTAATATTTTTAATTTTGGCTATTTATAGAACTAAGTTTCCAGGTTAGCTTCCATATACGTCTCCCAATAGATTAATTTAACATTTGTAATTAAAAAAAAATTGTTGTTATTTTTTAAAAGGATTTAAATTAAAGAATTTCTATTATAATCTATTTATAATGCATTATTCACTATTTTCTAAAACGAGAAGTTTAAAATTTAAAATGTTTCATAGATAAAAACATTATTATGAAACTATAAAAGAGATCAAATGTAAATATAAAATACAAACCCATAAATTCAAGCCTTAAGGGTGTCCTTTGATTGAGCATCTGACAATTCGTGCATGTCATTGCTTTAAAAGTCTAAGAGTTATTTAATGTTAGTAAACTCGACAAATTCGAGATTCGGGACTCCACTGAACTCAGATGCTTGAACATCAAAGAATCGAATGTTCATTCAGTAGCTATTACTTACATTCGCAATTGTGAGATCAATATAGCCTCTTGTGAGAATTTAAAATGCTTAAAGCTATCAAACCTTTCAATAATGGATGATTGGCTCTGCAATGGAATTTCAAAACTTTTGCTCCTTGAGGAATGAGTATAGCTTATTGTATCAAGTTACGGGTTATTAAGATTTCTTCTCCTTGTCGTAAGACATTGTCTATTGCAAGGTGTTTCAAGTTGGTTGAAGTCAAGATTGAGACTCCTAATTTAAGTATTTTTAACTATAAGGGTAATATAGTATCCTTTAGTTCAAATCCTTTGGCTTTGTCAGAAACCGATCTTCACGTCAATTATAAGAAACCTGATACTGAACTCTTTAAATACATTCAACTTCTTGCAAAGTTTCATCATTTTACTGAAACGTTGAATTTGGAAAGTGAGGTATGCTCTAATTGCTGAACCTCTTTTATCTATTTTTTTTTCTTTTGCCTAAGTAGTCACTTTCATATATTTGAAGTTCTAACTTCACTCTATTAATTTATTTTGTGAAGATTATGATTGTTGCCGGAGAATTGAGAAAAATTTTGCATCCCCCGTTTTCTAGTGTCAAGCATTTGAACTTTGTAATTGTAGCTTTTGGTGAACTGGAATATTCAATTGCAAAACTTGTGGATGGATTGCTCTGGATTTCACCTAACGTGGAGACTGCATCACTTACTTTTTTTAATGGTGGCTGGAACGAGTTTTCTTCTCAGGTACAGTATCTGTACGTTTTTATTTATTGATTCAATATTCATAAGGTGAGGTTGTATTACATTGATTGAGTAATCATTTTTTTTAAGTGGTTTGTCGTATGATAGATCATCTGAATTTGAGCAAGCATAGTATAAATGATTACTATGGCATATATATTAGAAGCGGATATGATATATTTAGTATCATATAACAAAATATAGATTGATAGATATAGATATAGAAGCCTTTCATATGTCTTTGGTTCTAAAGATGCATCATTCTTGCTGTGGAAAATCATGTACTGTTAAATCAATAGAAATTCAATCTTCAGTTTTCAAAATCGTTGATGAAATCAGTATTTTTCGAGTATTCGATATCTGAGGATCCTGAATGCAGATAATTAATAGCTTTCTGAACTTATAATAGCAGAATTTTTAGGCACAGGTTCTTTAAAGTGAACATAAAAATGGAATGGTCTTAATCTGATGCTACTCTATGATTGTATACCCTTAAGATTCATTATATTAATCTTACCTCCATTTTTTCCTTAGATAATTTTAGCCTAAGATTTGTATTGATTTTCTGATTTATTTTCTGTATAACAAATGGTTCTTACTGCGCCGTTACCTTTCATTTCAGTTCACATATAAGAAGAAGCTTAATCATGAAAGAGAGGCTTTCCATTGCTGCCAATCGCTTCCTGTCTCATGTTGGCAGAATTGCATAGAGGAAGTTAAGGTTGAGCATACAATGCTAACTTCTCAATATCATGGAAAGATGCTGGGTGTAAAAAGCTATTCCTTTCATGGGAAAAAGATCTTGGAGAATATTGATGATCTTCACAGAAAGTAGCAGAACTTTTCGTGACTTGGATTCTGGTTCAATTATCAAAACTCTGCTGTTATATTAATTCAGTAACTTTAAAATAATTATAGTTTCCAACAAAGACTTTGATGAAGGGAAGCCAAGTTACACATTTGGTATGTACCAGTTTTTTGTACATAGTTGGTGTTAGCCTTATGATTTTCAATTGGGGTTTATAGACCTGGTTATGCATGTATGAATTGGACATGGAGCTTTAGTGGCTATTACAAATTAATATTGGTTTATTATATGGTTTTAGTTTTAATTTTAAAAAATATATATCGCTAATTTTCTCACGAATTTTGCAGAAGTCATCCAACAGATATTCTGATTAACGTCATAAAACTAAAAGAGAAAATTTAGATATAATTTTACATTTAAATTGGGCAAAATTGCGCAATCTAAAGTGATTATATATTACACACATTGACTCATGTTAAAGGGCATCTATTAAAATTGATCTTCTTCTAAAAAATTTAGTTGCATAACCTTTTTCAATAATCCAATGTGTCTTTTTTTTTTTTTTTTGGTATACTCATGTTTGACAATTCAATGCTTGTCAAACAACTTTTGATCTATCAGTCTTAGTGTTGGACACTTGCTGGTCTCTTAAGCATGGGTTACAGTATCTAAATTTTTAGTACCTAGGTTAGTTTTCAAATAACCCTCACAATTATTTCTATAAAATAAAACTTAATTTAAGCATTTGTAATTTTAAACAAATAATTGTGCTATTTTTTAAAAAAGATTTTAATAAAATAATTGACATTAATAAACTATTTATGATACATCATTCACTATTTTTTAAAAAGAAATTTTAAAATTTAAAACGTCATATAAATAGATAAATTATTAGGAAAAATCACAATCTACCCTTTATGTTTCAGAAATTATCAAACATATTTCAAAAAATTCATCTAGCACATCCCAAATGGGAGAAGACGCTAGTTTTATAGTTCATTAAAAGGGTAATTATGTAATTTTGCTCCCTTCATCATTAATGATTTTTTCGACCATGTCCGCTCGCTTCTAACCCACCATCACGGCTCCTTCTAAAGGCCTCCCACGAGGCCTCTTGCCGAAAAAAAGTCCCTAGCTACACTGTCATCAAGATGCCATACCACCGTCATCAATCCGCCACACCATCACATCTGCCACCGCTAACCACCACCAACTAACATATAACCAAACCACATATCAAGCGCCACCAGCCACCCTCATCAAGTGAACTTCAAGCGAGCAACCACCATTTGTCAATGCCAACATGTAGTAGATGAGAAATAGAGATCGAGATTGAATTTCAGAGAGAGAGAGAGAGACAGAGATTGAACTTACCATTTTAGAGGGGGGATTTCATTATCTATTGAAAATTCACGGAGTTTGAAACCAAAACATGGGTATTGCGTTGATTTCAAGTAAAATTCACGTAAGAGGAAGGGTATATTTTTAGGGTTATTTTGGTTACTTTCACAAGTTCGATTGGTTTTTATTTTAATTCTATTATTTAAAGTACTGTAATCACACGTAATAAAATAATTATAAGTGCATTACCAAGGCAGATTAACGGGATCCAACAGATTCCATTAATTCGTGGTTTAATTAATGAATTTTCAGCAACATTTAGATGCTCCCTGACAAAAAGTGCAGTAATTGACACACTTACGATCATTCTAAAACTTAAAATCTAGTTTGTGATTTTTTTTCTATTATAAAACTATAAAAGAAATAAAAAATAGTTTTAAAACTATAAAAGAAAAAAAAAATAATTGTAATGTTACACTTATAACCTAAATACAACTCAAATTGTATAATATGATATGACAACCACAAAATCCTACTAGACATATAGCGTCTCTAGTTTATTGTATTCTCGTAAATCTTGACCGTATATTTTGTCAGGTTATAAATATAAAATACAAACTATTTTCAAGTCTGAAGGGTGTCGGTTAGTCTCTTTCTCACCAACTTCGTATGATCGTATCCTATTATTAATTACTACAGCCAACGAAAACCACCCTGAGAAACCCTAACCCTACAACTCTGCAACCTCTGATTTTGAAATCCGTTTGGATGGGTGACAAGGTACTGCCTTATTTCTACAAACATGGTTTATGTTAAAGTGTTACATATATAGCTGATCTGATGTCTAGTTTTTTTTTTTTTTTTTCCTTAAGATTTTTCTTATGGTGAAGTTTCTATTGATAATTTTTATATTATTAAGCTGATTAAGCTGAAGCTCTTTATATATGTTTGAGTGGTTTTTATCTTAAGTTTTTTCATTATATATAATATTGTCTACTTAGGCTGTGATCAATACCATGGAGAGGAGATTCAGTAAGGTGGACAGTATATCGGCTTTGCCCGAATCAATAATTCAACACATTATGTCATTCCTTTCTTTGAAAGACGTTGTTCGAACCAGTATGGCGTGTAAATTAAACATTGAATGAATTATGGTTTACATGCCCAAATTTAACATTCGATCATATCAACCACGGAAAGGAGGCCCTGAAGTATTTGGAAAATATTTTACGACGCCGGCGCTTGGAGTTAATTAGTATAGAGAAGGTAACCTTTAAGTTTTCTTTAAATGAACCAGAAGTTGAACAATTGATAGACCGATGCCTTTCCCATGCAGTCGGAAGTACTGTCAAAGAGTTGAACATTTGTGTTTACAGTCAGAAATCATATAAATTGCCTCAAATTGTTTTCTCTGCACAATCATTAAATGTTTTGAATTTGAATGCCTGTGTACTGGTCCGGCCAAGAATGAAGTTGTTTTTGAGGACGTTGCGGCTATATCGTGTTGTAGCAGTAGATAACTACACGATTCAAAATCTCATTGCTGGGTGTCCTTTGATTGAGTATCTGTCAATTGATAAATGTCGAGGCTTTAAAAGTCTAGAGTTATTTAATCTTAGTAAACTAGACTATCTCGAGGTGAATAACAATCATGGACTTGAATGGTTGAACATCAAAGAATCGACTGTTCGTTCAGTAACTATTGGGAATATTCCTACGGGTAAGATCAATATAGCCTCTTGTAAGAATGTAAATTGCTCTTCCAATAGAAGATGATTGGCTCTGCCATGCAATTTCAAACCTTTTGCTCCTTGAGGACTTAACTCTATTTTTTTGTTCGAGGTTACAACGTATCAAGATCTCAGGCCCTTGTCTCAAGGCATTGTCCATTGAATGTTGTTTGCGGTTGGCTGAACTCAAGATTGAGACTCGTAATTTGAGAATGTTTAAATATAAGGGTAACAGAATATCCATTGGTTTAACTGCTTTGGCTTTGTCAGAAACTATTCTCCACATTGAAGGTGGTTTTATGATGCAATTTCAGCAATCATAGCATAAATGATTACTAAGGTACGATCTTGTTATTTTTATCATTAATATTATTATTTATGCTAGATTCCTAGGGAATATTATGTTATCAGCATGTAATATAACATATACATCATCACAAAATCTAGATTGATAGTAATAGATACAGAGATAATATAGATAAAAGCCTTTTATATGTCTTAGGTTCTGAAGATGTGATGTGCTTGGAGTGGAAAATCATATGTACTGTTAATTGAATTGAAATTCAGTATTTCCATTTTCTATATCATTCATGACTTTATTATCTTTCAAGTATTTGTCAGCAGAGAATCCTGAATGCAGTTAAACAGATTTCTGAACTTACTATGGCAGTTTTTGAAGTACAAGATTCCTTAAAGCATATATAAAATTGGGAAGGTTAATTGTCATGTATTGCTACTCTGCTGTGACATTTGAGATTGCTATTCCAACCTTTAAAATTCACAATCTTAATCTCACCTCAGTTTATTATTATTATTTTTTTTTGGGATAATTGTAGCTACTCGGTATGTAATAAATTTCTGTCACAACAAATGGTTCTTACTGCCGTTAACTTTCATTTCAGGTCACATATAAGAAGAAGCTTAATTGTGAAAGAGTGACTTTTCATTGCTGCCAATCCCTTGTCTCATGTTGGCAGAATTGCATGGAGAAAGTTAATATCAAGCATACAAGGGGTGACAAATATATATGACTTTAGAGTGCACGTAAAGAGCTATTCCCTTTAAGGGCGAAAAGATCTTGGAGAAGATTGATGGTCTATAGCCACAGTTGGTGGAGAAGAACCTTTTGTGACTTGGATTCTCCTGATACGTACCAGTCTTTTGTTCATAACTTTTCTTAAGCAGCAATTTAGGGGTACTTCAATACTTTTTTGGACAAAAATGTTGGTTTTAGCCTTATGATTAATTTTCAATTAGGATCTCAAGAAGTTCTGATTGTGTATGACGTAGACATGGAGCTTAATTTAGTAGCTGGTTACAAATTTAATAAAAATACACAAGCAAATAAAGGAAGGGGTGCAGAAACTTCAACAACACAACAAATTGGAGTCTACAAAGCAAGATTTTCGATGAAAACATGTACACTGTCAATTAGAATAAACTTGATTTTATCATGTTTTAATTATATATAACCACATCTGATAATTTTAAATTTCATTATCGTTAATTTTCTTCTAATCATTTCTAAACTCATAGAAGATAAAGACACTCAATTAATGAATTTTATATATTCATTTATTAGTCAGAAGTGTGATATCGTGAAGAAAAAAACAGTAGATCAATAACTAAATGGACATATTCTATCAAACTATTTTCACCAGCGAATTTTGGTATATGTTTCATAGAATTGTGAATTTAACAATCGAATTCTACAATATGGTCCAAAGTTAATATTAGTCCAAAGTTATTTTACAATTTGAATAAATAATATGAGACATTGTCTTATTAGATATAATTACACATTTGATATAATTTTGTGTGGACCAGCAACCTTATGGCCTGAGTAGGCTGTGGTCGCCGGCTGGCCGGCGTTAAGCCATTTCAGTGGCTCCCTAACACCCATGACTTTGTGTTTCTAGGCATAGGAAAATCAACTATTTTATTTTAATTGTAAGAATGTTTCTTTTATTTTTCAATTTTATTTTAGTTAGTTTGATTAATTTTATTTAATTTTCTTGCATTAAAATACTATATTCTAATCAAATTATTTTATTTTTATTAGTTTAATTTATTGTCTTTTTTATATTTATCTTCTGTATTTTTAATTTAACTTTTATTATATATCTTGTTTGAGAGTTCTATGATTTATTTTATTTAAAACATTTATATTATTATCTTTCAATATAAGATTATCGGTAAAAAATTATAATACTTTGATTTAAATGCTAAGTCAATTAGAAAATATTTAGATAATAGAAAATAGCATAGTTAAGAGTATAATTGTTATTATATATATATGTTCCTAATGTGTTAATTGTGTTAAGAGACCAATTTAATAGAATTTGACAATAGTAGAGTTATGGAAATTTTGTATAAAACATTAAGATTATATGTAATATTAACCTTTAGTTTAAGGTTATTTATAATATTTTTTTTATTTATAAGCAATAGTCACTGTATCTTTTTTATGAAACCCCGATAAATCTTACGTAGAATTGCATAATGTTATTAATTAATAACATTTATTGGTGTTTGTTTCTCCATTTTTATTTTTTTTAAATCAGTTGAAAACTTAGCAAATCAAAGGCGAAGTTTAAGATTAATTAATTAATAAATGTGATTATTTACTTGCAAAATTATTTTATATAAGAACTTTAATTATTAAAACACAAACGGCATCGTTTGGTGACGTCTAGAATCCCAATCGTCTCACCTCTTCAATTTAATTTTCACAACCGAAAAAAAAAAGTGACCCTAAAAAATCTTCACCCTCTCATCTGTGAAATTCGTTGGGACCCATTTGTGAAATCTATTGCTTGGGTGAAAAGGTACCGTCTTTTCACTCTCGATGATGATATTGGTCTTTGTTTAGTTTTTACAGTATCAGTTCTATTTTATTGTGTTATAAACTTGAAAAAGAATAGAAGAATGCATGTTTGTTTTGTCACATCCGGTCCACCGCCCGGGCACACCGCAGCACCGGGACCTTACGGTTGTCCTCGGATGGACACAGTCCGGTATTGTTCGCTCTGGGCCCACCGGCCCTCACGGTTTTATCCACATCGGGGAACAGAGCCTTATAGGACACCTTCTTTTACCCGTGTGGCGCCTCATCCCACTACAACAAAAAAGCGTTTTTGTGTCGACCGAAAACTGACACATATCAGAATACATGTCGGTTTTTGCGCGACACGTATGGCCCTGACACGTATTCTATATGTGTCATTTGGTCAAACCGACACAAGAATACGTGTCGTTCAAAAACAGACATGTATGCACAAATATGTGTCACTTATTAACGGATTTTAACAAATATGTGTCAGAAATTAAGCGACACGTATTTTGTGTCGGTCAAAAAATGACACACCAGTGTCATTCCGTGATCGACACCTACTACGTGTCGGTCATTGAACGGCACAGGCGTGTCAAAATATGACCGACACATATGACTCCTGAATCATATGTGTCATGCAGTGACCGACACATAAATCTTTACTAAGTGACACATATTCTATTAATTATGTGTCGGTTATTGGCCGACACTTATATTTAAAAAAATTTAATACGTGTCATTATCTGGCCGACACATACTTCGTTCACCAAGTGACACATATTTCGTTTTTTCGTTAACCTTTATGTGTCGGTTCCTGGCCGACACTTATCTTTAAAAAAATTTAATACGTGTCATTCTCTGGCCGACACATACTTCGTTCACAAAGTAACACATATTCTGTTCAAAAGAATCATGAAATTCTATGCAAACAAGTAACAAGTCTAGAATCAATTTACAAATAGAAGTCCTGAAAAGCATGTTGAACATGACAATAAAAAGAAGATCATCCATAACTTTATTTCCAAACAAGTAACAAGTCTAGAATCAAAAGGCTCATATTGTGCGAACACATAAGTGCGACACATGTAAAGGAAGAAGTTACCCTTAGAAGCCAAACAAAAATTCAGGAGAACTGTCCAAGTTCAGAAGCTGTAGTCCTTCCTCTAGAGGCTCTACATGGATGTGTTTTGTCATTTGAGTGACAAAAGAAAGACGATCAAGTGCAGCTTCATCTATACCGCCCATCTATAAAAAAAAAAAGAATATTTATAGGAAAATGTAGCTAAATTCAGAGAAGTAAGTAATCCACCATCGAGAAAAATATAACATTTGTAAATGTAGAAAACTTGAAAGTGCAGAAGCTGCATGCTGTGAATGCAGTAAGTGCAGAGAATTGCGAAAACAAAGCTAGTTATGTGGAGATAGGTTGTGAAATCAAGAGGTAAATATGTCAAGGTGTTCTACTAGTAGAGATGTCACTTGTAGAGAAGCAGAATTTTATTTTGAAAGCTGTAACACAAAAAATTCAGCCTAAAATCTGTAGAGATGCTGATGGAGTTTAGCCGGAGGTGGAGCTGTAAAATTCTGGAAATACTCTAAAAGAAGAGGTAGAGGTAGAAAAATAAAATGACATAGAGAACACACTTGATGAACCTGAAATGTGAACAACTTCGTTGCTCCAAAGCTTCTCTCAACTCTCTCTTCTATATTCTATTTTCCCATCTAATAACTACCTATATATATCCTAGATTGCTGCCCTTGGATTCCCTTTGATCATAGCTGCCAAACTGAAAATTAATAGAGTTGCATATGCTAACTGCCTCAGCTACTTGACACTTATTTTCTGCTCAAGTCAGTTTATTCTGTTATGGGCTGTAACTGAATGATAACTAACTCCCAGCATCAGCTCACCTCAGCTAGCTTTGATCAAGCCTTCTTTCAATTTCAAGTCATATTTTAACAAATCGATATCGAATTAATTAACAACAATTCTCAATAACGACATTAACTATGTTCAGAATGATGAGAATGTAAATACTAAATACAATATATTTATTTTCTTTTACCACATTATTTATACGGGACACGGTGAGGTTTTGGCCATGTTGTTAGTCTTTTTATTCACGAAGGCCGCTTGCAGCTACTCTTTTCTTGATGACCTTCTCGACAGGCTTTTGTACTTCTATAAGATGGCTAAAACACATGACATGCTGTCTATCTACTAGCTTTTGTTCGAACTGGTTAAAGTCGTTTCTCACACATCAGAATCTTCCAGCTTGCATGAGGACCTTCACCGATGTCAAGTAGTGCAGGCACCTATCCCATAGCCCTTGCCATTTCTTGAAGTTCAGTCATAACAGATATTGAGTCTCTTACGTAAGCATGTCCTCCCGGTCTTAGCATTTGGTCCATCTCAAGCATGATAGTTGAAATATTACATCTAAACCTGCCATAGAAAGTTTATGGAAGATATATTAATTCACTTTCTACAAAAAAAACTGTGCTTTCAAGCATATAATAAGATAATGGCCAAGAAAGATTGTTGCTTGTACCTCTTCTGCTCAACAAAAAAGAGACCTGCTGCATGCAATAGGTCATATGTTCTGGGATAAGTATCAAATGGCTCACACCCGCGAAATAAAAACTTGTAATCAGCAAGGCTGAACAAGTCGGCAACATTAGAATCCATACACAAAATAAGAAATTGTCATAACCTCTAAATTCAATCAATGCAAGAAAGAGCCACAGGCTCAGATTAGTTATCCATCCCACGCGGCACTTGCTCTTGAATCATGGATACACTTAGCTAGCAAATTAGTTAGCCCCTCCAATCCCAAATTCTCGAGGAAACAAATAAAAAAAGAGTTAGAAAAAAGATAATAACACAAATAGGAAAGAAGAAAGGATTATAGTAAAAAATTAAAGCTTTTGCAGTGGTCATAATTGTAGGTAAACATGCTAACATGTTAATTTGGATCCCGTGGTTATATTCCCTGACACCAACCCAACAACTCCTCTTTTCTGGATGTTTTGCAGCTGACATAGCAAAACACCAAAAATAGGTTTTTGGGGGTGATGGAGATCATATCAAGTGTTAGATTGTTCACTCATTGCAACATTCTTGTTGTGCTTATGTATATGTCAGTACCTTTACACATCTCCCACAGATAACTTATTTATTCTTTTTTCAATTAACTCTGTTACCCTCAACAAAAGTCCATGAAGCAAACAACTCTGAACAGACTGAACAAGTAGCATTCAAGATCAGCCTCTATTATATCAATTGACAAAAGAGTCCAAAAACAATATGATTTGTAAATAACCAGGCCTTTGTCATCGCCATGAACCATCACCATTACCCCAAGCTGTGCAAATATCAAACAAATCAGAAAAATAAAATGCCAAACTGATAGCAGATACCCACTATCACCAATAACAGCATGAAATAATATCTTAAAACCTGAGAGGAACCAAGTTGATGAACAACAGTATTATTGGTTCCATCAGATTCCAAATGGCTAGATGATTTAGATCCTATGATTTAGTTCAAAGCCACAACTTAATAAGACAAAATGAACGCAAATATCGAGTTAAACATTTAGAGGGAAAACATAAAAATCTGAAAATGAGAGAAGATACCTCTCAAGGTAATTACAGTATGTAAATGTAGCTACATATTGATACAAATTATGAACAAAAGCAATATTTACTAGGCAGCAGTGATTTAGATAAAAAATGTAAATTCATTAGTTTGCCTAATCACATACTGCAATGAGAACCTGACAAACAGAATCTGATATAAACAAAGTCAGATCATACATATGCATAGAGGTCTAGTCCAAGTAAATTACCATGATTAAGGGCTAAATCTAAGCACAACAAACATGACCAGCAAGTTGACCACAACTTCTCAATGAGTAAAAGCAAATATTCAGCTCTGTCATGAACATCATCCCTAGCTCTGCAAATAATTGTTATGGCCTAAGATACTATTACCATAAATGCCAATGAGAGTGCAACCCCAAAAAAGGATTTTTTTCCTTTTGTTTAATATCCTGGATATGACAACGTTTTACTAAACAAGGATCATCCTCCCAAGGAAACATGTGCATCAAGCCTTATAAAAAAATAGGAAGAAAATGCTCAATATACCCAAAAACAAAGACAATGATGAAAAGTTTGAAATTTAAAAGTAGCACTTCTACTCCTAAGCTAGAGTTTTTAACATATTAAGCAAAAAAAAAAAAAAAAGCATTAGAACAAAAAAGCTATAGGTATAAATCCAGGTTGTAGCATGTTATTCCATAATGAACTCACCAAAGAGAACAGCAGCAATTCTGAGCTGCCTTTCAGGATACTTTGGGAAGAACCTGTATTCCTCAAATAGATTTGCAATCATGCATTCATAAATTGAATGTTCCCTGTCAATTCATACATAAGCCACTAAAAGTCAATATTTGTAAATGAGGAGCTTAATGCTAACAAAATAGTGTGAAAAATATATATAAGTACAGGGTAAACGATTTTTCATCATTAAGTAATTGTGGCATCAAAATAACATAATTGCATGCAATAATTCAATACTAATAGAAACTGAATACTAAAAAAATTCTAAAACGTCTATATATAGGATCAGCAAACTTTAACTTAAATATTCCAAACCAAATTATCATTCATTAAGCAATTGTGGCATTAAAATAACATAATACCTTTTCACAGAAGAATCCTTAAATCGAGCAAGCATTTGAACCATTGCTTCAATGGTCAACAGACCCGAAAAAATTTGATGGAAGTAAGAATTTGCTTTTGCCTCAACATCAGCCATATATCCATCAGATGTTGATGAATCTGTAGCCTCACCATTCTGTAGTTTTGGGTTAGAATCGGAGATTGTTGCATCCAACTTTTCCAATTCATTCTGTAGTTTTGGGTTAGAATCAGAGATTGTTGCATGCAACTTTTCCAATTCATCGATAAGTTTGGTTGAAGTGATCAAGCCAGAATGAGCTTTTAAAACCTACATACTGAGCACATATAGATAACAAATTAAAACATGACCTTAAACAGAATTGCATGAGGATCATGACAACAACTGAATGTTATAAGTAGAACCTTCATAATAGTAGAAATCTTCTCCATATAAGGATTCAAGAGAGCGCCAATATGAAGAAAAGCTTTGACCGAAAAATCCTTTGATCTACCAAACTGAACCTCCTTTATGAACTTGAGGCACTCCTGAAAATTGCAGAAAGCACATAAGCCTGTTTTGCTTGCAATATGTATGATCTGTATTAATAAGAATTGAAACAACAATACCAGCAACTGACAAAATCATGGCAGCTGAGGACAAACAGATTTACCTCAAAGAAAAAATCCTTGTGTGTATTTAAGTTAATTCTAAAATACATGCAAAGTAACTATTCAATTGGAGGCAACAACTTTTACATTTTATCTTAGATCAATTTTCAAGCAAATAAACTCACCTTTGATTTCGTATTAACTGTGGCATCAGTTATAGTATCCTTGTAACTATGTTTTGCTACAAGATATGTAGTTTTTGCTTCTTCTTTTTTTAATGTCTCATAGCTTTTAAAGTAAGGGCCTAAAAATATTGCTCAATATAATCAATTTTTGCTTGTAAAATATTCAGGAGTGCACAAGGCTGTTAGATTAATTAGAAATTTACAATCACTGAAAAGTATTACTACCATCATTACTTGAACTGAAAAATTTTGCTTTGACTATACTATATTATTGCTACCATTATTAATTTAATTGTTGCTCTTGTTACTAATTATTAATTTGTAAAGCAAAGTCTATAAATGAACATTAGAGAACCTTTTTTGCCAAGTACTTCAGAAAAAAGTGCAGGCCCTTTGCTTGAGCTTCTTCTCTTCTCCTTTTTGCTTTTAGAATTGCTCACACTTTATGTGCTGCTGCATGCAGGCAGTTAGAGAATTTGTTTGATTATTAGATTATTTTACATTTTTTATAGACACTATTCTCATTACATTTATTCAATATTAGAGTATGCACAAAATCATTCCTTTCTCGCAACTAAAAATCAATAAAGAATATGGAGTCCACATGGTTTCAAAAGAAACCAAAACATTAAAAGAATATTCAATATTAGGAGGCCACAACCATATCTGCACATCTTTGTATCTACATGCTTATCATAGAGTCAATTAATGGTATAACTTTCTTGTTTTCATGTTGATTAAAGTAAAGACATGCATTCATTGATAGAAAGTAAGTGTTACTACCACTCTATTAAATTCTTTTAAGTTCTCTAATGTGTTAAATCATATACCAATGCCATAAAGAAACAAAATTTTAAATGAATTATTAGATATGCAATTGAAAATCATAAATCAAACTAAATATGAGGGGAATCTAAATTTGAAGTAGGCAGGAAATCTACAATATAAAAATCCAAACTAGACTATATAACTTTCCCTTGCGGCCACTGACTGAATAAAAAAATTGATGTCCAATCACACTATCGAAAATGGTAGATTTACTAGCAGCCTGATCAATGCAATGCAAAAATGTCATTCGGCGCACACATGAAAATAATTACTGTAAAGTGAGATGATAAGAACCACATTTACAGGGGAAAAACCATTCCAGCTCAGTATCATTATCAAACTAGTTGTAAAGCAAAAATATAAATTTGCCATTTTCATGTAACACGTTGCCAAAATTCCTTATCCAATTGCAATTCATCTTCCATTACTACTATTACATTCAATATCAGAAATAAGCGGTGCATTTTTCTCCCACATTTCGATAAACAATTAATGATGAATTCAATTATTTCAATTCAACAAAAAATTTTCAAAGCAAGCATGTAATAGAGCAGTTTTCAAAGAACAAAAGTCAATGAAGCTCTATTGAATGATTTTAGAAATTTCAACTAATATTTTTATCTATCAATACCATACAAACAGATTTTAAAATTAAAGAAAAAAGTGTTATCACTCTAGACTTTATGACGGGACCTAAAATACTTGGATTGGAGAAAACAGAAATGGAAAGCAAAAGCTGCCATGACAAGAGAAAGACAAGGTGATGAAGTGAATGATTTATTCATTCTCTTTTCAATAAAAATTCGATTGCCAAACAGTAAAAGCTAGCTATTAGCTAATAAAAAGAGCATACTAATACTGCTAATTAAGATTAATAATTAAAAGAAATCCCCATCATAAAGTTCATTTAAATTTTTAATTTAATTTGGACTACTATGATTGGGTCCATCAAATCCTTATACTGCACCAAGCTACACATCTATCCATCAATATCAAAATGAACACTGTAAAACAAAACAGATCTCTCAAAGGAGAACCATGCTAAAGCAGAGTGCTATACTATCAACATTTTCATTTTCATTTTTATTTCACTTCTTCCCTTTCCTATTCTGGTTTATTTGTAATTTCAAAACACAGTTCTAATAGGATCTCTCAATTTATCCATCTAAAATTAGATTCCGTCATAAACACTACAGAAATGCACAAAACAAACAAACAACATTCAAATCCAAAAACAAAAATTACCTGACTTTCGAGCTTGTAAGGATTAGGCAATTCTTTTCTTCCCAATCTTTCCGACGAGGCCTAGAAGTCAATCCCCAACCAGTACGATCGAAAGCAGCAACTGGGCATCCAATCTGCCGAGCCAGCACCCCCATCACATGCCTCCATGAAAATACTCCTCCACTAAACCCATGCACTAAGACAATACCAACCTGACCTTTTCCCTCTAAATCTAGCTCTAAAGTCCCAGTGTGCATTTCTTCCTCCTCCACGGTATCATCTAGGCTCTAAACAAGAATATCTTCAGAAAGAACAGTAGAAGTTGCAGAACCATCCAATAGTGGAGCATAAAGAGAAGAGCTTTGAAATTGCAGAACCATCCAACAGAACCATCCAAAATTTTATCCTACCTGGAGAAAGCATGAGCATTAAAATTCAATGATAGGACAGTAATACATTGAGCTACAACAATCTACCGGTGTGAATTCAAGCTAATAGAGTAATATTTTACATAAAAAGAAAGAAATATAATCAAGTAATTAAATGAAGTAATACATATCTCTTGCTAATTGTTTTGATAATAACTTTGTTGCATGCCACCCGCATGCCTTTATACTGAAGGCCATCTTATAGGTCCAATTAAAGCATAAAACAATTAGATATTAATTAAAATTAATTAATTAAAGAGAGGAAGCTGGTGAGCATTACTAAAATTCTAGAAGAATTAGAATCATAGTTGAGAAATGTAAGTCAGATGTTCACTAAAATTAATTAATTAAAGAGAGGATGCCTATAATGAATGGCATATGGCAGCTTACCTAGGATTAGAAACCAAATTAAATGAACAAATGAACATTTATTAAGTAAATATCAAATGAACAAGAAACTCAAAATCTGAGCTTCCATTACAAGTAAAAGTCAATGAAATTTTAATTTAAAACATTTAATAAGCATTGGTTGTTGTCTCTAGCTAGAATAAGCAATAATGGAGTTGATTGTTGTCTTTCACAAAAAAGAACCCAAACAACTAAGATCTATATTTTTAGCCAGAAAATGCAATAATAAGTTAGCATGATGTCATAAGTTAACCCATAATACCAATTTCGTCTTCTAATCATTAGAAGTTAAGGAAGAAACAACATAAGAAAATAAGTATTTAAGTCCATTAAGTCAAAGCATTAGATTATACTACCAAGATTATATATAGAAAATAGAAGAATGTGAGCAAACAGTAAGTAAAATGCAAACATGGCAATAGATGCAATTTATATAAGAAGAAAAATTGTTAACAAAATTACGATTGATTATCAAATTTTCTAGAGATGCTAAACGTGAGCATGCATGAATGGATCCAATACCTCAACCGTTGATATAACAGAGTATACTATTAAATAACATAGAGAGAGAAGTTATTAAATCTCAAATTGAAAAACGATCCTATAAAATGAACCTTTAACCTATGGTCACTACCACCACAAAAACAAAAAAATAAAAATAAAAATAAAAACCTCAAAGTTGGAAGAACAAACTTCCATATTCCAAGTTACAAAATATAAATAAAAAGAAAAATATTTTACCTTTGTTCTATTCTTGAAGCTTTAAGCACTTTTTTTATTAACCTATCTCTCATTACAAGAACATAAAAAAAAAGGTCAACAATTGGACATAAAGATTACAAAATATAAATAAATTAACAAACTGATATTTTATTTAAAAATTCAGATAATAAAAAAATAAAGTGTAACATCAATAAGGTTACCAGTAGAAAAACTACATATTGAAGCCAATTACCAATGCGGCAACAAGAGAAGTAATAAAATTGTACAATATTAAACTATATAAGAAAGCAAAACTTTGTCTAGCAATATGGAAAGTGATGATTACCAACTTGATGTCTCAAATCAATTATTAAACATAATCAAATATATATCAATCCAAGATTTAACCAACAATAAAATTAATTTTTTTTAAATAAATCGACATAAAAGAATATCACTATAACATGACCCACAAAATCTTGAAAAAATGATGGCACACTGAGATGTAAAAACATAGAAACACTCATCCAACAACAAACTATACCCACCTCCACACATGTAACTGTGAAAGCCACCCATATCACAAATTTGCAAATTTCACTCCAAGAATGCAATTGATAACAGTAAAACCAAATGTGTTCTATCTTCTAGATTCAATAGCAGTAGTTGACTTCACTGAGAATACTACATACTGATTCTACAATTTACTAGTTTACGTGGAAAAACCAAATTTAGCCAAGAAGAAGAGAAAAAAATCTAAATAGAAAAACTCAACAAAAGAAAAACAATGCTCAAATTATAAAATTCACCAAATTTTAGAGTCGAAAAGTTGAAGAATCACTGCAACAATTCACAAACGAGATCATGAGTCAAAGACCAAATCTTGCTCTTTGGGTTGTGAAAATCAATCCAAACAAGACTTCAGAAAGCACAAGAGAAAGAGAAAGAGCAACCAAATTTTTTTTTTTTTGAATCAATGTTTCTGGATTCAAGGCCATTAAAAAGGCAATTTCTTTCACAGAGTTTCACAATATTTGCATGATCTGGTTAGTTTTTTGGGCCATCATTTAAATGGATTTTGACTATTTTGGGCCAGCTCAATTAATTTATGGGGCTGCAGAATTAATTTAGCTCAATTGATTTTAAATAGCAAGAGATCTATTCAGTCCAGCCTATTAACCAACCCGTTTGCCAAGCTTTGAGAACACCCTTGAAGAGGCGTCTAGCTTGGGAGATTGTTTCTTAGACGTGGATTCATTCGCTGCAGCCAACTGGTTGGTTTTACAATTTCTTGGCAGGTGGCATTTACATGCAAGTTAAGTGAAGCTTGTTTTTCAAATTAAAAAAAAAAAGAAAAAGAAAATTGAGTTGTTTTTTTCATTGGGTACGAACCGAGAGAAAGAAATAAAGAGGAGAACAAAAGGTCCGGCAAGTGGGGTAGAAGCAAGATATATTTATATCTTAGTTTTTACTTGAATTTATAAATTTATGTAAGTGACTGGCATTAAAGCCAATATATATATATAAAGCTCATCTTGGTTTCAGATAACTTAGTAGGTAAATGTTTAGCGGTATTAGTGGACAATTTCGTAACCATTCCCTTCTACTAAAATCAGTATTTGAGTTTTTGTTCACTCCAGCTTCAATCCATCAGTCATATCAGCAATCACCATTAATATTGACCAATACCGTGATTGGTTCGTTGACCTACTGTAACTGTTTGATCGCCAAATTCAGAAGCATGCAAGCATGGCAAATACATAAAAATAAATAAATAAACATAATTGTTACCGTTTTGCGATCTTTAAGGTTGCTACGCTTTTTTGTGGCTATCGGCCTCCGGCTGAAGAGTCTCCAGAAAAGCTACAACGGTGCCTCATCAATTTAAAATATAGACCCAACCTATCAAATTCCATACATTAGATAATGGATCTGTATCCTTATTTTATTTTTAAGGATCGTGGATGGTCAGATCTATTAAAAAATTCTTCTTCACAGGTAGAGAGACGGTTCTGCAAAATGAAAAAAAAAAACCCACCATTTAACAAAACTGCAGAGACCTATTCCTCAATTGAAAAAAAAAAAACAGAACAAAACAAAAACAAACAAGCATAAAATAAAAAGTTAAATCGAAAGGTTGAAGTAGACTAGTAAGGGGAATAAAACAATAGACGAAAGAGGCTAGAAGGTGAGCATAAACTTTCAAAGAGAAATGCCAAACCTCCCAATAACAATCTTTATTCTGCCACAATATTCTCTGGCCAGAGAAATCTCAATTTTTAAACTTTCTTTTTCTCCCTGTTCTTTTTAATCTTCGATTGGAAAACAACAATTGGAACGTCCTTCTTCAGCAATAAATCTTTTAATTTTGCCAAAAAAAAGTGAATAAATCTGAGCCGTATTTTTTTTGAAACTACTTTGATTTCAGAACTTACAGATCTAGATATGACATCAATTCGTATTGTGCATCCATCCTTCTGGTGCTCTGCAAGAAGCTGGGCAATCAACTCGGCACTGTCTAAACCAGCATTGTCAGCAATGGTTGCTGGAATGGCAACAAGTGCCCGTGAAAAAGCGTCAATAGCATGAGACCTTTTTCTAGGAGTCTTCCGTGCCAGCTCATCCACTTCCTTTGCCATCACCATCTCAGACCATCCGCCTCCAAGCAAAACCCCAGTGTCATTAACTGTCTGAGACAACACGCACAAGGCATCATGCAAAGGCCTCTCAGCCTCATCAAGCACATGGTCGCTGCGATAAAATATTAACATAAAATTAATTTGAAGTTAAATTATAAACTTCAAATTTTTGTCTCTGATGTCTTGGATTCGGCTGCGAAACTGACTCCACAGCTTGACTACCACAACTCTCCAAGTCTTCTTCAATCGCCATTAGAGAAACACAGAAAGTAGATCAAATAATAATGATGAAGATGAAAACTTCTAAAGAGCCGATGAAGTTAAAGATGCAATGAAGAGCATGAAGTTAGAGGGGCGGCGGTGAAGAGGCTTTTGGAGAAGAAAAAGATGATAAAGTCTGGTTCTAGGGTTATAGCCTTTTATATTTTTGTAATTTCATTTTTATTTTTATAAGTATAAATACTTGTCACACATGAGAGTTACGACACAGGGCATACCCGCTTTTTTTTAAATGTGACATATATTAAGTTTGACTGAATTTAGAGTCATATATGTGTCATTTCCCTGGGAAGCGACACAAAATTTGTGACACCAAAGCTCCATTTTCTTATAGTGTCCACTCGAACCCAAGACCTCAAAGGTATTTGACGTTCAAAGTGAGTACCATTCGAGACAATGTCCATTTGAGGACAACCATAAGGTCCTGGTGCTGCGGTGCGCCCGGGCGGGGGACTGGATGTGACATGTTTTCTTCAATTTTGTTTACTTAGATGAAGTATTTGTGGGTTAATGCTTTTGTTTTTATGGCGGGTTTTAACAGAAAAAATATATTTAAAATATTTGAGCTGAACGGTATTGAACTTCTGAAGCAGTATAGCCTTTTTTTTTTTTCAAAGAAATTCAACTGAAGATTCTCTGAATGAGATTGCCTAAGTTTTGTTATAGTCTATTGGTTACTTAGGTTGTGATATCATGAAGAAGAAGAGAGTTGATAAGGTAGACAGGATATCCATGTTGCCGGAACCGTTAATGCACCACATTATGTCATTCCTCCCAATAAATGAAGTTGGTTGCATTAGTCTATTATATCATTTCCGATTCTAGAATTCGTTCCATCATATCCTCCGTTATATATATAGGGAAGCAATGCTATTGAAGAATTTGAAGTATTTGGCTTGAACTTTACTATACCGCCACGAGGAGACGATAAGTATAGACAAGTTCAGAGTTGAAGCAGTGTACTGTTTTCCAGATATTAAAAAGTTCATAGATCAATGTCTTTGCTATGTAGTTAGAAGTAATGTCAGCGTCAGGATCTTGCCTGAGGTTGACAAATATCTATTAACTAATGGTTAGTTGGATTTGGAAGTTAGATAAATTGTTCCTCTGACAGTTATAATTAAGATACAATAACTAATGCAGCGTCAGGGCTTTCTGTTTTTTTATTAATTCTTGGACAAGTGCGGAACTTACATTAAATTTATTAATGCAAAAATAATTAATCGATTAAAGGGGTTCATTTTTTACAAATTCGCTGCAATTGTGTATTAGTAACTAAAGAAACTTTGGGCAATGATCTTGCTATTTAAAGAAGGTGAAAACCCTGCATGCTTAAGTGGGTTAATCTAATGCAGAGAACCAAGCAGAGTTCAACTGTAGTACTTCACTTCATCTTTTGCAATGTTCTACCATAAAAAGTTTGCGCAATGTTTGGAGTTTCACTCCATACCTTAGGCAAATAAGTATATATGCTCTTCCTTTTGGGAATTTAGTAGTAACCGTTGACTAGGTTTTCAATAATTTCATCCTCTCTCTTCTTCAGAACTAAATTACAATAAAAATAATATTCTATCGCACCTGAAATTTTGGCCGAAATGTTTGATGTAGACAAGATTAGTTTTACTTCTTGGTCATGTACATTTATTCATACATAATTTAATATCATATATTTTTTGAAATCAATATATATTGTTTTTAATATTGTTGATGAATTTTGTATTTCAAATATTTGTCATCTCGCATCAGATGGTCAACTGCACGAAGGTCATAATATAATTGTACTTTGTTATCGAACCTTTTTGCCAGAGAGGAGATTGCTTAATATAACTCTTAGTTTATTGTTTTATTGTTCTTGTTTGTGTATAGCTAAGGTTGCTCAGCGCATACTGGCGTTAACTTTTGTTTCAGTTCTCATATAAGAGGCAGCTTATTTACGAAGGAGAGACTCCTCAATACTGTCAATCCCTTCCTGTCTTATGTCGGCAGAATTGCGTCAAGGGAGTTAAAATTGAAGCTACCGGAATTTTTAGAGAGAATTTTGTTGTAAGTTATGCTTCTGAGGATATGATGGCGAGATTTTTGAGAAGATTGATGGTGTTTTGAAAGAGTTAAGAGCATTAAATTGAACTTCATTTTAGTAGAGTTGACAAAGGGAAAGGCAAAGGAGAAGGACGAGGACGCGGATGTGGATGATGATGAAAATGGTGATGACAGTGAGAGCAACTAGTTGAACTTTATCATAAATCATATCTGTTATTCTACTGACTTGGAATTGTTGTCTTATTAATTACTGTTGGGAAGTCAATCCCATGTGAAGGGTTGGCACCTCCCATGGTAGGTTGGTGACCAACCCTCCACCTAATGGTGTTAGGTGAACAAACTTCACCTAACCCATTGAAACTCAATGCAGAAATCCTCTATAAATTTAGGACGAGTTCTGCAGAGTTAGATGCACTCCAAGAGGGAGCCAGGAGAGATCCAGGAGAGAGCCAAGAGAGCTCCAGGAGAGTGTATGAGTGAGAGGCTCCAAAGAGAGTTCGATTCAGAACCAAGAGAGTTCTGAGAGTGAGAGAGAGCCAGGAGAGCTTCAGGATTAGTTTAGGGAAGTTTTTGTGTAAATCTTGTAATACAATTTTCACTGTGAATACAAGTTGATTTTCTCCCAGAAATCTGTTCTGAGTTTGCATTGCATCTCCAACAATTACTACGTCTCATATTGCTATGAATGTGTCTACAGCCACGGCTTGAGCCTAACATATAAGATTTTGTTAACATTTGAAGGCTGGACTTTGTACATTGTCTTTTCTTTTTCGACAATAGGAATTTGTCTAAGAAATGGGATTCGGAACTTCATATGAAGTTATCAACCACTGTCATTTTGAAGAATTTCTCAATCAGGATAAATCCATACAATCTAAATCTAGATGAATTCCCCAAATCTTTTCCATATGGATGAGTTATAGGATTAAAGTTTTGACTTGTTTTTTTTGAAACAATTAATACATCCAGGAATGCAAGTCCTGTTTGCTTAGGCTTGTTCAGGAATTCGAATTTGTTTAGTGTCATCTTTTCGAGATTGAATTTGGATTTCTTTCACCTCTTTCATTAGAGCTTTGTACATATGTTGAGATTTTCTACTTAAATTTTTGATAATCTAACATAATATAGTGGCAATTATCTCCAATTATTTAAGGGATACTATGCTTTATGCAACTGCACTTATCAAGTATTTCATGGTGTCACTTAAAAAAAAGTGATTAATGTTGATAATTTAAATATATATCAAATATATATCAGTAAAATATAAATAATACACACTCACACACATGTACACACCAAGTTTTATCATATTTCTAATATTAAATATTTAGATGTAATATTATCATATTTCTTATAAAATTATTTTATAATCTAATGTTAATATTCTATAGAAAGATCAAGATTTGTTTTGTAGAGCATAAAATATTTAATATTTTTTTCTTCTAACAAATAATTTATACAAAAAAAAACTATAGATATAAGATAAAAAAGGTAAACTTGGTCAAACATGGTAAAAAAAAATTATTGCATAATAAAGCAACGGCGCCGTTTAATATCTTTCATGAACCGACGCCGGTTCTGCTTCTTCTGCCACTAAACAACTAAACATATTTAATTGTTAATTATTCAATTTCCACACTACAGATTCCCTCTCCAAAACCCTAACCCTCAACTCACAATCACTCATTTATGTATTCACCTCAAACCCATTTAAGCTGTTTTGGGCGAAAAGGTACTTATTTTATTTATTTATTTCACTTTCAATGGAATTGTAGAAATGCATTTATTCTAAACTTGTTTGTTTGTTAGGGCTGTAAGCTGTTACTAATAGGTTTTAGGGAGGCTGTGATATCATGAGGGCGGAGGTGGATCGAATATCTGCATTACCAGAGCCAATATTGCATCACATTTTGTCATTTCTCCCATTCAAGTATGTTTATCAAGTTATAACGTTGTCTAAGCGATGGCAGCAAGTTTGGCATACATTCCCAAATTTAGAATGCCAAGAGACGTGTGGTGGTTATTTTTCATGTAAGAAAAAAATGAAAGACCTCCAACAAGTTCTTCAAAATCGCGGCGAAGAGGGGATAAGTTTAACTAAGCTCACAGTTGAAGTGAAATTATTCAAAACTCCAGAATATATGTTATTATTAGAGCAATGTCTTGGTTATGCAATTCTATGTAACGTTAAAGAGCTGGAATTTTGTTTCTTTCGAAACGATTCGAAAAGTGAGTTCCGTCGTAGATGGTACAATTTGCCCCAATTTGTTCTCTGTGCAAAATCAATTGAGGTGTTGAAGTTATGTGGTTTTATACTGGAGTTACCTGAGAGTGGTGTGTATCTGCCTTCATTGAAAGAATTGAGTCTTGTGGAAGTTTATGCAGGTGATCGTGTAATTGAAGATTTAGTTGCTAGATGTCCTTTGATTGAGTTTTTGAGAATTGGTGGATGTAAAGGATTTAAAAGTCTAGAGTTATTTGGTCATAGTACACTTGAATCTGTCAATGTATGGTTCTCACTTGATGGTAAAATTGAGCGGATGGATATCAGTGGATTGAATGTTGAGTCAATAGATCTTTCTTATTGTGGGCTACATAGAGAGATTAATGTAACCGCCTGCAAGAATCTAAAATACTTAAGTTTATCTTGGTTTACCTTGATGGATGAGTGGCTAACCAACCAGATATCTCAACTTCCATTCCTCGATTATTTATGCTTAAGTTCTTGCGACATAAGGGCTATCAAGATTTCAAGTCCCAGTCTTACGGAATTGATCATCATTGGGTGTAGGGACTTGGTTGAAATCAAGATTGAGACTCCAAACCTGAGTATATTCAAATATTGGGGTGACATAATATCCTTCTCTTCAAATGTTTTAACATTGTCAGAAACTGTACTCCAGATCAACACCCAGGATTTTGACACTCAAAAGTATGCCAAATTTATTGAACTTCTTTCAAAGTTCAACCATCTTTCCGAAGTTTTGGACTTAGTGAGCAATTGTGAGGTATGTTTGTGTTATGAACCTTCTATTCTTTTACATATTCTTTGTTATCATGGCAAGTTATCACCATACATCTGATCTTAATCCCCTTTTTTGAGAGGAAGAGTGTCATTGTTCCCAAAGAGTTGAGGCACATCCTATCTCCTCCATTAACCGGTGTCAAGCATTTGAACTTCACAATTAAAGATACATATGTACCTTCAATGACAAAAGTTGTGGATGGCTTGCTATGGATTTCACCTCATCTGGAGACTATATTAGTAAGATATGCTTCCAGTTACCCTGGGGAATCTTCTTTTCAGGTACTATAACGATTTACATGTCGATCTAAAAACAAAAACAGTACGTTCTTTCTTCTATCCATGCGTTTCCTGCTTAATGATGTATGGATAAAGATAAGTGCATATACGTTGACTAGGCATCCACTTCAGGAACAGAGGGTTTCCACATTGAAAATCATTGAAATTGAATGCTATCTAGAGAAATGAAAATAAATGCTGAAAATTGAATTGCTATTTTGAGAAATTATTTAATTACAGAGTACGGGGATCTTTCTTAAGAGAAATAAAGGTCTATTAATTATTTATCTTTGGATGTTAAAATCAGTTTTCTTCTTAATAGGTAACTAAGATCTACAAAGGATTTTTTTTTATAAATTTTTTTCCATCTGTATAATGCTAATTTTCTTGTGGTTATTCATTGATCCTTGAACCAGCATGGATTGGCACTAGGATTTTGATGTCTCCAGATGTCATTTAAAAGCTTCAGTGACTAAAAAGACACTTCTCACCCGTAATTTTATCTAGCCAGCAAAAACATTTAAACAGAGCTACCTTTTGACCACATCAATGTGTATCTCATCTTTCCAGAGGCTGGTTTTATATGTATGAAAATTGTAAAATTGGAACATTTGAGTATATTTTCATTGATAAATAATTAATGTTCAGTTGATAAATATGCTTAAGGATGAAGCAAAATGATTTGAATAACTTATGAGTTTTGGGGAAATTGTTCTGTTGTATCCTGCAGTTTTGGAGTGAGTTTACATCACGGGATGTTTTGTATTCTGTTTTTACTAGTTACAAGCAGCAGGAGAAACCCCTGTATGCCTTATATGGGGTCTTTGCATATATCATTTGATTCAATAGTTAATTGATGCATAATTTTTTATATTTTGTGTGTGTGTGTGTGTGTGTGTGTATGTGTGTGTGTACTGTTTTTACTAGTTACAAACAGCAGGAGAAACCTCTGTCTGCCTTGTATGGTGTCTTTGCATATATCATTTGATTCAATAGTTAATTGATACATAATTTTGTATATTGTGTGTGTATTCTGTTTTTACGAGTTACAATTAGCAGGAGAAACCTCTTTATGCCTTATATGGTGTCTTTGCATATATCATTTGATTCAATAGTTAATTTGATACATAATTAGTTTGGAGAGTGTTTACATCACGGGATGTTTTGTATTCTATTTTTACTAGTTACAAGCAGCAGGAGAAAACTCTGTATGCTTTATATGGTGTCTTTGAATATATCATTTGATTCAATAGTTAATTGATACATAATTAGTTTGGAGTGAGTTTATGTCACAGGATGTTTTGTATTCTGTTTTTACTAGTTACAAGCGGCAGGAGAAACCTCTGTATGCCTTATATGGTGTCTTTGCATATATCATTTGATTCAATAGTCAATTGATACATATTTTTTTTTTTTAATTTTTGGTTGTTTTTTTGTATTTCAAGCATTTGTCATTAGAGGGTCAAGTGAACAGAGGTCAGTGGCACACTAAACTTATGACTTATTCTTTTGTCAATTAATATTGTTGGAGCAGAAATTCTGAAGAACTCATTATGGAAAGAATGTGGTTGTAATTTGTTTCTACTCCATTATTGAATCTTTTTGTTGGAGAGGAGATTTTAGACAACCTTGTAATTTAATATCAATTCTTGAACACAATGTTTTTTCCTTTGATAATTGGATCTTATCCTTATGCTTTTTTTAACTTTAATTTATTACTGATATATTTTTTTTTGCATGCAACTGGGGCTGCTTACTGCTGTTAATTTTTGTTGCAGTTCTTTTATAAGGGGCAGCTTAACGGAGAAGGTACTCCTCAATGCTGCCAATGCTTCCCTGTCTTATGTTGGCAGAACTGCATAAAGGAAGTTAAGATTGAGGCTACTGGAACTTGTGGACATAAAATTGATTTAACTTGTTCTTCTGAGGACGTTGGGATCTTTGAGAAGATTGATGGCGCTTTCGAAGAGTTGAATCATCTATATGAATCTAATACTAGAAGAGTTAGTTACGAAGATGAAGCTGGAGAATATGACTATGGCTATGATGAAGACGAAGACGAAAATGAAGAATTAGATGATGACGTCAGCGATTAGCGGAAATATGTATTTAATTTTATTTCTTATTTTTCTGACTTGGATGGTATTTTATTAATAAATTCTTATGTAGCTTTGAATTTGTATAGCTCCTTGCAAAGAGAAGGCTGAGCCAGCATACATGGTTTTGGTAACATTTGAATGCTGGACTCTGTGCGTGGTTTTCTTTTTCTTTTTTAATATATTTCCCTTGGACGAAAGGCAAGAGTTTAAATTGAAGTGAGGTAACAAACCTAGTAAATTCGATTAAAATAATTATAAAGACAATATTTTAGGAAAAATTGAGAAAATAGACACAATTAGGGACCTTGATTGAAATTTGGATACATTCTAAAAAAATTTTATGCCATAGACACTTTTTAAGTAAAAAGACTCAACATGCTATAGACATTTTCTTAGTAAAAAGACTCAATTATCTTTGGTTTTTGACTAAAGAGGGGAGATAGGTTTCGTTGATTTTTCAAGCGTTGTCGAGTGTCGAGTGGGGTTGTGTCGAGTGGTGTACACTCGACAAATATCCGACATTTGACACTACACATTTTATCACTCGACAATCACTTGACACACGACATTTCACTACTCGATAAATACTCGACATTTCATCACTCGATATTACACAATTCGACACGACTCGACAGGTTGTTGTCGAGTGTTGAGCGTCTTCTTCTTCGCGATATAACACTGGATTCACAACTTGTTTCGTCGGTTTTCACACGCATTAAACCACAAAAATCACATTATAATACTCGATTTATCTCTAAATAAGTTCACAAATCTTTCAATGGGTTTCGGTAATTTTCGTATGAAGAGAGTGAGATGGGTTTTGGTAATTTTCATCTGAAGAGAGAGAAATAAGATTCTGGAAAAAAATTGAATACAAATGGGTAATTGGGTCTTTAATGGGTAATTAGGTCTTTTTTTTAAGAAAGTGTCTATGACATAAAAATTTTTTAGGATGTGTTTAAATTTCAACTAAGGTCCATAATTGTGTCTATTTTTTCAATTTTTTCATATTATTACGTACGTCAAACAATATTGCGACAGTCAAGTTATTCAACCCCATGAAGAAAGAATCAAGGTTGTGCGGTAGTATATAACTTAAAAAAGGGAAAGAAGAAGAAGGATATATAATAAAACTTTAGAAAGCTACGCGTTTGTAGCTAGTTACAGATTTAGTAAAATAGCCAATAAAGGATGGTGAAGATTTAGTAAATTCATCTTGTAATGTGAAATTCCATTCAACATAGGGTTCGAGTTTGGGTTAATTTCATTTAGTATTTTAGTCTATTGATTTAATCTAAAGTAGAAAGCAAGTTTTCAAAAAAATTGTTAATTTTCTCCTTGATTTTTTTCCAACGTTTGGGTAGGCAAAGTTTTGTGAATTCATTTGCTTCAGTGAAAAGATCAAATTCATCTTTACCCTGTTCTTTCTTTTGTATCTGATAATCAATTTTCCAACTTTGTTTTGTTTGAGTATTACATAGAGATTAAGCATACAGAAATACATGTGTTTTTTTTTGTTCAATTTATGATTAAGATATGCATGACAAGGTTAGATATTTCTGTTTCAACATAATGTAGCGTACATGCCAAAGTTTACACATAATATTAAATTAACTTCTTATTGTATTGGCGACTCACTACTTCGGCTGTGAAGGGTGATATATATATATATTGAGGAGAAGTATTGGCGTGGATTTCTGCAGTTAATTTCCAAATGTGGGTAGATGGCTTGCTCAAGTTTTCAGCTTATGTAGTTTATGAACTCTGGTTAGCACTGGTGGAACAAGTTTTTCTTTTCAGCTTCTGTATATTAAGTTTTAATGAAAAAAGAGAAGACATAGGAAAGATAAATAAACAATAAGGAAGAGATAACGTTGATTCCCAATGCAATTAAAATCTTGATCAACCTTCCATGTCATCTAATCTGGACACTCAATTCTTCTTTAATCCAAGGGTTTATAGATTGATATAGAAATTTGTGTAGGAAATAGGGACTCCAAAACTTCCCCAAAATGAACTATTATAAAACCATAGAATAGAGAAAATATGAAATGCAAACCGTTTCAAGCCTGAAGGTGAAGGGTCTCATCTACTCTCTTCCAGACCGATCCGTCGGTCTAGCTTCTCATATTTAATCAACTTGTTGTTCGATTTGAATCATCTTTCCAACTTCATTTCCACAACTAACGAAAATCCACCTTCAAAAATCCTAACCCTAAAAATCTGGAGCCTCTGATCTATGAAATCCATCAGACGACTCAAGACACATATATGAAATCAATTGCTTGGTTGACAAGGTATACTGTCTTATTTTCATAAACACAATCTATATATTATCTATGTTCGAGTGTTACATGTATAGCTGAACTGATTAATACAAGTATAGTTGTTTTTTATTCCTTAGGATTTTTCTTTTGGCGCAGTTTCTATTAATAATTTTTACAAAATTATAAAGATTAAGCTGATTAAGCTTAAGCTCTTTATGTTAAGGTGGTTTTTAATGTTAATTAAGTTGTTTATTGTTTATATTGTCTAGTTAGGCTATGATCAATACCATGAATAAGAGAATCAGTAACGTGGACAAGATATCGGCTTTGCCCGAATCAGTAAGTCACCACATTTTGTCATTCCTTTCGTTGAAAGAAATTGTCCGAACTAGTATAGTGTGTAAAAAATGGAAAGAATCATGGTTCACATTCCCAAATATAGAATTCGATGAATTGAACCTCAGTTCAGATTCAGCACGAAAGGAGGTACTGAAGTACTTGGAAAATATTTTACTACGCCGGCACATGGAGTTGATTAGTATAAAGAAGCTAACCTTGAAGTTTTCTTCACATGAACCAGGAGTTGAACAATTAATAGACCGATGCCTTTGTCATGCATTCGGAAGTAATATCAAAGAGTTGAACATTCACGGTGACAGTCACAAATGGTATAAATTGCCCCAGATTGTATTCTCTGCACAATCGTTAAACGTTTTGAATTTGAATGCCTGTGTCCTGGTCCGACCAAGAATAATTGCGAAGTTGTTTTTGAGGAAGTTGTGTCTTTATCGTGTTGAAGCAGATGATTACACAACTCAAAATCTCATTGCTGGGTGTCCTCTGATTGAGTATCTCTCAATTGATGCATGTCGAGGATTTAAAAGTCTAGTGTTATTTGGTCATAGTAAACTCGACTATCTCAAGGTAAATCACAATTATGGACTAGAAAGGTTGAAAATCGAAGAATCGAATGTTCGTTCATTAACTATTGCGAGTTTTTTTTGGGGTGAGATCAATATAGCCTCGTGTAAAAGTGTAAAATGCTTAAAGCTAACACGTCTTCCAATAAAGGATGATTGGCTCGCCAATGCAATTTCAGACCTTTGGCTGCTTGAGGACTTAACTATATCTGACTGTTGGGGGTTACAGCGTATCAAGATCTCAGGCCCTTGTCTCAAGGCATTGTCTATTGAAAGATGTCCGATGTTGGTTGAACTGAAGATTGAGACTCCTAAGTTAAGTAGTTTAAATGTAAGGGTTTAACTGCTTTGGCTTTGCCAGAAACTAATATTCTCTACATTCAGGGTCGTCATTAAGGTACAATTTTAGCAATCATAGCATACATGATTACTAATGTGCGTTGTTGTTGTTGTTGTTGTTGTTTATGCTAGATTCCTGGGGAATATTATGTTTTCGGCATGTAATAAAATATAATACATCATACTAAAATATATCATATTAGGTTCTGAAGATATAGAGATAGAGATGTAATATATTTTGTTATGATAGATAGAGATAGAGATTTATATAGATAGAAGCCTTTTATATGTCTTAGGTTCTGAAGATGCCTTGCGCTTGGAGTCTAAAATCATATACTGTTAATTCAATATAAATTAAATATTCTATTTTCTATATCATTCATGAATTTATTATCTTTGAAGTATTTGTCAGCAAAGAACCCTGCATGCGGATAAATAGCTTTCTGAATTTACTATGGCAGCATTTTTTAGCACAAGCTCTTAAAAGCATATATAAAATTTGGATGGTTGTAAAATATTGCTACTGGGGTAACATTTGAATTGCTATTCCAACCTTAAAATCCACTATCTTAATCTCACCTCATTTTTTTTTTGATATATAATTGCAGCTAATCGGTATGTAATTAATTTCTGTCGCAACAAGTGAAAGCCGCGCTTCGATCTTGATCTCAAACTCTTCTTACTGCCGTAAACTTTCATTTAAGTTCACATACAAAAGAAGCTTAATTGTGAAGGAGAGACTTTTCCTGTCTTATGTTAGCAGAATTGCATAGAGAAAGTTAAGATTAAGCATACAAGGGTTGACGAATATGACCTTAGTGCATGATGTAAAGAGCTATTCCTTTCGAGGGCGAAAAGATCTTCGAGAAGATTATTGATGCTCTATACACGCAGTTGGTGGAGCAGAACTTTTTCTGACTTGGATTCTGTTCTGGTTCCATTATCAAAATTTTGCTGTGATGTTCAACGACTTTAAATAACTATAGTTTCCAATAAGGATTTTTGGTATGTACCAGTCTTTTGTTTGTAACTTTTCTTTTGAGGGAGCAATTTAAGGGCACTTTTTTGGACAAAAATACTGGTTTGAGCCTTATGATTAATTTTCAATTAGGATCTGAAGAAGTTCTGATTATGCATGAAGTGAACAAAGAGCTTAGTCTAGTAGCCGGTTATAAATTTAATAAAATTACACAATAATAAAGGAAGGCGCAGAAACATTAACAACAGAACAAATTTGATTCTACAAAGTAAAAGTTGTCCATGAAAGCAAGTACAGTGTCAATTACAATAAACTCGATTTTATGATGACTAATCTACTTATATATAACCTCATCTTATAATGTTAAATTTCATTCAACATACAGTTTTACTTAAAAAAAATCGCCAGTTTTCTTCTAATCATTTCAGAAGCCATGAAAGATAAAGATATTCGTTTAATGAATTTTACATATTCATTTATTAATAAGAAGTTTCATATTGTGAAAAAAAAAAAAAGACTCGATTAATGGACATATTCTATCAAACTATTTTCACCTCGAATGAACAAATTTTTTATATGTTTCATAGAATGCTTAATTCAACAACATGATCCAAAATTAATATTAAGCGAAAGTTGTTTTACAATTTGTATAAAAGAATATGAAACTTGTTTTATTATGCATAATTTATGTAATTTTGTACGGACTAGCCACCTTATGGCCTGAGTACAGGAGGCTGAGGGGGGTGGCCGGCCGGCCGTGAGCCATTTCAGCGGCTCCCCAACACTAGTAACGTTTTAATTTAACTGTTATAAAGAATAATTTTGTTGCTTAATCAGGGTCCAATTTAGGTGTTATAATTATAATGCTTATTCAGAAACCTTAATCTAGCTTTTCATTGTTGAATGAGTACCAATTATTATTGTATTTTAAGATTTTTTTTTATATTCTTCATTAATCTTACTCTCCTTTTATCCTTAATTTTAAAAGTATCAAAAATCCAAAACTATTTTTAAATAGCTTTATTTTTTTAAGAGTTATATTACACTTATAAACTCTTCTCAACACACAAATATTATTAATATGACATTATTGTATAATTGTTATATCATTATTCTTAATTTATATCATTAATTTGTAAAATGTATTGTTTCAATCATATCATGCCACATAATTTACACGTTTAATTTATAAGCATTATTCAATATATCTTTTTATAAAAATCTGATAAATCTTGCATAGGAATTGCGTAATGATTTATTGGTATTTGTTTCTCCATTTTTATTTATTAAAAATCAGCTGAAAACTTAGCAAATGAAGGGTGAAGTTTGAAATTAATTAATTAGTAAATGTGATTATTCACTTGCAAAGTTATTGTATATGAGAACTTTAATTAATAAATACTAACACAAACGGCATCGTTTAGTCAACCCCGGAATCCCAATCGTCTCATCTCTGTGGCCTTCCTTAATCAACAGTTCAATTTAATTGTTAATTGAATAGAATTAAACCGACGTCGGTTTCGCTTCTTCTTCTTACTAAACAATTAAACCTATTTAATTGTTAATTGTTCAATTTCCACACAAGTCGCCAGAGATTCCCTCTCCAAAACCCTAACCCTCAACTCACAATCACTTTTTTGTGGAATCATCTCAAACCCATTTAAGGAATCACTGTTTTTGGGCGTAAAGGTCCTTCTTTTATTTATTTATTTATTTCATTTTCAATGTCATTGTAGAATTGCATTTATCCTAAACTGGTTTGGTCACTTATTTATTTATTAGGGTTGTAAGTTGTTACTAGTGGGTTTCAGAGAGGCTGTGATATCATGAGGGAGAAGATGGATAGAATATCTGCATTACCAGAGCCAATATTGCATCACATTTTGTCATTTCTCCCATTCAAGGATGTTTATCAAGTTATAGCGTTGTCTAAGAGATGGCAGCAAGTATGGCATACATTCCCAAATTTAGAATGCCATGAGAAGTGTGAGGGATATATTACATCTAGGAAAAAACTGGAAAACCTGGGACAAGTTCTTCGTAATCGCAGCAAAGAGGGGATAAGTTTATCTAAGCTCACGGTTGAAGTGAAATTATTCAAAACTCCATTATATATGTTATTTTTAGAGGTATGCCTTGGTTATGCAATTCTATGTAATGTTAAAGAGTTGCAATTTCATTTCTTTAGACACCACTTGAAAAGTCAGTTCCGTCGTAGATGGTACAATTTGCCCAAATTTGTTCTTTGTGCAGAATCAATTGTGGTGTTGCGGTTAGGTGGTTTTATACTGGAGTTACCTGAAAGTGGTGTGTATCTACCTTCATTGAAAGAATTGAGTCTTGTGGAAGTTTATGCAAATGATCATGTAATTGAAGATTTAGTTGCTGGATGTCCTTTGATTGAGTTTTTGAGAATTGGTGGATGTGAAGGATTTAAAAGTCTAGAGTTATTTGGTCATAGTAAACTTGAATCTGTCAATGTATGGTTTTCACTTGATAGTGCAATTGAGCAGGTGGATATCAATGGATTGAATGTTGAGTCAATGGATCTTTCTTATGGGTTTCATAGAGTGATTAATTTAACCCCTTGCAAGAATCTAAAATACGTAAGTTTATCTTGTTTTTCCTTAATGGACGAGTGGCTAACCAACCAAATTTCTCAACTTCCATTCCTTGATTATTTATGCTTAAGGTCTTGCTACATAAGGGCTATTAAGATTTCAAGCCCCAGTCTTACGGAATTGTTCATCATTGGCTGTAAGGACTTGGTTGAAATCAAGATTGAGACTCCAAACTTAAGTATATTCAAATATCGGGGTGACATAATATCCTTCTTTTCAAATGTTTTAACTTTGTCAGAAACCGTACTCCAAATTGACACCCAGGATTTTGACACTCAAAAATATGCTAAATTTATTGAACTTCTTGCAAAGTTCAACCATTTTTCCGATGTTTTGGACTTAGAGACCAGTTGTGAGGTATGTTTGTGCTTATGAATTTTCTATTCTTTTACATATTCTTTGTTATCAGAGCAAGTTATCACTATACATCTGCTCTTAACCCCTTTTTTTGGAGGAAGAATGTCATTGTTCCCGAGGAGTTGAGGCACATCCTATCTCCTCCATTACCTGGCATCAAGCATTTGGACTTCACAATTACTAATAAATATGTACCTTCAATGACAAAAGTTGTGGATGGCTTGCTATGGATTTCACCTCATCTGGAGACTATATTAGTAGGATATGCTTCCTGTAACTACCTTGAGGAGTCTTCTTTTCAGGTACTATAACAATTTACATGTCAATCTAAAAAAAAAAAAAAAAAAAAGAAAAGAAAAAAAGGATGTTCTTTCTTCTATCTATGCCTCCCTTACTGAATGATATATGGATAAAGATAAAGTGCATATATGTGGATTAGGCATCCACTTAAGGGACAGAGGATTTTGACATTGAAAAACATTGAAACTTTGAGTGCTATTTTCAGAAATCAAAATACTACCAAGTCATAAATTTTGAACATTGAAATGCTATTTTAAAAATTTATGCTAATTACAGAGTTTGAGGATCTTTCTTGAGATAATAAAGGTCTATTAATTATTTATCTTTGGATGTTAAAATTAATATTCTTCGTGATAGGTAACTAAGATCTACAAAGGATTTTTTTTTGTTTTTATCTTTTTTTTTTAATTTTTCCGTCTGTACAATGCTAATTTTCTTGATCCTTTTAACGAGCATGGATTGGTTTTAAGATTTTAATGTCTCCAGATGTCATTTAAAAGCTTCAATGACTAAAAGTCACTTCTCCCCTGTAATTTAATTTAACCAGCGAAAAGATTTAAACAAAGCAATCTTTATACCACATCAATGTGTATCTCATCTTTCCATAGGTTCATTTTGTATGTATGAAAATTGTAAAGCCGGAAATTTTGAGTATATTTTCATTGATAAATAATTAATGTTCAGTTGATAAGTATGTTTGAGGATCAAGCAAAATGATTTGAATAACTTAGGAGTTTTGGGGAAATTGTTCTGTTGTTTCTTATTCTGTTTTTACTAGTTATAAGCAGCAGCAGAAACCTATATATGCTTATGGTAGACATATGGTGCCCTTGCATATATCATTTGATTTAATAGTTAATTTTTTTTATAAGAACTGTAAGCAATATATTGATGTAAAAATATAGTGACAAAGATAATGACAAAGTGGACTAGCTGACCACTAAGAATGTCAAAAGAAGATCCTAGGGAAGGGCATCTACCCTGTACAATAACAAAACCATACCCTTCACTAAACCGCCACTACCTATGCAACTTCATCCCGAAACACTTTCCCAAATTTAATAGTTAATTGATACATCTTTTGTGTATTGCTGATGAACTGGCTCTTGTAGTGCGAATCATATAGTTTTAGAAACTGAAAATTTTTTTTGATTGTTGCTGATTTTTGTATTTCAAGTGTTTGTCATTAGAAGATCAACTGAACAGAGGTCAGTGGCACACTAAACTTATTCTTTTGTCAATTAACATTGTTGAAGCAGAAATTCTGAAGAACTCGATATGGAACAATGCAGTTGCAATATGATTCTGCTCCATTATTGACTCTTTTTGCTAGAGAGGAGATTATATACAACCTTGTTATTTAATATAAATTCTTGAATACAATGTTTTTTCCTTTCATAATTGGATCATATCCTTATGCTTTTTTTTAATTAATTTTAATTTATTATTAACATATTTTCGTTAGCAAGTAAGTGGAGCTGCGTACTGCTGTTAACTTTTGTTTCAGTTCTTTTATAAGAGGCAGGCTATTCACGGAGGAGAGACTCCTAAATGCTGCCAATCCTTTCCTGTCTTATGTTGGCAGAACTGCATAAAGGAAGTTAAGATTGAGGCTACCGGAACTTGTGGACCTAAAATTGATTTAAATTGTTCTTCTGAGGACGTTGGGATCTTTGAGAAGATTGATGGCACTTTTGAAGAGTTAAATCATCTTTATGAATTTAATACTAGTAGAGCTAGTGGCAAAGGTGGAGACGAAGACGAAGACGAAGACGAAGACGAAGACGAATTTGGAGACTATGACTATGATTATGATGAAGACGAAGACGCTAGCGTGTAGCAGAAATATATAGTAAATTATATTTGTTATTTTCTGACTTGGGATGTTAGTTAGTTTTATTACTAAATTTTCTTGTTGCTTTGAATTTGTATAGCTTCTGACAAAGGCAAGGCTGATCCAACGTATATGGATCGGCTAACATGTGAATGCTAGATTCTGTATGTGGTTTTCTTTTTCTTTTTTGTTATTGTTTTTGTTTTTTTAAATAGTTTCCTTGGACAAAACGGAAACTTTTAAGAAATTGGATTGAAACTCAATAAAGTTATAAAATCAACAGCAGCTATTGATTTGAAGAATTTGCAACTCATTTCAAATAAATCCATAAATATATATCTAAATGAATTGCTCAAACCTATGCATATGAAAGAGTTAAAATTGAATTTTTGAGTATTTTTATGTAACTATTAGAAATTCAATGTTTTTAAATAGGAGGAACCAATTAAAAGTTTCTGATGTGGTTGTGGTTTGTACTGGTAAATATACGTTTTCAGAAAACAGAATTTTGAAAAACCAAACAAACAAACTTTAATATTCCTATACCTTTCAAGTGCCTGTTTGTTTATGAATTTAGGCCTCATTAGGAACTCTCATCTTGACTAGGGTTCTTTGTAGTTTTATCTCATTTTACTTACAGTATTCTTTAAAATAACTTTCAAGTCATTGTATTGTTGAAGCTTACCTTTAATTATAGCATCACTCAATATAAGTGATCATTGTTGCTGAATGGAACTGTTTTCATACCTACAATTGAAGCATTAAATAATTTCAATAACGATATAATGGTAAGTTTATATATATTGTTGATACTTTTAATTGGGTCTATTCATGAGGAATTTTCTACTTTGGGTAAAACCCAAGCTTATACAGTTTTAGCCTTAAGGCTCTAGTAATTGGATGTGCTTCTTGTTATGCTAAGGAGACTTCTCTTCTGGTACTATAATAAGCTATCTGAAAAGAAGTTTGTTTCCTCTATGTCTGTGCCTTTCTTGCTGTAACTGATTAAAGTATAAATTATTGTGGTAACATATATCTATATCTATATATATATAAGGAATTAAAAAACAAAATAATCATATAGCTTTGTGGGAGATGTTGGTAGTTTGGATTGGTTTATACCTATTTTTGAAATTAAGCTAGACTTTAGAAATCCAAATTACTAGCCAACAACAGTTTGTTGATAGTTTCTGCTGCTGGCTTCTATAGCTGTTGCCTTTCTACAGCCTTTTTTTTTTCCCCTAAGGTTTGGCTGTTAAAATGCGAAACTTCTGTTTCCTAGAGAGTGTAGGGATGGTGCTGTTGTTCTGTGAGTGTTAGTAAAATGTAAAACACAAAAGCGTAGAGATTAGCATTTATGAAAGTTTATGTTCATACGTGGATTTGTTGAATTGGTTTTTGCATCAAGTATGGTTAGTTAATTGTTTGGGAGTTAGCTACTAACTAACTAATGATACTTGTTATGTAGATGGAAAAAAATTAAATGGCTGGATTGGTTCTTTGATATCCTCATGCAGCCCACGGAGAGCCTTTGATGTGAGTTTTCATCTCATAAAATTTTGATATAATATCTTATTTACTCTATCTAATTTAATTATTTATTTTGTGTGGATTTAGATTCGATTAAAAGGTTGGAAACCGTGCTATCCGAACACGTGAGTATAATGCTATTTTGAAGGTGTAGAAGATACTATGCACTTATAACAAATGGTTGGTTTTTTCCCAATGTATTTTTGTTTGATTTGAAATCATAATGCAATGTAATAGTTGGTTTGTGTTTGTGTTTGTGGGTTTTTTTTTTTTTTTTTTTTATTTGGGCGTCGGCTTGCACTTTTAAAACACGAAGATAAAGTTTAATTTAAAAAAAAAAAGTATATCCCCTTAATTTTGATCTTCTTTATTTTAAATAAATATATGTGTCGGAACTCATATTGTATATAAACTTAATATTATAGAAAACTTTAATCAGTTTATAAATTACGATCATAAACCAAGAAAATTTATAAACTACATACTATAAGACTTAAAATTATCATGAGATTGATTGGATTTTAAGTGGAGTTACTCATAATTTTTGGATTTTAAGTGGAGTTACTTTAATTTTTGAACAATATGTAACTGCAGATACTCAAAACTATTTACTAGTAAAATCCACTTTTTTTTTTTTCTTTTCAATCTACGTACCAATTTATTAAATTTATATGTAATTACAGATATTATTAGTGAACTATGGTACAATGTAGTGAAACGGCGTCGTGTAGCTCAAACAGAAATGCGACATCGTATGCGACAAGTGCAATCCCTCCCCTCAATTCGGATCAAAAAAATATACCCCAATCTATAAATATAAATATCCCTCTTTCCAAAACCCTAATAATAGAATTCTGCAACCCCCCTCCCTCATAGTAGAAGATTCACTAAAAATCAGTCATGGGTAACTTCAATTTTGATTCAATTTTCGTTATAATCGGATGATTTTGATGGGTCGTTGACTTTGACCTTCTGCGACTGCTCTGATTGAGTGCAGGTAAGGTGCACGGATCGCTGGCGCGTGCCGGAAAGGTAAGAGGCCAAACACCGAAGGTGGCGAAGCAAGACAAGAAGAAGAAGCCCCGTGGACGCGCCTACAAGCGCATGCAGTACAATCGCCGCTTCGTCACTGCCGGTAAGCTTACCTCTTTTTTTTTTTAATTAATAAATTGAATGATTGGTTCTTCGGTTTTTTTTTTTTTGTGATGTTGATCAGTTTGGTTGATTCAATTTGGAAGTACTTTTGTGGAAAGTGCTTTTTGGCTAGAAGTGCTTTTCAAAAAAGCACTTTGGAAGACTACTCAAGTGCTTTCCAAGAAAGTGGCTTTGGACCAGTTTTTGTGTTCTTTGACCTCTGAATCTCCATTTTATCTATATAATTTAAGTTGGGTTTGGAAAGTAGATGTAAAAGCTCATTTTGGTACTTTTGAAGTACTTTTCACGCTGCTGGTGAAGCACTCCAAAATGCAGTGGAAGAATGCTTGTATTTTGTTTGATTATCGAGAAATATGAATTATGTGAATGACTGTAGAAAGGCTAAGAAAAGCTAAGAAAAGGTTAGAGATGGAAAATTAGTGCTTGTTTCTTAGGAAAATGGACAAAGGAAGCGAAATGCAGAGTGTAGTGAAAGCTAAAACTGATCCCATTGCTATACAATGCAAAATGATGAATTCGACTTTCCAGGGCCAAGTGAACCCATCATTAAAATCACAATAGTGTTAGGAGATTATTTTCCATTCTCCAGATGAAGGTTAGGGAACACAAGTGAAATTTACCCTAGATAAATTGTAGGTATGATCAAGAGTAACATTTGCCATGTAATCATTTCTGCGATCCTCATTATCAATGATGTTTTTAATACATTCTAGAAGTCTGTTATTATGCATTTGTTTGTGTTTGCTTCATATAATTGAGCTTTTAATTTTTTTGCAGTTGTTGGCTTTGGGAAGAAGCGTGGACCCAACTCTTCAGGGAAGTAAAACTAGAAGTTGGTGGAGTTTTAGTATTAGCGTTAGACTACTGGAGTTCCATTATGTAGTTATTTTCCTTTCATTAATGGTTATTATTATTATTGTTATTAGACTAGGATGAAATTTCAAACATTGTCACGGATGAATTATTATTTACTCGGAAAATAAATTAGGTTTTTCTATTAAATTCATTTTGTGGTTCAAAATATAATGAGTCAATGGTTGTGAAGTTCTACTTATTCTAATTCTTGATGCATGTGTGAATGTCATATCAATTCCTTTTACCATAATTAACCCCGAAATGTGCTTACAATTAATCTTAGTTAGAACTAGAAATATAGATATAATGGATAGGATGGGACGATGTTGCCCTATATTTCATTGAACACCATTGGATCTCCTTAGTTTGAGGTCTAACCACTCCAGTGGTGGTGGTTTGGTTTGTGAATTATCAGGCCTGAACAACAATGATACCTTAAATAGATTAAACTTATCCTTTGGAAAATGAATACTTGATGATTTAATCCTAGTTTTACAAATAGAAATCATTATAGTATATCTCTACTAATATTATCCAAAAGTATGGTGCCCGGACAGGAGTATAAGGATTATTTATTTATTTATGTTTGTTTGTTTTCCTAAGATCTATTATATCAAGGCTAATCCTACCTGAAAAGATGTGACCGTCACCGGAAAATGATGTTTTGGTACACTGATAAGATATGATTGTTGCCAAAAGAAAAGTGAGGGAAATCCTACCTCTTCATTCTCTTACTTGTGATCAAGTTAACCTGTGAGCTGTGACTGTTACCAGAAAATGAAGGAAAATCCTACCTTCCCTTTGACAATGAGTAGTAGTTTCTAACAGGGTTATCAGAGAGTATTTTTTATATTTTTGTGGAAAAAAACGTTTTAGATAACAAATTTTTCTCGAAGTTAGTTATGAAAAATCTAGTCAACATTTAACAACAAACCAATTTCAATGTGTCCAAGTGGTTCATGGAGCATGTTCTTCACAATATATACATGAAAAAAAAAAAAAGTATCATGTGCTCTGGAAATATCGATTTTATGCATCTGGCATGCCATGATTTATAATTATATCGAGTAATTTTGTTGCTCCCCTCAACTCTTTCCTAAGCAGCCCCCATCTTCAACCGTCGTAAGGGTAGCTGGAATCATATTTTTGAAGACTCTTCTCCCATCTTTGAGATAAGTTTAGGGAGGGAGTGAAGTATGGCATCGTTGCGAAGCAAGAGAAAACAATGCTTGCTTAAACTATGAAAACTCTCTCGTAAAGGTCTCTCTAAAATAATACTATGATATGAATATAAAAAGTGTCGAGAGATTTGCAGGTGCGTCTATATATATATATATAAAAGAAATATTACAGCCTTTGTTGTGTACAATCTGAACGGTAACAGCAATGAACCTGTTCTTCCAAGACAGACTCTCTCAAACATGCTATGCTACCACCACCATTAAGAGATTTTGTTCCTCTATCGATTGTTATTTATACATTTTGACTTTTTCTCCTGAAATATTGAATTGTTTTTAAAATTTTATCGGAACTCATAATTTGAAAAAGTTTTCCTAAATTTCACTTATAGCCCTTTTAAGCGATTTGTGAATCTTACCTGAATTATACACAAAATTTTCCTAATAATAAATATTCTACGCTGAAGAGGTTTTTCAGTAACAGCAATCCATTGTAGTGTCCCCTATTCTATGCTCTATCCATTGTCATGTCTAGAAGTTCACAATCTAGCAATTAGATAGTCATAACAGAGAGCCACTGCTAACCAACAACAAATATATCGAAAATACTGAAGATTAAAAAAGAATGTGCTAAATACATCAATATCATGCAAATTTGTTTGTTAATTTTATGCATACACAATGATATGAGATTATATTTAATATGTATTATTTGAAATATATATAACACTCGTTAAAATTTGATTGGACTATCGATATTATACAAGTTATGCCAACCCAAACATTGTGAAACTTTGTTGCGTACTCAAATTGATTGACTTTTTTTTAAGGGATTAAACTACAGTTGTGAAGACATATTCAATACTTACCAATATTGTAGCTATATTTCTGACAAACCTCATTTCTATGAGAGAGAGGAGGAGGATTAGATCCTCTGGTACCCTACAACATCGCAGGCATAATAAGCTAAAAACCAGAAAAAAAAAATATTATAGGTTTCTCCGGATTTACACCTGTCTTTACCATCACTCTCTTATCTTTCATCAATAATGACAAAATAGTTAGGTTGTAACTTTCATGAAACTTGGAGGTTTCAAAACGAGGTAAGTATAGGAAAATCCCCAGAAGCTGTTGGTTGGCTCATCTTTGTCTCTTGGCAATGGCAGGCCATTAATTGTTTTCATTCGATAAAAGCCAGTGGTACAAATTTTAAGAGAATTAAAGGAAAAGCGTGAACCGATTACTCTTTGTTTCTTAAAACGTTTCTGCATTGATTTCAACGCTTTTATAAAACATTAAAAACACACAATTGAAAAATGGTAATAGTATTCTATCCCTTCTCTCATTTTCTTTATCATAATAATCATGTTACATGCTGTTGCTACCTTTGCCAAGACAATAAGATGTGGAACTCCTTATAGCTTTAATATTCTTATCCTTGTTGGTTAAAGCTCCATTTTTTGGGAGTGCCATTTTGTGAAGGAACCATTTTGCATTCTTGTTGTAGGGATTTTGATCTTTGGTTGAGGTTTTGGTAATGTGTGAGATGGGATGGTGATCTAAATGTGGCCAAAGTGAGTGTTTCTGAAACTCTCTTGTTATACGATGCTGTTTTCAGATACTTGTTAGTTGTTGTTGAGGAGGTTTCTGAATTTCCATTTTGTGGAAGCTTTTCAATACCCAGAAGGTGATTGTGATTAAGATTTTGTGGTTAAGATGCAACCAAGATTGAAGGTGGAGGAGGTCAAGGACCCTGCCTCTGCTTATAGACCGCTCCATCATAGGCCTCTGCCACTGAGGCTCATTCAAGTTTTCTTGATGTTTTTGGTTGTGGGGCTTGGAATTGCAATCATTAGCATGCATGCGGTCAAATTTTTGACAGTCGAAAACATTGCCCCAGTAGCACCATCCATCATTCAGCCTTGCTTTGAAGAAAGTTATAGCATTGAAGCTTTTACTAAGCCTAAATCAGACCTGTTGCATTCTATGAATGACACAGAGTTGTTCTGGATGGCTTCATTTGCTTCTGGAATAAAGGAGTATCCCTTTCACAGAGTTCCTAAGATTGCCTTCATGTTCCTGACAAAGGGGCCATTGCCTCTGGCACCTCTTTGGGAGAAGTTCTTCAAGGGACACGAGGGGCATTATTCGATCTATATTCATTCACATCCAGCTTATGTTGGCAATTATTCATATTCCTCAGTGTTCTACAAAAGGCAAATCCCAAGTCAGGTATTGATTTTCTTTCTTTTCTCTTTGAATAATTCTAACCTTTCTAAATTTATTTATCAGGTAGTTTGCTGTTGTTTTTATATTGTTGCTCCAACAGTTTTATCACACTTCTTGCACATGTGCGTCTTTATAGCTTGGTTTGTCAAGAGACCTTTTTTTCTTCTAGGGTGTGTAGGGAACCTGTCAATCTTTCACTTTGAAAGAAAATAATTTTATGACACTTTATGGGATGGTACTTTTGAGAAGGCTGCAACCTGGATACCTCATCTTGGAATCTTGACCTACTGATGGTTCTGTTGAGATAGTAAATCTTAGTCTTTCCGTGTGCTTCATTGATAATCAAATAATTTTGTTAACTGTTACAAGTTTTTTTTCCTTCGGTGATTTGAATCAATTATTTCCTCTCAGTTCCTACTCTTATTTGAAATTAGATCTCCTCGATCAACTCTGTGTGGTAGGCTTTTTTTTTTTAATTATCAATTTTATTGCTTCAGAGTTATTTTCCAAAATCCAAAGGAAGCAAATAGAATATTAAAGGAGTAGATTAATGTTGATATCTTTGCTTAATCTGAAAATTATTCTTAATGCTCGTCTGAGTTAGTTCCAGGCTATTCTTGGGTCAATTATTAAGGTGCATTTGAACATCTTGACTCACATGCTCTAGTATCAATTATAATTTGCTGATTGTCACCTTGTAGTTAGGTATCCTGATGAATGAGGTGAAATAAAGGAGGTGGTTGAACTTTATTACAATTAATTTTTCAATAATAGAAATAGGGCAAACATGATCACTGGCAGGTGATATCAGTAGGTGAAGAGACCGTATAGAATCGGGTGTGGTAGTTTATACAGTAAAGTGGAGATCCTTAGCTTCATCTGTAATGATTAATAGGGAAAGATTTACTTGAAATTATGGTAATGTTGGAGAGAATGAAAAATAAATAAATTGAAAAAAGGAAGAGAGATTATAGGGAATTAAAAGTAATGGCAAATGGCATGTTCCTGTGTAAAATGAATAATGTCATCTCAACATCTTGTAAATCAAGAAAGTCTAAGGCCTTCTAAAACTGGATTAAGTTGGCAGGGGGCAGGTGGCAGTTGATTCAGGTCTCAGCTTTGCTTTCTCCCAACAGAAAGAAAAAATAAGTGGTATCTCCCCTTTCCTTTCAGCAACAAGTCCAGCTTAGACCCCATTATGTCAGTGTAACCAGTGACCTACAATAAAATGCCTTAGGGAAGGATTACCATTAGCGCCACGCTCTCATATAGTTGGTTTAAGGTTAGTGGCGATTAAAATACAACTGAATTAAGAAAGCAATGCTAGGAATAAAGGGTTCATCATTCATGCTCTTTCTCCATGGTTGCGATTATTTATGATTATCTGCATTCTCTTGTAGGTGGCTGAGTGGGGAATGATGAGCATGTGTGATGCTGAGAGAAGACTTCTAGCTAATGCATTGCTTGATCTTAACAATGAATGGTTTGTCCTCCTGTCCGAGGCATGCATTCCTGTGCACAACTTCAGCACAATTTATCGTTACATATCAAGATCCAGTCACAGCTTTATGGGTTCATATGATGATCCTGGACCCTATGGAAGAGGGCGGTATGATTCACGCATGGAGCCAGAGGTTACCCTTGCTCAGTGGCGCAAAGGGTCTCAGTGGTTTGAAATTAATCGGATGCTTGCACTTAAAATAGTTTCAGATGTTAAATACTACCCCAAGTTCAGGAACTTCTGCCAACCAGATTGTTATGTTGACGAACACTACTTCCCTACAATGCTGACCATGCAAGTTCCTCATCTTCTGGCAAACAGAACTCTTACCTGGACAGATTGGTCGAGAGGTGGTGCTCACCCTGCTACGTTTGGCAAAGAGGACATAAACGAGGAATTCTTGATGAAGATAATTAATGCTAAGACATGCTTTTACAATAGTCAACTCACTACAGTTTGTTACATTTTTGCAAGAAAATTTGCTCCAAGTGCTTTGGATCCTCTACTAGAATTGTCATCCAAGGTTCTGGGGTTTTGATAAAGACTTTGGTCACTGAGATGCGTTTCTGGGGAACTATTAATTGAATCATGATAGTTTAGTTGCAAGCATGCTAGGAGTGTTTCATTGATTCTTGTGCTTGAGTTTACAGGAGACACATATAACCATCAAACCTAAACGAATTTTGAAGATATAAAGCATTAGATTCTAAACAAAGCTTCTTAGACAAGCCGCTGGCAGAATAATATTCAATGTTGTCTGCTGCCGGCCGATCAAATGTAATCCTAAGCTTCTTAGACAAGCCGCTGGCAAAATAATATTCAATGTTGTCTGCTGCCGGCCGATCAAATGTAATCCTTTTGTAACATACATACGTATCAAGTAATATTTTGATTTACAGTTCCATGAGATTCTCTTTACCTTTCTTTGAGATGCTTTCTTCCTGCACTTTGTCATTTTTTATTGACTGCCACCCAAAATACCTATTGCAATAAGTTGGATGGATTACGCAATCTTTCTACTAGTCTTTTGCTGCATCTGGCTATCTGTGTATGACATCTAATCTTCTTTATGGTTGATTTCCGATGTTGGGCAAACTTGTCTGGAACTCGTATTAAACATGGAACCCTTTAACTATGAGGAGACCAGAAGCCGCTGTCATACAATTTGATTTTGTCAAATAAAACTGACACACCTATCGCAATTCAGATCCAGAATCGTTCTATTTACATATAACCACCTTAACTTCTACTCCAGCTCACCTCACAAAAGTTCTTCAGTTTTGGATACACCTGCCGTACATTATAGACAATAATGCAAGAAATGGTGCATCCCACAAAAAAACAGAGCAAGGCCCCTGATGTGTTTCCAGAATAAATAATCTCTAACTTGTCTTCAATGAAAGAGTTGCAACATTAGTATCTACAATTGTAAATCTAGCAGAAATGAAATTTGCAGTCGATTAACGATTTCAAAAGAATATTTTGACTCGATAATACTGACAAGTGGAAATGTTCTTCCTTGACTAGCCGAAAACCAGCAAGTGCGAAAATGCTTCTCCTTGAAGCAAAAATGTAAGTCACGACTTTGCTAAAGTGCTTGACTAGATAAGATGGACTTGAATAACATGTCATGTTTAGGATTGAAGCAGTAAAAGAGTGTAATTACAATACCCTCCAAGAAAATGCAGCGGCATTCAGGCCAGCAGCAGATTTTTCACTCATTTGGAGACAGTCAACAGCACCTCACAGTTCATCATGATGACTTTCCACTGGCGAAGATGTTTTGGGTTGGAACTCAAGAAGATACCTTAAAGCCAGTGATGCATGAAGTGCAGCACCATAGGGAAGCACATCTTCATTGACAGTGAAGTATGGTGAGTGGAGAGATTCAAGTTTTCCAAGCGTCTCATTCTTCATTCCTATAAAGAAGAAGTTTCCAGGCTTCACCTCTTGGTAAAATGCAAAATCCTCAGATGCCATCAGCGGTTGCATATCCTTAACTTTGTGAATTCCAAGCATATCTCCAGCAACAATCTGGAAGTATTCGTGCATGCCTTTGTCATTTACAGTTGGAGGAAAAAAGGGTTTATCTTTTTCTAGGAAATCAACAGTAGCACTGCACCTCTGCACAGCAGCTTGGCCTTTGACTACCTGTGAGTAAAGAAAACCAGTCTTTTTAGATAACAGTAGAAAATTTTCTAAGAAAACCTTTGAAATGTTTTATAACCTTTTCTCCAATCTTAAATAATACTAGCATAAACAGTCCAAGTGAGACCAAACCCATGATTGCACGAGAAGCAGACACCACATGGGATTCATTCATTACAATTTCCACAGAAACAAAGAATTATCCAGATAGAAAAATCATCTCTGAGATGAAAAAAGTATGGTATGAACATCTTGGAACTTTATAGGTTACAAATTGATAACTATAATTTTATATTTACACTTTCTAGTGTTGGACCTGCTTACAAATTATTGAACGTTCTGCTATAATGTTGACTAAAAGATAAATTTATTCAACTGCTAACCTCCTCAACCCGCTGCCTTAATTGCTTAAAGCTTTCCTTTGAAAAGGCTCGGAAGGTGCCGCCAATTGTAACTGAATCTGGAATGACATTGAATGCCCCACCACCTTGAAACTTTGCAACTGTCACTACCTGCAATTGAAATCCCAATTTTAACAACTGACTCAGAATAGTGCAGCCATTTGACAGACATGCCTCATAAATTAATGAGTTATGCATTTACTAAACAAACAAAAACAAAGCAGCAAAGCATCATGAATGATTTAAATAAAACATCTCCCGGAGCTTCTAGCGGAAGCAATAGTAGGAAGCATCATATCCACCAAAGAGAGGTCAAAAGAGATGCATTCAATCAAAGCCAAATAAAGAAAATAGTACTATATTCTCCCCTTCATGAAAGCACATATAATTCTCTGGCTCTTCACAAGAACCTGAGTTACTCTTGATCATGTAAAAGCATTCTTGGATAGGTCCTTAGTACATCAACTACTCAAGAATTGAATGCTGCCATTTTCTGCCACTGGAGGATTTGAAAACATGCTTCACTTCCATCTATCGAAATTATCACAAGTTCTTAGGAAATGTACACAAACACAGAAATGATCTGGTGGTACCCACACCTAAATTTCCTGGTGCAGCATCTAGAATTGACCATGAGATCAATGGCCTTCACAATGTTCAAACATATAGTATATAACTTCTCTCTGCTTATTTGCTACAGTTCCCTCTCTACAGCTGACTTGTAAAAATGATAAATATTAGGTCTGTACTCCCAGAGTAATTCAATAATCAATTTTCTTGCCATTTAAACAGTTTGACATAACATGATAAGTAACAGTACTATAGCCACATTGAGAATAACCTGGATACGTGCATGTCAAACACTATATGCACAGAAGATAAGCAACATGTCATATTGTAAAATCAAAACCAACTACGGTGCAAATTCCAACCGAAGCATCAATAAGTTCATGTCCATCATAGTAAGATTACAAGAAAAGATAAAAAGAGCAGGTCTGTAAAAAAATCAATCACATTCGATGTGATGAAATTGACCTGTGAGTCAAGTGGATCAGCTTCACGTGAAACCAGATGTTGTAAACTAACAATCACATTAGAAGCAGCCAAGATTGGGTCAATTGAGTGCTGAGGGATAGCCGCATGACCACCCTTTCCACCTATTACTGCTTCAAAAACGCCACTCCCTGCTAACAAAGGACCAGGTCTAGAGGCCACTTCACCAATGGGTAACTCAGGTGCAACATGCAACCCAAAGATAGCATCAATATTATCTAATGCTCCTGAATCAAGAACTTTCTTTGCCCCTCCACCTCCTTCTTCAGCTGGTTGGAAGACAAGAACAACGGTACCCTAGTAAACCAAATAAAATGGTTAGAGATCAGGCATCCATAACAGGAAGGAAGAAAACTCCAATATGTAAAAAGTTTGGGGAGAAATCCATTTCATCAATTTAAATGCCATTGTTATTTCTTTCAACAAAATACCATCGAAATTTTTTTAATTAAACCAGAAGAAGAAGAAGAAAGAATTTGAATGGAAAGGTTTTATACTTTGGCCTTGCATCCTAGCCTATGACTCAGAATTTCATTGTAAGTAATGTCTCCCCTTAGACCACAGCAAAGTCTCTAGTCACAAAGTCATGACTTGATCATTGGCAAGTCTGACTTATAAGATAAATTTTTAAATAATCCTTCCCAATTTAAAAGCCTGCAGAAAATTGAAAAAAAAGAAAAAGAAAAACAAATTGACCTAGCAAAATGATTTTTTTTTTTTTTATCTCCTTTTAAAATCTCTTTCAAAGTGAAACAAGCCGAAGGACAATTCTGCGTATTTACAAAGCTGATGGCCTTGGGCTAAAAATGTCCCAATATATATTAAATTATGAGGATATCTTCGCAACAGCAAAAGCTTGGGCCTAAAAACAGAAAGAATATCACAAGTGGCCATCTTGAAGGTACCAAACAATAATCACCATCTTATTCTGCAATTAAGGAATTAATTTTAAGTCAATAAGATAAGAATTGTTAGTGGCACATTTAATCCACTCCTTAAAGGCATCTCACATTACTAATGAGACTTTGCAACAGAACACTGATCATCATCCAAGAAGATTTCAATCAAAATAACGATTATTAACCCTTTATTGTGGTTTCTCAATCATAATTTGAAATTGTATCTAGTCGAAAACCAAGAAGCTAACAGGCAAGACTAAAGAACAAACCTTTAACTCTTCGCGGTGAGCTTGGAGGATCTTTGCAGCACCTAGAAGCATAGTGACATGGGAATCATGCCCACATGCATGCATTTTTCCAGGAACTTTACTCTTGTGCTCCCACTCCACCATTTCCTATAAAAGATTCAATAGCCCCATCAAATTCATTCTCAAACAAGTTCTCTCTTCAACCATAGAACTAATGCTAACCATCATAACATGAATAAAAATATGAACATCAATCAAAGGGTAACAAAACTGGACAAAATTACTCATTTTTATAAAGCATCTCATCTCAAAGTGTTACCTTATTATTTCAACCACAACCTAATCAACCAACATCCACGCAAATAAGAGAACAATCAACAAAAGCAAAAAGCTTTTCCAAACCTGCATGGGAAGAGCATCCATATCTGCTCTTATTGCAACAAAAGGAGGCTGACCGGTCCCAATGAAGCCAATAACCCCAGTAACCGCAACAGGGTGTTTATATTCGATACCCAATTTATCCAATTCTTCTCTGATGAGCTTACTGGTCTCAAACTCCTGATAACCCAGTTCTGGGTTCTCATGTATCCTCCTCCTGATGCCAACCATCCAGTCAACAGTCTCCTGTTTCTTGGCAAAACTCAGCAGCTTTTTGGGAATCTCAGACAACCCATCTGAGGTCAAAGAGCCAAAAGATGGATTAACCAAACAAATAGCAAAAATCAAAAGAACCCACTTGGAGAGAGCCATGGCTTTACAGAATAAATGGAAATGAAGGTCAAAACCGATGAACTTTATCAAAAGGGTTGCATTTTGTAGGGGAAAGCCATGGGATAGTTTAGATGATGTCACGTGTGGGTTTCGTCCCTGATTTTGATTTTTTAATAAAGAGAGAATTGCGAATGGGATCGTGGGGCCAAATAGAGCAGAGCTGAGTTGGAAAGTTACGGCAACAAGTATGCCAAGTGGACTGGTGGCTGCTAAAAGAGAGATGCTTCACCTGGCACTATCTTCTCTCTGAATTCAATGCATATTATCCTCATTTCTCACATGTTTTTGATTTACAAAATATATTCTTTTCACGTGTTTCAACCGGATTCAGTCCAATCAAGTTACTGTAAACCATTAAAAATTTCAGAAATCTCTGTCTACAATATTGCCTCTATGTTCCTATGGCGATATATTGTCAATAATATGATAACAATATTTAATAGGAATCTTCATCACATTTTCAATTGTTAATAAAGGAGGTCATGGACTAATTTATAACCTTATAACTTTTTTTTTTAATTCAATAAGTTATTTGAGATGAAAATGCTATGCATAAAACTTGAAAAACAAATCTATGAAGGTTGATTTATAGTCTGTTTATGAATAAAGAATATTTTTTGTGACTTTTGTTTTGGTATGTCAAAGTAGTATGTGCATTGGTTAAATTGAGTTATATGTCTTATTAGCTTATGCTAGTAGGAAACTTTGAATGGGAATTAGAAAGGTTTATGATGCATTCATATTTATATTATAATATGGTTGAGCCACAAAGGTCACATTATTTGATATGAGGTGTAAATGATGATATCATTAGTTTGTTTTAAATCAAAAAATTAGAGAATCCAATAATTGAATGAAGGCAAACAACACTTACATTCTATATTATATCAAGGGTTATTTTATTATAGTTCTAAATTGATAAAAATGCACTGATATATTTAAAAAAATTTGGAAAGAATTCCTTCAGTTATGGAATAATGTTACAATGATTTTACATTACAAGTAATATTTTTATTCCAATTATATACTAATTACTTTAGGGTCATCCTGATCCTAACGTGATTGATATTTTAATAGTTTTTGACCTACCTTGTTGCATACTTGGATTATATGACCCAATCAAGAGTGACCTCTAAGCTTACTTGATCATGTTAGCGTCATGTGGGCTTGTAGGGGAATCCAAGTTCAGATATCAGATGGGCCATCTTGAACTATTTTTCAGTCATCGATAACGAAAGTAATAGTTTCTTCTTTTTATTTATTGAGAGTGAAGGAAGAGGTTATTATGCTTTGCACCATATTTTTGCTTTGGCTTAATAATTGATATGCAATTATATTCTTTCCTATAAGTAGCTTTTTCATAGTTTACAACTCAAAGTTAAAGTAATACTTTAACTTTTCAATCCTAAAATTATTAAGAGCATCAATGTCAATCTCTCCCAAATATGCTTAAAATAGATAGCATATCTCAGCCTAATATAAGAATGGCTGAGATTGGCCTGGCCATTTTCCTCCTGTTGTAAAAGTTGTAGGTTGTTGAACATCTTAACCATATAATACAACCCATGAAGCCGAAGAATTTACAAAAGTAATTATCACACAACAAATCAACTGGATAATCAACTCTTCCTGCATTATATATTATGTTAGCTATCAAGAAAATAATTCTTTGTTTAGATAAAACTGGAGGACGATCATGAGTTGGATACAGATTTGAAGATTTACCCCAGTTACACACACAAAACCTCGCTAGTTTTGAACATATTAGAGAAAATAATGCAAGAAATGGCACATCCACAAATAACAGAGCAAGGCTACTAAGGTTTTTCCAAAATAAATAACTCCTGAAGTTGTGCATGTTGCAACATTAGCAGCAATAATGGCTAATCTAGCAGTAATGAAACATGCAGTAGAGCCATAATGGCAAATCTAGCAGTAATGAAACATGCAGTAGACTAATGATTTCGAAAGAATGTTTTGACTAGAGACACTGACAAGTGGAAATAGTCTTCCTTGACCAGCCACAAATCAGCAAGTGCGAAAATGCTTCTTCGTGAAGCAAATATTTAACTCTCATGATACAACTTTGTTGAAGCAAGAAAAGATCAACTAGAGTAACATGTCAAGTTTAGGATGGAAGCAGTAAAATTATGCAATACCCTCCAAGAAAATACAGTGGCATTCAAGCTAGCAGCTGACTTTTTGCTCATTTTGGAGATAGTCAACAGCACCTAACCGTTCATCATGATATTTTTCTGATGTTTTTCCACTGGCACAGAAGTGTGGGTGTGACACCCCAAATTTTAAGTAAGTTTGACTTACATGTATATTGTAAAAATATGTATTATTAACATTATGAGGTATGTATATATATATATATGAAGAGGGATGAAATTAGATGAGATGGAGGGGCTAATTAACAAATTGAAAACTTAAAGGGTTAGGCTGAAATTTTACAGATTTGGATAAGTATAAAAGAGAGAATTCTAGAGAAATATATTCATTTTGATCCTATCCCTGCAGCCAGCCTTAATCTCTTTCTCCTCCATGGTTTCCAACAAATTAAGTAAGAGGAAGAAATCTAGAGACAAACTAGAGGTAGAAATCAACTTCTCCTCCCATTTCCTTGCATGGTTCCATTATTTTTATAGGAAATTAATGTAATATGTTATAAATTTTGGAATAATTGTGTCATGTGTGTTCTGAGATTTGTGTGAAAACATGATATTATATGTGTTATGGTATATTGAAGGAGAAAGGATGATGTTTGGGAAGTTAGGAAACATGATTGAGTGAAATTCCTGCAGAGCCTCTTTGCTGAACAGGGGTTAATCCGAAAATTCCTATAAATTCCATGGTTGTTTGGTGACTCTGAAATTTTTATATGATAAACTAGACACCTCAAGGAGTTTGTAGAATTTTGAAACACTTGAAAATTCGTAGTGTATGAATTGTAATGAATTTTTGAAATTCTGGTTCGAAATTGTGAATTCCTCTGTTTTAAAACAGGGCAGGGGGAATGAACTCGATTTGAGAGGGCAAATCTTTGTAAAATTTGGTGATTTTTAATATGCAAACCCTTGGGTATGTTTTCTGTTAGACTTTAAATTTTCATGGTTTTTGGATTTGTGTATGAATTGTTATGATTTTTCAAATCTGGACTTAAAGAACTGTAAATGTTAAGTTCCAGAACAGAGTACGTGAAATAAATTCCGTTTGACTACCATAGCCTCTTTAGAAAATCATGATTTTTGGTGGAATCACTCTTATATGTGTCTAGTTTTAGACTTTGGTATAGATTGGATTATTGTAGAATTTTATAAAATTCTTCAAAATTTTACTGTTCAGTGGAGAGGTCTGCAGACAGATTTGTTGTGTGAATGAAATTAAGGATTTTCTAGGGGTATATGACCTTATTTTGACTCAATAAAATTCATGGACTATAATATGTATGTCTATTTGATTTTCATGAATTTTGGTGACGATTGGAAATGAATAACCTCTGATTATAATAATCCAACCAATATATGTGTGATAGAGTTTAATAAATGATGTTATTGGTTGGTTGAATTGTTGTTAACCTATAAGGGATTTAAAGACTTCTAAATGGACACTGATCAGTGTGTCATGACTATGGCAATGGTTACCAGAGAGGAAGAAGAAGAAGAAAAGATGAACTTTAAACAACTGCTTATCAAGAAATATATGAAAGCAAAATTAAGAGGCGAGGCTAACCAGGTAAGTAGCTAGACCCTTCTGAGGACACAATAGATGTTAACTTTTAATGAAATATGTTTAATGATTGTGTTTGTGAATATATGTGAAATGTGTAGATGGAATATGGATGGGGCCATGAATACATGGACCTTGATATGAGAAATGATTTGACTTAGGTTTATAGTGATTTATGAAATGTGTGATTTCACACACTTTGAGGAGTATGTGAGTTACATGTTGGTGTAAATTCTAGGTGTGTGAGATGTAGAAATGTGAATGTGCCCTCACGTAGGTGAATTTGTTATGATATGGCTTGGATAACGTTGCCGATGAAACGACGTATATATATGAAGAATGAAATACATGCCAAACGTTCTAGGATACTAATTCCTCATAGGAGTTGGCATGACAAATGAATGTCTATGACATACCATGTGTATTAGAGTTCCATGAATATGTATGAGTGGAAAATGAATGAGACCAGTTATACATGGAAATGGTTGTGCAACGATATGATTGAAATAAATCGAAGAGTAATGGAAGGTGTTGGCACGAATAAAGATGTCATTGGGGTTCTATATGTGTAGAAATGATGCCAATGTGTGGATTGTGCACATCCATAAGCGTATATGAGATATGTAGGCTTATTGTATCTGTGAATGTATATGTGATTAATGAGAAGCCTACGTAGAACCTCAATTATGAAAGTAAACTGCAATACTGTAATGTGCGAAGGCATGCATCATTGTGTGATGTGTTATGAATTTGAAATTTCATGCCAAGCCCATGGGAATATATTGAATGTCGAATGTTAAATGTGATACCGTTAAATGCTAGCATTATGGTGAATGAATTGTGATAAGTTGTGATTGGGTTAGAAGCTTGATATAAAGAGCTTCACTTATGTGACTGAAATGTGATATGTGATATGTGAATGAAAGCTTAATATAGAGCTTCACTTATATGACTGACTAAACTATGAAATGTGAGTGAAAGCTTAATATAGAGCTTCACTTATGTGACTGAATGTGAAAACTGATATGTGAATGACATGCCACAACTTAGGATATTTGGCTCTCATAGCTTGAGGGGAGGTCTGGACCATGTGTTTCTCTACGAGATTCGGTAGCATGAGCCCGGTATCACCCGGATTGTCAGACTAGCCTCGAGCTATTTCAAGTGTAGGCATCTAAATGTATTTGTACTGTTATGTACTGTTCCATGGCTTGAGGGGAGGTCTGGACCATGTGTTTCTCTAGACGAGATTTGGTAGCATGGGCCCAGTATCACCCGGATTGTTAGACTAGCCTTTAGCTATTTCATGGGTAGACCTCTGAATGTATCTGTACTGTTCTGTATCCTCATGGCTTGAGGGGAGGTCTGGACCATGTGTTTCTCTGGACGAGATTCGGTAGCATGGGCCCGGTATCACCCGGATTGTCAGACTAGCCTTGAGCTGATTCATGGGTAGGCCTACATATGGGAACTAACTGTAAACGAAAAGTCCTACCTTGATTAGAGAGCATTGTTCCTAAGTATCTGTGACGGTACTGTGGAAGCTTCCGAAATTATGTGAAATGGATATCCATATGAACAATGCAGCTAGCTTATGGCAACTCATGTGTGAATGATTTATATGTTTATGGGAGCACATGAGGATGTGATAGACTTGTAGAAAGTTTATTTGTGAATGAGACCTGTGTACATAAATGAGTTTATGTATGGATATATGTGATGAGCTTTAACATGAAAAAGGCCATGCTTGATTACCCATAGACAGATATTTATGGAATTAGAAATATGACTGAAAAAGAGAGTAATTGATCTAGGAAATTGGCCAATGGTACAGGGTTGGCACAGGAGCACCATTAAATGGTGCAAGAGTGCATCTTTAATGGATCTAAAGAGGTATAGGCAGAGAATTGGCATCGTTGTGCCATACCTTTCACGCTAGAGCACCACTTGCACCGACTCAAGTAAGAGAGAATAGAGAGTTGGCGCATACGTGCCTTTCCCTTGGCGTAGGAGCGCGAAACTGAAATTTGCAACAGATTGGAAATCAGAAACTTGGCGTCGCCTTGACAATTTTCTCGCACAGGGGCGCGATCCTTAAATAGTGAAATCAATATTCTGATTTCCTTGGTAAAACACTGTTGGCTTGTGTACCAAGAAATGAACAGTAATCAGTGATTATGGAATAAGTATTGAATAGTAGTCATATTCTGAAATGGTTATCGCCATTAATTGTTTTATTTTGAATGTTACGCCAGTTTTATAATTCTAGCTGCTTACTGAGTTTCATACTCACTAGTCTGTTGTGTACCTCAGGTATTCGATCAGTTAAAGATTAAGGAAGGATTTCGGCATAGCGACAACTGTGTTCCCTTGGCAAGCCCTTATCTGCTGCAGTATTACTCTGTTGGATATAAGGTGTGACAGTAGTTGCCCGAATGGTACTCACTTTGAACGCCAATGACCTTTGAGGTCTTGGGTTCGAGTTGGGGGAGGCGCTCCTGGGAATAATCCTTTGAGGGTAATAGAGGATGTCCTATAAGGCCCCGTTCCCCAAGACAGGGTAGTACCGGGGGACAAATCCGTGAGGGCCGGTGGGCTGTCAAAGCGGTCAATACCTTGGAGTGTACTGACTGTAGATGCAGACTGTTACAGTGGGGTTGGAACTCAAGAAGATACCTTAAAGCTAGTGATGCATGAAGGGCAGCACCATAGGGAAGTACATCTTCATTGACTGTGAAGCAGGGTGAGTGCTCAGATTCAAGTTTTCCAAGTGTCTCATTCTTCATCCCTAGTGAGAAGAACTGTCCAGGCTTCACTTCTTGGTAAAACGCAAAATCGTCAGCTCCTGTCAATGGTTTCATGTCTTTAACTTTGTGAATTCCAAGCATATCTCCAGCAACAATCGGGAAGTATTCATGCAAGCCTTTGTCATTCACAGTTGGAGGAGAAGAGGGTCCGGCATTTTCTAGGAAATCAACAGTCGCGCTGCACCTTTGCACGGCAGATTGCCCTTTGATTACCCGTCAATGAAATGAACCAACCTTTTTAGATAATAGTAGATACTTTTTTGAGGAAAACCCTTTACAATGTTTTTGCTCCTCATTCTCCCATCATATCTTAAACAATACTAGCATAACCAACGTAATGTTTAATAGGGAAAGATTTACTTGAAATTATGGTAAGTTGGAGGGAATGAAAAATAAATAAATTGAAAAAAGGAAGAGAGATTATAGGGAATTAAAAGTAATGGCAAATGGCATGTTCCTGTGTAAAATGAACAATGTGATCTCAACATCTTGTAAATCAAGAAAGTCTAAGGCCTTCTAAAACTGGATTAAGTTGGCAGGGGGCAGGTGGCAGTTGATTCAGGTCTCAGCTTTGCTTTCTCCCGACAGAAAGAAAAAATAAGTGGTATCTCCCCTTTCCTTTCAGCAACAAGTCCAGCTTAGACCCCATTATGTCAGTGTAACCAGTGACCTACAATAAAATGCCTTAGTGAAGGATTACCATTAGAGCCACGCTCTCATATGGTTGGTTTAAGGTTAGTGGCGGTTAAAATACAACTGAATTAAGAAAGCAATGCTAGGAATAGAGGGTTCATCATTCATGCTGTTTCTCCATGGTTGCGATTATTTATGATTATCTGCATTCTCTTGTAGGTGGCTGAGTGGGGAATGACGAGCATGTGTGATGCTGAGAGAAGACTTCTAGCTAATGCATTGCTTGATCTGAACAATGAATGGTTTGTCCTCCCGTCCAAGGCATGCATCCCTGTGCACAATTTCAGCGCAATTTATCGTTACATATCAAGATCCAGACACAGCTTTATGGGTTCATATGATGATCCTGGACCCTATGGAAGAGGGCGGTAAGATTCACGCACATGGAGCCAGAGGTTACCCTTGCTCAGTGGCGCAAAGGGTCTCAGTGGTTTGAAATTAATCGGATGCTTGCACTTAAAATAGTTTCAGATGTCAAATACTAGCCCAAGTTGAGGAACTTCTGCCAACCAGATTGTTATGTTGACGAACACTACTTCCCACAATGCTTACTTCCTCATCTTCTGGCAAACAGAACTCTTACCTGGGCAGATTGGTCGAGAGGTGGTGCTCACCCTGCTACGTTGGGCAAAGAGGACATAAACGAGGAATTCTTGATGAAGATAATTAATGCTAAGACATGCTTTTACAATAGTCAACTGACTACAGTTTGTTACATTTTTGCAAGAAAGTTTGCTCCAAGTGCTTTGGATCCTCTACTAGAATTGTCATCCAAAGTTATTGGGTTTTGATAAAGACTTTGGTCACTGAGATGCATTTCTGGGGAACTATTAATTGAATCATGATAGTTTAGTTGCAAGCATGCTAGGAGTGTTTCATTGATTCTTGTGCTCGAGTTTACAGGAGATATATATAACCATCAAACTTAAAAGAATTTTGAAGATATAAAGCATTAGATTCTAAACAAAGCTTCTTAGACAAGCCGCTGGCAAAATAATATTCAATGTTGTCTGCTGTCGGTCGAACAAATGTAATCCTTTTGTAACGTACATACATATCAGGTAATATTTTGATTTACAGTTTGATGAGATTCTCTTTACCTTTCTTTGAGATGCTTTCCTCCTGTACTTTTGTCATTTTTCATTGACTGCCACCCAAAATACCTATTGCAATAAGTTGGATGGATTACGCAATCTTTCTACTAGTCTTTTGCTGCATCTTGCTATCTGTGTATGACATCTAATCTTCTTTATGGTTGATATCCGATATTGGGCAAATTTTTCTGGAAACTGGTATTAAGCATGGAACCCTTTAACCATGCGGAGACCAGAAGCCGCTGTCATACAATTTGATTTTGTCAAATAAAACTGACACTCCTATCACAATTCAGATCCAGAATCGTTCTATTTACATATAACCACCTTAACTTTTACTCCAGCTGACCACACAAAAGTTCTCCAGTTTTGGATACTCCTGCCGTACATTATAGACAATAATGCAAGAAATGGTGCATCCCACAAAAAGACAGAGCAAGGCCCCTGATGTGTTTCCAGAATAAATAATCTCTAACTTGTCTTCAATGAAAGAGTTGCAACATTAGTGTCTACAATTGTAAATCTAGCAGAAATGAAATTTGCAGTCAGATTAACGATTTCAAAAGAATGTTTTGACTCGGATAATACCGACAAGTGGAAATGTTCTTCCTCGACTAGCCGAAAATCACCAAGTGCGAAAATGCTTCTCCTTGAAGCAAAAATGTAATTCTCATGATACGACTTTGCTAAAGTGCTTGACTAGATAAGATTGACTTGAATAACATGTCATGTTTAGGATTGAAGCAGTAAAAGAGTGTAATTACAATACCCTCCAAGAAAATGCAGTGGCATTCAGGCCAGCAGCAGATTTTTCACTCATTTGGAGACAGTCAACAGCACCTCACAGTTCATCATGATGTTTTTCCACTGGCAAAGATGTTTTGGGCTGGAACTCAAGAAGATATCTTAAAGCCAGTGATGCATGAAGTGCAGCACCATAGGGAAGCACATCTTCATTGACAGTGAAGTATGGTGAGTGGGCAGATTCAAGTTTTCCAAGCGTCTCATTCTTCATTCCTATAAAGAAGAAGTTTCCAGGCTTCACCTCTTGGTAAAATGCAAAATCCTCAGATCCCATCAGCGGTTGCATATCTTTAACTTTGTGAATTCCAAGCATATCTCCAGCAACAATCTGGAAGTATTCATGCATGCCTTTGTCATTCACGGTTGGAGGAAAAAAGGGTTTATCTTTTTCTAGGAAATCAACAGTAGCACTGCACCTCTGAACAGCAGCTTGGCCTTTGACTACCTGTGAGTAAAGAAAACCAGTCTTTTTAGATAACAGTAGAAAATTTTCTAAGAAAACCTTTGAAATGTTTTATAACCTTTTCTCCAATCCTAAATAATACTAGCATAAACAGTCCAAGTGAGACCAAACCCATGATTGCACGAGAAGGAGACACCACAAGGTCCATGGGATTCATTCATTACAATTTCTACAGAAGCAAAGAATTATCCAGATAGAAAAATCATCTCTGAAATGAAAAAAGTATTGTATGTACATCTTGGAACTTTATAGGTTACAAATTGATAACTATAATTTTATATTGGCACTTTCTAGTGTTGGACCCGCTTACAAATTATTGAACGTTCTGCTATAATGTTGACTAAAAGATAAATTTATTCAACTGCTAACCTCCTCAATCCGCTGCCTTAATTGCTTAAAGCTTTCCTTTGAAAAGGCTCGGAAGGTGCCGCCAATTGTAACTGAATCTGGAATGACATTGAATGCCCCACCACCTTGAAACTTTGCAACTGTCACTACCTGCAATTGAAAGCCGAATTTTAAGAACTGACTCAGAATAGTGCAGCCATTTGACAGACATGCTTCATAAATTAATGAGTTATGCCTTTTACTAAACAAACAAAAACAAAGCAGCAAAGCATCATGAATGATTTAAATAAAACATCTCCCGGAGCTTCTAGTGGAAGCAATAGTAGAAAGCATCATATCCACCAAAGAGAGGTCAAAAGAGATGCATTCAGTCAAAGTCAAATAAAGAAAATAGTACTATATTCTCCCCTTCATGAAAGCACATATAATTCTCTGGCTCTTCACAAGAACCTGAGTTATTCTTGATCGTGTAAAAGCATTCTTGGATAGGTCCTTAGTACATCAACTACTCAAGAATTGAATGCTGCCATTTTCTGCCACTGGAGGATTTGAAAACATGCTTCACTTCCATCTATCGAAATTATCACAAGTTCTTAGGAAATGTACACAAACACAGAAATGATCTGGTTGTACCCACACCTAAATTTCCTGGTGCAGCATCTAGAATTGACCATGAGATCAATGGCCTTCACAATGTTCAAACATATAGTACATAACTTCTCTCTGCTTATTTGCCACAGTTCCCTCTCTACAGCTGACTTGTAAAAATGATAAATATTAGGTCTGTACTCCCAGAGTACTTCAATAACCAATTTTCTTGCCATTTAAACAGTTTGACATAACATGGTAAGTAACAGTACTATAGCCACATTGAGAATAACCTGGATACGTGCATGTCAAACACTATATGCTTTACAGAAGATAAGCAACATGTGATATTGTAAAATCAAAACCAGCTACAGTGCAAATTCCAAGTGAAGCATCAATAAGTGCATGTCCATCATAACAAGATTACAAGAAAAGCTAAAAAGAGCAGGTCTGTAAAAAAATCAATCACATTCAATGTGATGAAATTGACCTGTGAGTCAAGTGGATCAGCTTCACGTGAAACCAGATGTTGTAAACTAACAATCACATTAGAAGCAGCCAAGATTGGGTCGATTGAGTGCTGAGGGATAGCCGCATGACCACCCTTTCCACCTATTACTGCTTCAAAAAAGCCACTCCCTGCTAACAAAGGACCAGGTCTAGAGGCCACTTCACCAATGGGTAACTCAGGTGCAACATGCAACCCAAAGATAGCATCAATATTATATAATGCTCCCGAATCAAGAACTTTCTTTGCCCCTCCACCTCCTTCTTCAGCTGGTTGGAAGACAAGAACAACGGTACCCTAGTAAACCAAATAAAATGGTTAGAGATCAGGCATCCATAACAGGAAGGAAGAAAACACAAATATGTAAAAAGTTTACGGAGAAATCCATTTCATCAATTTAAATGCCATTGTTATTTCTTTCGACAAAATGCCATCGAAATTTTTTAATTAAACCAGAAGAAGAAGAAAGAATTTGAATCGAAAGGTTTTATACTTTGGCCTTGCACCGTAGTCTATGACTCAGAATTTCATTGTAATTAATGTCTCCCCTTAGACCACAGCAAAGTCTGTAGTCACAGAGTCATGACTTGACATTGGCAAGTCTGACTTATAAGATAAATTTTTAAATAATCCTTCCCAATTCAAAAGCCTGCAGAAAATTGAAAAAAAAGAAAAAGAAAAAGAAATTGACCTAGCAAAATGATTTTTTTTTTTTATCTCCTTTTAAAATCTCTTTCAAAGCGAAACAAGCCGAAGAACAAGTCTTCGTAGTTACAAAGCTGATGGTCTTGCGCTAAAAATGTCGCAATCTATCTTCAATTATGAGGATATCTTCGCAACAGCAAAAGCTTGGGCCTAAAAACAGAAAGAATATCACAAGTGGCCATCTTGAAGGTACCAAACAATAATCACAATCTTATTCTGCAATTAAGGAATTAATTTTAAGTCAATAAGATAAGAATTGTTAGTGGCACATTTAATCCACTCCTTAAAGGCATCTCACATTACTAATGAGACTTTGCAACTGAACACAGATCATCATCCAAGAAGATTTCAATCAAAATAACGATTATTAACCCTTTATTGTGGTTTCTCAATCATAATTTGAAATTGTATCTAGTCGAAAACCAAGAAGTTAACAGGCAAGACTAAAGAACAAACCTTTAACTCTTCGCGGTGAGCTTGGAGGATCTTTGCAGCACCTAGAAGCATAGTGACATGGGAATCATGCCCACATGCATGCATTTTTCCAGGAACTTTACTCTTGTGCTCCCACTCCACCATTTCCTATAAAAGATTCAATAGCCCCATCAAATTCATTCTCAAACAAGTTCTCTCTTCAACCATAGAACTCAATGCTAACCATCATATCATGGATAAAAATATGAACATCAATCAAAGGGTAAAAAACTGGACAAAATTACTCATTTTTATAAATCATCTCATCTCAAAGTGTTACCTTATTATTTCAACCACAAACTAATCAACCAACATCCACGCAAATAAGAGAACAATCAACAAAAGCAAAGAGCTTTTCCAAACCTGCATGGGAAGAGCATCCATATCTGCTCTTATTGCAACAAAAGGAGGCTGACCGGTCCCAATGAAGCCAATAACCCCAGTAACCGCAACAGGGTGTTTATATTCGATACCCAATTTATCCAATTCTTCTCTGATGAGCTTACTGGTCTCAAACTCCTGATAACCCAGTTCTGGGTTCTCATGTATCCTCCTCCTGATGCCAACCATCCAGTCAACAGTCTCCTGTTTCTTGGCAAAACTGAGGAGCTTTTTGGGAATCGCAGACAGCCCATCTGAGGTCAAAGAGCCGAAAGATGGATTAACCAAACAAATAGCAAAAATCAAAAGAACCCACTTGGAGAGAGCCATGGCTTTACAGAATGAATGGAAATGAGGTCAAAACCGATGAACTTTATTAAAAGGGTTGCGTTTTGTAGGGGAAAGCAATGGGATAGTTTAGATTATGTCACGTGTGGGTTTAGTCCCTGATTTTGATTTTTTAAGAAAGAGAGAATTGCGAATGGGAACGTGGGGCCAAATGGAGCAGAGCTGAGAGTTGGAAAGTTACGGCAAAAAGTATGCCAAGTGGACTGGTGGCTGCTAAAAGAGATGCTTCACCTGGCACTCTCTTCTCTCTGAATTCAATGCATATTATCCTCATTTCTCACATGTTTTTGCTTTACAAAATATATTATTTTCACGTGTTTCAACCGGATTCAGTCCAATCAAGTTACTGTAAACCATTAAAAATTTCAGAATCTCTGTCTATAATATTGCCTATATATTCCTATGGCAATATGTTATCAATAATATGATATATTATAATCTTTTGTTAACTAATATTTAATTGGAATCGTCATCACATCTTCACTTGTTAATAAAGTAGCTCATAGACTACGTTGTAACTCTATCACTTTTTTTTTTTTTTAATTCAATAAGTTATTTGAGATGAAAATGCTATCCATAAAACTTGAAAAATAAATCTATGAAGGTGGATTTTTAGTGTATATGAATAAAGAATATTTTTTATGAATTTTTTTGGGTATGTCAAAGTAGTATGTGAATTGGTTAAATTGAGTTGTTTGTCTTATTAGCTTATGCTAGTAGGAAACTTGGAATGGGATTTAGAAAGGTTTATGATATATTCATATTTTTATTATATTATATGGTAGAGCCGCAAAGGTCACATTATTTGATATGAGGGATAAATGATGATATAATTAGCTTGTTTTAAATCAAAAAATTGAAGAATCCAATAATTTAATGAAGGCATACAGCACTTACATTTTATATTATATCAAGGGTTATCTTATTATAGTTCTAAATCGATAAAAATGCACTGATATATTTAAAAAAAATGGAAAGAATTCCTTGAATTATGGAATAATGTTACAATGATTTTACATTAAAAGTAAAATTTTTATTCCAATTATATACTAATTATACCAGGGCCATCCTCAGCCCAACGTGATTGTTATTTTAATGGCTTTTGACCCACCTTGTTGCATACTTGGATTATGTGACCCAATCAATAGTCCCCTCGAAGCTTACTTCATCATGTTAGTGTCATGTGGGCTTGTAGGGGAGTGAAAGTTCAGATATCAGATGGGCCATGATAAACTATTTTTCAGTTTCTTCCTTTTATTTATTAGGCTTGTAGGGGAGTGAAAGTTCAGATATCAGATGGGCCATGATAAACTATTTTTCAGTTTCTTCCTTTTATTTATTAGGAGTGAAGGAAGTGGACTCTCTGCTTTGCGCTACATTCCTGCTTTGGCTTAATAATTGATATGCCATTATATTCTTTCCTATAAGTAGCTTCTTCAGAATTTAAAACTCAAAGTCAATGTAATACTTTAACTTTTCAATCCTAAAATTATTAAGAGTATCAATCTCAGTTTGTCCCAAATATGCTTAAAATAGATCACATATCTCAGCCTAACATGAGAATGGCTGAGATTGGCCTGACCATTTTCCTGATGTTTGTAAAAGTTGTAGGCTGTTGAATATCTTAACCATAGAATACAACCTATAAAGCCGAAGAATTTACAAAAGTAATTATCACACAACAAATCAACTGGATAATCAACTCTTCCTGCATTATATATTTTGTTAGCTATCAAGGAAATAATTCTTTGGAGCGAAAATCATGAGTTGGATACAGATTTGAAGATTTACCCCAGTTACACACCCAAAACCTCTCCAGTTTTGAACACACCTGTCCCACATTAGAGAAAATAATGCAAGAAATCCCACATCCACAAATAACAGAGCAAGGCTCCTAAGGTGTTTCCAAAATAAATATCTCCTGAAGTAGTTGTGCATGTTGCAACATTAGCAGCAATAATGGCAAATCTAGCATTAATGAAACATGCAGTAGACTAATGACTTCGAAAGAATGTTTTGACTAGAGACAATGACAAGTGGAAATAGTCTTCCTTGACCAGCCGCAAATCAGCAAGTGCGAAAATTCTTCTTCGTGAAGCAAATATTTAACTCTCATGATACAACTTTGTTGAAGTGCGTAAGAAAAGATCAACTAGAGTAAAAAATGTCAAGTTTAGGACGGAAGCAGTAAAATTATACAATCCCCTCCAAGAAAATACAGTGGCATTCAAGCCAGCAGCTGACCTTTTGCTCATTTTGGAGATAGTCGATAGCACCTCACCGTTAATCATGATGTTTTTTTTTTGATGTTTTTCCACTGGCGAAGTAAGTGTTGGGTTGGCACTCAAGAAGATTCCTTAAAGCTAGTGATGCATGAAGGGCAGCACCATAAGGAAGTACACTTCATTTACTGTGAAGTAGGTTGACTGCTCAGATTCAAGTTTTCCAAGTGTCTCTGTCACCACCCGCACCCAATATAGTAATTATGCAATGTAAAAGAACTTGATAAGGGAACACAGTCATCGCTACACCGAAATCCTCTCATAATCTTTAACTGATCGATTACCTGAGGTACACAACAAACTAGTGAGTATGAAACTTTGTAAGTAGCTAAAATTATAAAAATTGGCATAACACTCAAAATAAAACAATTAATGGCAATAACCAATTCAGAATATGACTATTATTAAATACTTATTCCATAAATCACCAATTACTGTTCATTTTTTGGTATATAAGCCACCAGTGCCCTACTAAGAAAGTCAGAAAATAGATTTCTCTGCGCGAGGGAACTGGTGCAGCGACGTCGAGTTTCTGATTTTCAATCCGTTGCAAATTTCAGTTTCGCGCTCCTCTGCCAAGAGAGAGGCACGCATGCGCCAACTCTCTATTCTCTCTTACTTGAGTCAGTGGAAGTGGCGCTCTAGCGCGAAAGATATGGCGTAGCGATGCCAATTCTCTGTCCATACTTCTATAGGTCCGTTGAAGATGAACTCCTGCACCATTTAATGGTGCTCCTGTGCCAACCCTGTATCATTATCAGATTTTCTAAACCAATTATTTACTTATCCAGTCACATTTCTAATTTCATAAATACCTATCTATGGATAATCAAACATGGCTTTTTCATGTCGAAGCTCATCACATATATCCATACATATGCCCACTTATATACACATGTCTCATTTACAAATAAGCTTTCCACAAATTTAACACATCCTCATGTGCTCCCATAAATACATAAATCATTCACACATGAGTTTCCATAAACTAGCTACATTGTTCATATGGATATCCATTTCACAAAATTTTTGGAAGCTTTCACAGAACAGTTACAGATACTTAGGAACAGTGCTATCTAAACAAGGTAGGACTTTTTGTTTTACACTCAGTTCCCATATACAGGCCCTAATCACTTTGCCACCTATTAGTGGCTTCCGGAGGCAAGGCATTGTTGTAGTGAGAATTTATCACATTCTCACATCGTACGAATCCACCATCACCCCAAAGGCGACAACCATATAGTTCTGCTGGATTCTATCCTGCCACACGGAACAGTACAGATACATTCAGAGGCCTACCCATAAAATAGCTCAAGGCTAGTCTGACAATCCAAGTGATATCGAACCCATGCTACCGAATTTCATCTAGAGAAGTACATGGTCCATACCTCTCCTCAAGCCATGGGAGTACGGGACAGTATGGATCCATTCAATTGTCTACACCTGAAATAGCACGAGGCTAGTCTGATAATCCGGGTGATACCGTGCCCATGCTACCGAATCTCGTCTAGATAAACACATGGTCCAGACCTCCCCTTAAGCTACGAGAGCCAAATATCCTAAGTTGTGACATGCCATTCACATATTAGTTTTCACATTCAGTCACATAAGTGAAGCTCTATATTATGCTTTCACTCACATATCACATTTTACATTTCAGTCACATAAATGAAGCTCTATGTCAAGCTTCTAATCCAATCACAACTTGTCACAATTTATTCACTATAATGCTAGCATTTAACGATATCACGTTTCATATTTGACATTCAATATATTCCCATGGACTTGGCATATAATTTCAAATTCATGACACATCAAAATATTGCAGTTCACTTTCATAATTGAGGTTTTACGTAGGCTTCTCATTAATCACATATGCTTTCATAAATACAATAAGCCTACATATTTTATAAACACTTATGGATGTGCACAATCTATACATTGGCATCATTCTTACACACATAGAAACCTATTGACTTCTTTATTATTGCCAACCCTTCCATTACTCTTCAATGTATTTCAAACATATCGTTGTACAACTATATCTATGTATAACTGGTCTCATTCATTTTTCACCCATACATATTCATGGAACTCTTATACACATGGTATTTCATAGACAATCATTTGTCACGCCATCTCACATGAGGAAATAGTATCCTCGAATGTTTGGCATGTATTTCATTCTTCCTATACATACGTCGTTTCGTTGGCAAATTATTCAAGCTATATCATAACAAATTCACATACATGAGGGCAAATTCACATTTCTACATCTCACACGCACATAATTTACACCAACATATAACTCACATACACATCAAAGTGTGTGAAATCACAAATTTTATTGATCACTATAAACCCCAATCAAATCATTTCCCATATCAAGGTTCATGTATTCATGGCCCCATCCACATTCCATCAACTCATTTCACATATATTTACACACACAATCATTAAACACATTTTATTAAGAGTTAATGTCTGTTGTGTCCTCAGAAGGGTCTAGCTACTTACCTGATTAGCCTCACCTCTTAATTTTGTTTTCATGTATTTCTTGCTAAGCAGTTGTTTAAAGTTCATCCCTTCTTTTTCTCCTTCCTCTTTGGTAACCATTGCCATAGTGATGACACACTGATCAGTGTCCATTTAGAAGTCATTAAATCCCTTATAGGTTAACAATAATTCAACTAACCAATAACATCATTTATTAATCTCTATCACACAACATATTGGTTGGATTATTATAATAAGAGGTTATTCATTTCCAATCATCACCAACCTTCATGAAACTCAATTAGACATACATATTATAGTCCATGAATTTTATTGAGTCAAAATAAGGTCATATACCCCTTGAAAATCTTTAATTTCATTCATACAGCAAATCTATCTGCAGACCTCTCAATAGAACAGTACAATTTTGAAGAATTTTATAAAATTCTATAATAATCGAATGTCTACCAAACTTTTCAGTCTAAAACTAGACACATATAAGAGTCATTTCATCAAAAATCATGATTTTCTAAGGAGTTTAAGGCAGTCAAACGGAATTTATTTCACATACTCTGTTTTGGAACTTAACATTCACAGTTCTTTAAGTCCAGATTTGAAAAATCATAACAATTCATACACAACTCCGAAAACCATGAAAATTTACAGTCTAACAGAAAATATACCAATAGTTTGCATATTAAAAATCAAGAAATTTTACAAAGATTTGCCCCCTCAAATCAAGTTCATTCTCTCTGCTCTGTTTTAAAACAGGAGAATTCCCAAATTCAAATCAGAATTTCAAAAATTCATTACAATTCACACACTACGAATTTTTAAGTGTTTAAAAATTATATAAACTCCTTGAGGTGTCTAGTTTATCATATAAAAATTTCAGAGTCAGCAAACAACCATGGAATTTATGAGAATTTTCGGACTAACCCCTGGTTCATTAAAGAGGCTCTGTAGGAATTTCACTCAATCATGTTTCCTAACTTCCTAAACATCATCCCTTCTCCTTCAATATACCATAACACATATAATATCATGTTTTCACACAAATTTCAAAACGTGCATAACACAATCATTTCATAGTTTATAACATATCATGTTAATATCCTGTAAAAATAATGGAAGCATGCAAGGAAATGGGAGGAGAAGTTGATTTCTACCTCTAGTTTGTTTCTAGATTTCTTCCTCTTGCTTAATTTGTTGGCAACAATGGAGGAGAAAGAGATGAGGGCTAGTTGCAGGGATATGATCAAAATGAATACATTTCTGTAGAATTTTCACACACACACACACACACACACACACACACACACACACGTCACAGTCTCATTCTTCACACACACACACACACACACACACACACACACACACACACACACACACACACACACACACAACACACACACACACACACACACACACACACACACACACACACACACACACACACACACACACACACACACGTCACAGTCTCATTCTTCACACCTAGTGAGAAGAACTATCTAGGCTTCACTTCTTGGTAAAACGCAAAATCGTTAGCTACTGTCAATGGTCACACACATGTCACACACACACACACACACACACACACACACGTCACAGTCTCATTCTTCATCCCTAGTGAGAAGAACTATCTAGGCTTCACTTCTTGGTAAAACGCAAAATCGTTAGCTACTGTCAATGGTCACACACATGTCACAGTCTCATTCTTCATCCCTAGTGAGAAGAACTATCTAGATAGGCTTCACTTCTTGGTAAAACGCAAAATCGTTAGCTACTGTCAATGGTTTCATGTCTTTAACTTTGTGAATTCCAAGCATATCTCCAGCAACAATCAGGAAGTATTCATGCAAGCCTTTGTCATTTACAGTTGGAGGAGAAAAGGGTCTGGCATTTTCTACGAAATCAACAGTCGCGCTGCATCACTGCACGACAGCTTGCCCTTTGATTAACTGTCAATGAAATGAACCAACCCTTTTTGATAATAGTAGATACTTTTTTGAGGAAAACCCTTTAAAATGTTTTTGCTCCTCATTCTCCCATCATATCTTAAACAATACTAGCACAACCAATGTAATTGATACCAAAGCCATGATTGCAATTTCCAGACTATAAAAGGAGATGCCATAAGTCCACAGGATCCATTCATTACAATCTATTCAAAAATAAAGAATTATCCGGCTAAAATGTCATCTCAAATGAGAAAAGTAATGCATGAACCTCGTGGGAACCTTTTAGGTCCCAAATTGATAACTATAACTTTTATATATTTGCAATTATAAATGCTACGCACTTTCTAGTGTTGGATCAAATTATTGGACATTCGGCAAAGCTGTTACTAAAAGATTAAATTATTCAATTACTTACCTCGTCAATCCACTGTCTTAATTGCTTAAGGCTTTCCTTTGACAAGGCGTGGAAGGTACCACCAACTGTAACTGAATCTGGAATGACATTTAATGCCCCACCACCTTGAAACTTTGCGACTGTCACTACCTACAAGTGAAAGCCTAATTTTAAGAAACAACTAAGAATAGTTTAGTCATTTGACGGACATGCTTCATATTAATGAGCTATACTTCTTAGTAAAAATATATATATATATATATATATGTGTGTGTGTGTGTGTGTGTGTGTGTGTGTGTGTGTGTGTGTGTATATATATATATACACACACACACGCACACATAAGATGTAGAAAAGCATCATAAATTATTTAAATGCAAACTCTCTAGGAGCACTTCTACCAAAAGCAATTAGAAGAGCAAAACAGTTAAATGGCAAAAATCATATCCGACGAAGAGGTGTCAAAAGATATGTATTCAATCAAAGCCAAATAACAAAAGTGGGTATCAAAGACAGTGACTCTTAGTGGATAGTCCTAAATACATCAATTACTCAGAGTTGAAAGCTTCCATTTTCTACCACTTTGGGATTTGAAAGCACGCTTTGTGCAGCATCCTAAATTGACCATGAGAACAATGGCCTTCACAATGTACATACAGATAGTTCTTAACTTCTTTCTGCTTATTTGCAGTGGACCCAACGGTTCCCCTCTGTATGGCTGGCTTTTAAGCAGGATCAGTATTACGTCTGCACGTTGAGAGTACTTCAATAACCAATTTCTTTTGAGCCAGACAGTTTGCCACAAAAAGGCACAGAACGGTTCTGTAGCCAGTTTGAGAAGCACCTGGAAAGGTGCATCTCAAACACTATATGCTTTACAGAACTAAGCAACATTGCCTAATTTTTTATAACAGCGTCTAAAGAGAACCAAAACCACCTAAGGTACAAAATCCATCTAAAACATTCAGATCCTTAAGCAAATTAGAAAGGCCGATGTGAAAAAACATCATAGCATAGAATTTACACGTGCATGTCCATCATAACAAGAAGATTAAAAGAAAAGCTAAAAAGCATGTGCAATAAACTGATCCATCACATTAGAAGTAATGAAATTGACCTGTGAGTCGAGTGGATTAGCTTCACGTGAAACTAGATGTTGTAAACTAACAATCACATTAGAAGCAGCCAAAATTGGGTCTATAGAATGTTGAGGATTTTACATTAGTCTTATATCCATATTGTGGCACATCTAAATCATTCTTGCTATTTTTCATGATGCAATGTCACAGGGACTTTTGATACCTAAGCAGATTTAGTCTTTAGCATATCTTTGTTCATGTAATTGTTTTCATGTTATCTCTCTTTTGGGGATATTAGCTGTGCTTGTTAATTGCATAAACTATTAAATTATTAAATGACATAGACAAAAAAGCAGTAAACATAAATTTTGAAAGACAACATAATTGGGACAAAGGATTACTGCGTGTAGAGAAAGTAGTTGCGCTTACTCGAAATATCTAGTTTTAGCTAGATTAAGTGGAGATGAAATTTAGTACTGTAAAACCCCAGTTGCTGGGATCCATATGGCAGCATTGAAAAACTAATTAATGGTTGTTTCAGTACATGTTCGACATATTAATTTTCTCATAATACAAAAAAATTTTACTTTTCGATGTTGCTTTGCTTCATGATGCCAAGGTCTTTTGTCTCCCTAGGAAAACGTACATAAAATTGCATTCTTTTTCTCAAATTGAGTCATGAATCATATGTGAACTCTAGAATTTGCGTATCTAACACAGTTTTTATATTCTGCATGAGAGAGCTAACCATAACTAGCAGTTAAAGGCAAGGAAAATTCCAGCAGTTAAAATTTTCAGTAATTTGGAGACCCTCAACTAGTAAAATATGTCTCCCGAACATATAAGGAAAACTGCTGATGTCTCTTGCATGTGTATGACACTAGCCAGGCAGAATTTAGGCTTGATTCTTATTGGCATGAACAATAATTTTCAGGAACTTTTGCTTGACTCGTCATATTTACCATTTTAAATTGCGTATATAATCAAATAGCTGCTTTATTTTTAGACATAGTGAAAGTCGATCTGGCTTATTTATTTTCAGTATTCATCCAATCGTCTCATTGGGTGACTTTAAGAGTACGTTCCAGGAATTCATTATATACTTTTGGATGGTGCTCAATGTTATGGAAAATCAAACACTTACCCTGTAGCAAATCTTGGTTTCTTTTCATCTCTCCAATTTCTACTATTCCCTATTGTATTTGTATGAAATGCAAACTCAACAGTTTTTGAAATTTCTTTAAGTTAACTTTAACTATTAACATGTTACAGCAAGTTAGTCTCAGTGAGAACTATCATGCGATTGCAAGAGATCAACATTGTTGCATTGACTTCATACATAGTGTATGATAAAAACAGTAAGCCTATGATGTCGACGAAGATGGAGTTGTTGGAGGAAACAAGGCAACCGAGTAGGCTTAGAACCGGGGCGGGGCAGGTACGGGGTAGCAGGTATCCAGTACCGGCCCGTTCAACTTTTTTTTTGCCCCGCCCCGGCCTGGCCCATTGCCCCTTTGCGGGGCGGGGCAAAAAAATTTTGAGCGGATCCAGACCTGCCCCGCCCCTATTTATATTTTTGTCACACCCCTATAATCTTTACATTTTTACAGCTTCATCTCTCGTAACATTTACATCTTTGCAATAACTCCTTTCTCAATTTCTTATCATATCATTTATAACTATGATCATTTTTTAAAAATCATAAAAATAATAAATCTTCAAACTAAAATCAAAATGGTTGTATATTACCATTTGATTTTATTAGTAATAATGTTATATACTATATTAGAAATAATGTTAAAAGTGTATTATTACTTATAAACTCGTTAATTGATAATTTTTCAAATAGTTGATAATACAATTAAATAATTTTTCAATAGCATGTTGATTTAGTTTCAATCTAATAATAGTAATAATATAATTGACATATATCAATTAATTAACATTATATATTTATGAAACACTAATAATTTAATTAATTAATTTAAATTACAATAAATCATATATTTAAGGTTTTAAGATTATTTTTATCATATTTCTATTTACATATTTAGAAAATAATATATTGATTATATTAAAAGTATATATTTTTAAAATAATCTTATTAATATTGTAATAATTTCATTAGTATTTAACAATCTATATCAATATTGTATATATTATATAAATTCAATTACTATAAAATACAAATATTTTATTTTGTCATTATAATATGACTAAATTGATGTTAATATACTAAAAGATGTTAATTATTAATTAAAATATAATTTTTATTAAAGTATTTGCATTGTTTGTAAAGTTATTAAGAATTTATAAATATGAAAAATTTAACAAATATAACCCAAAAAAATTAACTAACAGTCCTAAAATTTTAAAATTTTATAAATATACCCCTAAATCTTGCGGGACGGGACGGGTCGACGGGTCCAAGAGGTTGGACCCTCCCCGACCGGTGCAAAATTTTTTTGCCCCAAACCCGCCCCTATGATGCTCCAGAGTGGGTCTTGATCCGCCCTGTTGGTCCGGGTCTGACCGGGCCGTGGACCCAACGGGCCAAACGCCCATCCCTACAGCCGAGGTATCCCTAAGTTCTTGATTTCTTACTCTATCTAGATTCTAACCTGATGGTGTCAATTGCCATGCTTTTATGCAAGTGGTGTTTACAATCCATTTACAGAATGCTACCTCATAAGGTTACACACCAATTGTACAGCACATGAAGCATCAGATGGAGAGAGTTTCTAGTAGAGCTACCGCACTTGAGCAAAATTCTTTTAAATGTCTTTTTTCATTTTTAAGGTGAACGATAAATATCCAATTATGACATGTTAAGCAATTTAAAAAATAATAAATATCAAATTTTCATTTTAATAAAACTATGTAATAATAGATATTTAGATTCTTTAATTGCGAAAAATAATGAATATTACTTACCATTTAAAAATTCTAAACAAGTGTTTTTAGCGGCCACAACTGTTTATCTTAAAACATAATCTTATTGAATATGACGTTAATCAAGTTCAATTAAAATTTCTGAATGAGATATTTCAGTAACATGTATTTGCATCATTTCTTTATTTATTTTTTGAGTAAGTGATACTAGCTGTTGTTGGAAGGCGCCAGGAAGCAAGTTATAAAAAGAAGACTACAAGAGTGGAAGGACCATTTGAGATGATGGGATCTACTGCAGAATCAGAGAGATCAAACTTCAATTTCAATGTATTTTTGGAACAGTAATGCCAAGAAAAAAGAGATCGCATTCGCTAATACAGGAAACTCAGTCTTGGCACCAGACTTTAAGGCTTCAGCTCAGGTTTCACTTGTGAAAGCAGAGGAGTTCTTATTAGATATCACTTGGAAAATTTTCCCTTAACCAAATTAATCAGTTTGTAAGATGCCCTTCATAGAAATTAATGTCTCTATCATGTAAAGCTAATTGTTTTGATCATCGCCTGCAAATAAACTGACCCTGAAAAATGCTATTTACAGAAAAGGTTAGAAAACAGAATTTTTAGATATGAAATCTTTTAAGTAGGACAAAGTGCAAATTAGAATCCGGTAAAATTTCTCCATCAGCTGAATAATCAATAATTGGTCGGTAAATTCAAGGTAGGTCAGATTTTTAATTCAGAAATTAGAAATGCAAGGCATAATGATGAGCTGTGAATTGTTTGCTGGCAATCCGAAATAACATTTAATGATTTTCTTTTGAAAAGCACAATTTAAAGTGCATATATTTATGATGGTATAACTTCATTGGTAAATTTTTAGTAATTTGTAATACCTTGTGAAACCTACAACTTTCCCTCATGCACATCACTGGGATCACCCTTCTTCCTACATTCATTCTAAAATTAAGACAAAAAAACGAAATTTAACATCCCCAAAATTTCCATCTAATTATAAGATTAATAGTTAATCAATTAATTAAATTGTAAACTGCGAGACAATTTTTTTGGCATCTAAATTGAGTTAGCAAAGAAAACTCAACTACAGTATAAAAACAAGGTTTGGTAGCAGGGGGTGTGCAGAAAATAAATTAATCAACAATTTGTCTTCATCGATTGATATTCGTAGGCCTTCTGAGGTAGCATAGTAAATGTTATAAGATATTAGCACCAGTATTCTTCTTTCCCAATAAAGAAAGACAAGAGGAGATTATAAATGCAGGACTTGAATAACTTATTAAGATTATAAAATTAACAAGTTGGTGTTTAGATTTTTTTTTTTTTGCAGCCTTCAATACGTAAACTCATTAGCAGTTTACTAAAATCTGATCCAAAACAAGATCAGACAAAACTATATAATTTATTTTCGGATAAAGTAAGCCAAAAAGGCAAACTAAAATAAAATAATGCCATAGATTCCTACGTTTGTTCCCTTGCCCGATAAAAACTATATGGAATTTAGTAGCGATATTAAACTTTAAGGATATCAAATATTTAAGTTTTTCAATCCTTTTTGAATCAATCACCATCACGAACAAAAAGGCAAAATAAAATAAAATTATGCAACAGATTCTTCTATTTGTTCCCTTGCTCTATATAAGCTATATATATGGGTTGTAGCGGCAGTAGCAAACCACAAGCATATCAAACATTCGAGCTTTACAATCTTTCTTGAAGCAATTACCATCATTTGAAATGGCTGAAGCTCTCGTTTCCATTGCCTTGGAACAATTGGCTACACTCACTCGTCAACAGACCGAAGGAGGGGCAAGACTATTTGCAGATGCTGAGGAAGTTGAGAAGATCAAAAGCAATTTCCTGGCAATTCAAGCTGTGCTCGCGGATGCGGAGAACAGAGAAGTGATGGAAAATGCTGTGAGGGATTGGTTGCACAAGGTTAAAGACATATCCTACGACATTGAGGATGTGCTGGATGAGTGGAACACAACAATTCTGAAATCAGAAGTTCAGAGAGCTGAAAATGCTTCTAAGCCTTTGAGAAAGGTAAGTTCCCTCATTCCTAACTACCTTAAGCAATTTGTTTTGCGTGATGACAATGGTATCAAGATCAAGAATCTTGATAAAAAACTAGATGTTATTGCTGTGGAGAAAGATAGGTTCAAGTTTAGCTCAGTTGCAAAAGGAGCTAAAGAACTGGCAGAACAACAAATGAATACCTCTATTTTTGATAATATAGAGATTCATGGAAGAGATGAAGATAAGAATATAATAGTAGATTTGCTTTTGACTCAACGTAGTCAACAAGTCCTTCCGATCATTTCTATAGTAGGGATGGGAGGATTGGGCAAGACCACTCTTGCCCGTTTAGCTTTCGATGATGATAAGGTGAAAACCCATTTTGATAAAATGGTATGGGTGTGCGTTTCTGAGTCTTTTAATGAGACGAGGATTGCCAAAGCAATCCTGGAATCTCTTACAAATCAAGCACCAAATTTAGTTGAATTAGAAACTATGCTACAAAAGATACATCAAACTATTGAGGGAAAGAAGCTCCTTCTTGTTCTTGATGATGTGTGGAATGAAAATCCTGAAAACTGGGAACAACTTAAACACACTCTCAAGTGTAGTTCTCCAGAAAGTAGGATTTTGGTAACCACACGTAAGGAAAATGTAGCAAATATCATAGAAACCACCCACAAGATTTCACTAGGGACATTATCGGAGGATGATAGTTGGTCATTGTTTTGTCAAACTGCATTTCTAGGGAAAAGCAATGAAGATTCTGAAAAATTGAAAAAAGTTGGTAGAGAAATTGTCAAAAAGTGCCGACACTTCCCTCTTGCCATGAAGACTTTAGCAAGTCTTTTGCACTTGAAGACAAAAGTTGAAGAGTGGCAAGATGTCTTAGACAGTGAAACCTGGAAAATAGAAGAGGTGAAGCCACGACTCCTTGCACCTGTGTTATTGAGTTATAATCATTTCCCCTCTATGTTGAAAAAATGTTTCTCATATTGTGCCATTTTTCCTAAGGGTTATGAGATACAAAAAGATGAATTGATCAAGTTGTGGATGGCTCAAGATTATCTAAAGGCAGAATGTAATAAAGATATAGAGCAAGTTGGTGAACAGTATTTTAAAATCTTAGCCATGCATTCTTTCTTTCACGATTTTGAAAAAGATCAATTGGAGCATATAACAAGTTTCAAAATGCATAATAGAGTTCATGATTTTGCTCAATTTCTTGCCCAAACTGAATGTTTTTCAATAGAGGTTGATGATTTTGGAGAATCCGAATATGAAGCTTCTTACAAAAACTTTCGACATTCAATGTTAAAGGTTCAAAGAGGTGGTTCATTTCCTAGCTCCATTTACACCCAAAAAAGTTTGCGTAGCCTTGTGGTTCAAGGGGTAGATACATGGGAACAGAGGGTAGCCAGTAGAGATTTATTGAAAATATTTGATCAGTTGACATGTCTAAGAACCTTAGATTTGAGTGAGCAGTTCATCGAAGAAATTCCAACAGAAATAAAAAATTTAATGCATTTGAGATATCTCAAGTTATCTCAAAATTATGCATTAAAGATACTACCTGAGACATTATGTGAGTTGCATAATCTGCAAATCTTAGACATTAATGGTTGTTGTAGTCTCCAAAGTTTGCCTCAAGGAATGGGAAAGTTAATCAACTTGAGACATTTGGAAAATATGCACACTTCTTCACTATCTTTCTTGCCAAAGAGCTTCGAGAGGCTGAGTGGTCTTCGTTCGATAAACGAATTTGTTATCAGTGATGATGCCTATGGTAGCAAAGCATGTTCCTTAGATTGTTTAAAAGACTTCAACAAACTCCAGAAGATTGGCATAAAAGGCTTGGGATACTTGACGGATGTTTCCAAGGTTAAGGAAGCAGAACTTTGCAACAAGAAAAACCTGCATTGTTTGAATCTATACTTCAACGGGAGCGAGGATGACAACAACCATGAAGAACTGCTGGAGGCATTGCGACCACCTCCAGAATTAGAGGATTTATCGATAGAAAACTACACTGGCAGCACTTTGTTCCCTGATTGGATAATGTCATTAACTGCATTGAGAAGGTTAAGTCTTGAGGGTTGTGTAAGTTGTGAGCATTTGCCTCCTTTGGGGAAATTACCATCCCTTGAATCTCTTGTAATATTCAATATGAAGAATTTGCAAAAGGTAGGTAATGAATTTTTGGGAATAGAAAGTGATGTCACATCATCATCGTCATCGGTTGTTACTTTTCCCAAATTGAAGTACTTGAATTTTAGCAATATGGATGAATGGGAAGAGTGGAATTATGAAATTGCGAAGAGAGGAGAAGAAGAAATTGCAGTCATGCCATGTCTTCAGACCTTGAGAATTTCGAACTGCTCCAAATTGAAGTCACTGCCAAGCCACCTTCATCGTATGGCAACATTGAAGATGGAGACTCGCTATTGTCCTCTTCTAGAAGAGATTCAGGGAAGTGATAGCTGATCATCAGCTACACCATTTACTGATTATTGAATTCTCAAGCACCTACAATTGCCATGAACCCACAGGTAACTTTCTCCTTTTTCTATTTTTATTTAAAAAAGTAAATTATATAAGCAAAAAGGAAAAAAAATTAATTATAAGTTTTCCACACGAAATTGATTAACTTTCTTTTCCAGATGATGCAAACAAATACCTCAAGCTTCCTACAATCAAAGAGAAAGAAGAACCACTTTGATGCATTTAAATCAGCCATGGAGATGATCATAAAGCTATAGAAATGGGTAAATTAAAGATACAAGAGGTTAGTACAAATACCCTCTTACTTTTAACCTCTCAGTTTGAGCTATGAATTGATTTCTTGTGCTTAATAAATGGACTGAGTTTTTTCACATCCAACGTACACAATTACTTTCTTATATTAATCTTGCGGTGTCGAAAAGGCTCCATCAACTAACTAGCAAATGTCGTCTTTTGTTAGATGCATGTTACATGGACTAGGTAATTTGCCATTCGGCAGCTTGTATAATCTTGTATAAAAAATTTCATACATCACAGTTGTTCTTGCTAATTATTATGGTTTAATGTTTACAGGAGAAGATGGTTTTGATTTTCACAACATATTCGAGAGAAGGAATAGCAAGTGGGATATCAGCTGGTGGAGATTTTGTGGAAATTATGCTGTTTACTCTTCCATAATTAGATTCCAAGCTTGCGTATGTATGTTGATGATAGATGCTCAATATTGGCAAGAAGGAAAAAATATATATTTTTTTTCAATTGATAAATTTTTTTTTCCTTATTAATTTGATATTTTTAATGTGTATTCTTGCTTTTTAGACCATTTTCAATATCCTGAATCAGTTATTTAAGTTAGATATGAGTTGCATTCATTTCTTCTTTTATTCCGTTATTAATTTTGAGGCTGTTGTAGGAAGTAGGAAGGATCAAAGAAGTGGGACCTTGGGAAGGAAATGGAGGAACCAGTTGGGATCATACTTTCTTCATGGCGGAAATGCATGGAGGCGTTGGAGCAATCAGAAGGCTAAGGTTTGCTCAAAGTCTCACTCTATTTAGTTTATGATATTCTTGTGGTTCAGTCATTGTTTTTGAGATAAAAGTTTGCTCAAAGTCCCACTCTATTTAGTTTATGATATTCTTGTGGTTCGATCTTTGTTTTTTAGGTAAGAGACTGTGTATCAGATCCATTAATGCCAAAGAGCTACATGGATTTGCTGGTTTCACTGTAAGTTTTTATTTGTTTCAGATTACAGCTGCAATACACAGAGGAGTTGTAAATCAGTGTGAGTTGCCACAACGACCAGATCCCTTACATTTAAGAGCAACATACAAGAACTTTTGGCCCTTTTGGATTTGAAGAATGAACCCCATTATTTGCTCCGTAGATGGAGGCCATGCTTGTTGTTGGTTTCAAGGGAAGAAGTAGCTGGTATTTTGATGCATTTGGTTTCGATTTATCAAATGTACGATCAAAAAATATAGCTCTTTCAAATGGCTCAAATTTAAGAAACTTCAGAAACTTGCAAGCACATGTTGGAAAATAAATCCAGTTACATAGCATGTCTTTAATCATTTGAGGCCATCCCAACATGATTGCTGTTCAATGGCTTACCCAGCCTACAACTTTTGGATACTTGGATTGGGTCACCCAATCCACATTGTTTAAAAATTGAACATGTTGGCGTTATGTGGGCTTGTGAAGAAATCAAAGTTCAGATGGGCCATAATAAACATTGTTTTTATTTTCGAAAGTTATCAGAGACACATTACATATTAATGGTGAAAGAAATTAAGATTAATATTTTATAATTAATTTGGTTTGTTGTGATGTACCTAAAAAAAATAAGGAAATTAATAAGAATCTTCATTAATCTCAAATTGTGTCAAAAACGTTAAATAAAATTCTGAAAATTATTAAAAATCAAACAAACTCTGCTCTTGTTATCAACAATCTTGACACTTAACTAACCTTAATCCAAGTTTGATGATCATAATCTCTAAATTAATTTTGAAGCAGAGTCACACATTTTACCAGTTAGTTAAAGAGATATGAGTCATTAAATCAACAAAGCTTCGAAATGCAATATGTTAAAACTAAAATATATTTAGCTTTCAAACAATAGCTAATCCACCTGGGCCATAACTTTTCAGAGTGTCAAATTTTTGTTTACTCTTAGAACTTATTCTTGCGTAAAGGGTCTACCGCTAACAAAAAGCAGTCAAATTCTTGCCTTGAAGCCTTCTAGTTTTGCATCAAATTCTTGGTTTGGCTTCATATCAAATCAATGCAATACTTTTCACTTTTCAGCCTTAAATTTCTTAAGAGGATTACCAATATTTCAGTCGGTATCCCACATGCTTTATTCATATCTTATGTCTCAGCTCAATATTAAAAGGCTGACACTGGCCTGGCCATGCTCATATCATAAAATTTGTAACTTTGGATTAATATATATGTTAACCATTGAATATACATATCCAATAAAGTTGAAGATCAATTTACTAAATCTAATTATTAAACGACAAATTAATCAGTTGACTAAATGAAGTCCATCCTTATAATCTTCTTGTAAGGTTTGCTTATAATAATTAATTCCTACATATTCTAGACCTGTGCAGTGAAAGCAAATAAGAATTATGGAAAGAAAAGAACATCTAATTAGTTAGTAGTCAGAAAGAAAGGAATATATACAGGATTGCTTGGAGAATAAGAATACCTTAACTACTATCAAAGAAAAACTTTGCTTTCGAGCTATCACGTGAAAGATTCATTGGGCTTCATTCATTCACTATAAAAGCTAAATGGAAGCTATGTTTCCAAAACTTAACACAACATAAACACACAAAAAAAATTCCATTTCCAAATCTTTCCTCACTCAATTACCATCATTCAATATGGCTGAAGTGCTTGTTTCCACAGTCTTGGAAAAACTGGCTTCAATCATGCATCAACAGGCAGAAGAAAGGATAAGACTGATTGTAAGCGTTGATGAAGAAATGGGGAAGATCACCCGCAATTTGCAAGCCATTCAGGCTGTGCTTATTGATGCAGAGAAGAAACAAGTGAAAGAGATTGCTGCGAGGGATTGGCTAGACAAGGTTAAAGACGTGTCCTATGATGTGGACAACGTGCTGGATGAGTGGAACACAACGCTTCGGAAACTACAAACTAAGAAAGCTGAAGAGGCTTTTATGCCTTTGAGAAAGGTATGTTCCCTCATTCCTTACTACCTCTGTTGTGGTAGGACATTTATTCTGCATTATGGCATTGCCGTTAGGATAAGAAATCTAGATAGAAAACTAGATATTATTGCTAAGGAGACAGATAGTTTCCAGTTTAGCTCGATTACAGAGGGAACAACAGAAGAAGAAGATCCAGAAAGACAAATGCCTACCTCTATTATTGATATAACAGAGGTTCATGGCAGAGATGAAGAAAAGAATAGATTACGAGATATGCTTTTGAGGCAAAGTGGTCACGAACAGGTTGTTCCCATCATTTCTATAGTAGGGTTGGCAGGAATTGGCAAGAGCACTCTTGCCCGGATAGTTTTTAATGATGATAAGGTTAAGACCCATTTTGACAAAAAGATATGGGTGCATGCTTCTAAGTGTTTTGATGCGATAAGTATTGCGAGAGAAATCCTTAAATCAATTAAAATTGGATCAGATTTAGTGGAAGTGGACCCGTTTCAAGAAATACATCTCTATACTCAGAATGAAAAGGTTCTGGTTATCCTAGATGATGTAGTGCTAGAAAATCTTAGAAATTGGGAAGAATTAAAGCACACTCTTAACAATTGTTCTGAAAGAAGTAGAATTTTGGTAACCATGCTTAAAGAAAACGTTGCAAAGGCCATAGGAACCACCCAAATGATGACACTAGGCACATTATTGTATGAGGAATGTTGGGCAATGTTTAGTGAAATTGCATTTTCTGAAAAGACCCGTGAAGAGTGTGAAATTTTAACAAAAACGGGTGAAGAAATTGTAAAAAAGTGTAAGGGATTGCCTCTTGCCATAAAGCTTTTGGCAAGTCTTTTGCGCTTTAAAAGAAAAATTAAAGAATGGCAAGATGTCTTAGATAGTGAAATATGGGAACTAGAAGATGTAGAGCAGGGGCTTTTACCATCTCTATTATTAAGTTATTATGATTTGCCCTCCATATTGAAAAAATGTTTTTCATATTGTGCCATCTTTCCAAAGGATTATGAGATAGATAAAGATGAATTGATCAAGTTGTGGATGGCTCAAGATTATCTAAAGGCAAAAAATAATAAGGATATGGAGTTAGTTGGTGAAGAATATTTTAAAATCTTAGCGATGCGTTCTTACTTTCAAGATTTTAAAAAAGACCTTCTCAATGATTTAAAAAGTTTCAAAATGCATGATGCAGTGCATAATTTTGCTCAATTTCTTACTCGAAATGAATGTTTTATATTAGAGGAGGATGGTTATGGAGAATCTAAACATGAACCTTCTTATAAAAAATTTCGACATTCAATGACAAAGGTTCATAGAGATGGCTCACTTTCTAGCTTCATTTACACCCAAAAACTTTTACATACTCTTGCGGTTGTGAGTGAATTCAGAAGGTACAAAAGTACAGGTTTATCTAAATTATTTGATCAGTTGACATGTTTAAGAACATTAAATTTGAGTGACCAAGATTTCAAAGAAATTCCAAAAAGAATAAATAAATTAATACATTTGAGATATCTTAATTTATCTCAAAATGCGTTTACAATATTGCCAGAGACATTATGTGAGTTGTATAATCTACAAATTTTAAACATTAGTCTCTGTTGGGTCCAAAAACTGCCTCAAGGTATAGGAAAGTTAATCAACTTGAGATGTTTAGAAAATAGGAAGACTCCGCTTACATATATGCCAAAGAGCTTTGAGAAATTGATAGGTATTCGGACATTAGACAAATTTGTGGTAAGTGAAAGTGATGGTGGTCACATTAGCAAAGTAGCATGTTCTGTGGAATGTTTAAAAAACTTGGAAAGCCTCCAAAAGATTAATATAAAAGGCTTGGGAAGGTTGAGGCTAAGGGGCGTTGATAAGGCGAAGGAGGTGGAACTTTGCAACAAGAAAAACCTGCGTGTTTTGACTCTAGGCTTCCAATATGGGAGTGAATATGGTGATCATGTAGGAGTTCTTGAGGCATTGCAGCCGCCCAGAAATTTAGAGAAATTAAAGATAAAATATTATAATGGCTGCACCCTGTTCCCTGATTGGATAACGTCATTAACCAATTTAAGAGAGTTATGTATCAAGAGATCTGTAAGTTGTGAGCATTTGTATGGTTTGGGTAAACTATCATCCCTTGAATATCTTGAAATATGGTTTAATCGAAGAATAAAAAGAGTGGGCAGTGATTTTCTGGGGATAGAGAGTGATGTCACATCGTCATCTTCATCACTTACTATTTTTCCCAAATTAAAATTTCTCTGGTTTTATAACATAAAAGAATGGGAAGAGTGGAATTATGAAATCAAAGAGAGGGGAGAAGTTGAAATTACCATCATGCCATCTCTTCAGACGTTGAAAATTGAAGACTGTCCTAAATTAAAGTCACTGCCAGACCACCTTCGTCATATGACAACGTTGAAAATGGAGATTCGTGATTGTCCTCTTCTAGAAGAAGAAATTGAGAGAAGTGATAGGTCATCACCATCATTTGATGAAGAATTCTCTGAAATCCCAAACTTCGACTTGGATATGTTCAAAGAGATGAACTTTGAATTCTCAAGCAGCTAAAATCAACAATAACCCACGGGTAATTTTCTCTCTTTCAGTCAGATTTTTATTTTTATATTTTTTAATAATTTAAGGAGTAAAGAAAATTTTGGTAATTCTATGTTGTGCTCGTATTTACAATAGGGCCTAGGGTTTGCAAATTCATCAAGAAAAACAAAGTTTGACATTTGAAATAAAAAACACCACTCAACCTTCCAGAAATGCGTCACAAATAGTCCAATTGATGAAATTTGTTACTTGTAGATAAAGTCACAAGGTTAAAGTTGGAATTTCATAATATTGTTGTTGTTCATCTTCTTCCTCCGTTCTAAAACAAAGCCAATGAAAAAGAACTGTAGCTTTATTAATAGAGTAATGCTACACTTACAACATTCATACAACATATATACTACAACATACAACATAATATGGCAACCAACATGGCCAAAATTTATTGAAGGAGAAAAAAATAAAAATGGATTAGAGAAATTACATCTCCAATAAGATTTTGCCACTTAAGCTGCCACGTCATGTTGTAGTATATATGTTGTATGAATGTTGTAAATGTAGCATTATTGTTATTAATAACGAGCATTAGCTCGCATGCATAATTTAATCTAATTGAATAGCTATTTCTAACCAGGCAATGCAGATCCAAGTACATGGTACTGCGTTCCTTTCTCATTCATTTTCAAATGTTCATCCAACCCTACCGCTTCAGCCAACTCTCATGAAGAGAACTAGTTTCTGAATGGTGCTCAACTTGGAAGGAGGCACGTACCATACCATATTTATCAATTGAACAAGATCTGCCAAATCCTGAACACCATCGTTAATTTTACATTTGTGGGAAGAGACCACCATTGAATTCTTAAGCAGCAACGATTGCCATTTGTCACTGAGCCAGAGGTAATTGCCTCTCTTTTTTTTTTTTTTTTAATTCCAAGAAATAGAGAAATTTCGGGAAAATCTGTCATTTTGTGCTTGTAATAAGCTAACAATCAATGTTCTGGAAAAATAATGTAAGTATGTAAAGTGGGTAAAGTATAAACAATTTCATTGTTAAATGAAATATTATTGAAGAGCTGTTACTTAGAATCCTTCATAAAACTGGTCATTTATCCTATTTTCTAGTATTTTTTTTTTATCGTTTTCCTCTCTTTTTATTTTCCTTGTAGTAAAAATTAATTGTTTAATAAGGAATTGTTTAAACGTTTTTTGTCTGTGATGAAAGGTTTTATGAAAAGCATTTATCTATAGAAATACTTGTGCTGGGAATATTTAAGTTTGCTCTCTCAGAAGGAAGCGGCTTATTCACTTTATCAGTAAATAAAGTTTGTTTCAGTTTAAGCTGCAACATCGATAGGAGTTCTTAGTGCGAGTGGCCGCTACTGTCCTGTGGTTTGTGGAGCAAATGTCCTCTTCTAGAAGAAATAACAGAAGCGGTTTCTGATCATCATCTCTAGCGCTTACTGGATGTGAGCAAAGATAAGACCTTTGAATTCTCAAGCACTTATAATTGCCATTAAACAACAGGTAATTTCCTCCTCTTCTTCTTTTTCTTTTCTTTTTTTTTTTAAAATCTTTTATTTAAAAAATTTAAGAAGGAAAATTTTTTGTTACTTCTATGTATCTCCTACTAAATTAGGTATCTTTTCCAGATGATGCAAACAAGAATCTCAAGCTTCCTATGACCCAGAGAAAAGAAGAACCACTTTAATGCTTAAGTCAACCATAGAAGTGATCATAAAGATATGGAAATAGGCAAATAATACAAGAGGTTAGTATAGAGTACCTTTCTTTCAATCTCCACCCCTTGGATGTTGCTTGTGCTTTAGTTCATTGGACTATGTTGTATGTCTCGCATGAACTTGTTTGGCTGTTATTATTTAGTCATTGGCGGAAGTTTAGTGGCTTTAATCTTAAGAGTCAAAGTAATCGTCCAGTGCTCATTCTTTTATTTAATTTTGGGAGATTGGCAATTGTTTTGGCAATTGCTTCTGCTTTATTTTAGGCATGGCCGTTTATAAGGGTTTTGGGCTATGTTACCTCAAAATTAGCTTACCACCCAGTTTGGGCTACGATCATGATTTCTTGGGCTTAATAAACTGACTGTGTTTTTTCATATCCAACACACATAATTACTTTCTTTTGTAAGTTCTCTCACTAGGTTGTTAGTTTTTTTATTTTTTACTTTTTTGCATGTCAAGAGGCAAATAGTAATTCAGTGAAGACATATTGGGAAGGAAATGTTTGATATCAGACAACATTGCAATGTGAAAAGGCTCCATTAAGTTGTCATGGTTTGATACCAAGAAACAACATTTTGGACTAGGTAATTGACGACAGGACATTTTATTATATCCATATTGCGGCACTTCTAAATCATCCTTGCTAATTATTATGATTTAATGTTGCAGGAGAAGACATTTTTCACTTCTTAGTAGATTTATAGAGGTTTGTAGCATAGAAGAAAGAGAGAATAGTAAGTACGGACATAAGCTGGTGAAACATTTTGAAAAATCTGCTCTTTAGCTTTTCTTTGTTTCTGTGTCTTTGTGTGCCTTCAAGAAATAAAATATGTCTTAAAGAGTATGAAATAAAATTGTGGATGGCACTAGTCAAGCGCGATTAATAGATTCTCATTGGCATGAAGAAATTGTCCTGTTTTAGGAACTCTAATTTTTCTCAAGTGCAAATTTCCTAAACATAGCATTATTAGTAAAGAAAGGTTGTTCAAATAGATAATCTAATGTTAATCTAATAAACTCATTAACTTTAATTTCTCTAAGCAGGTGATGTAGAACTAGTGCATCCAACTCTGTATCTTCCACCAAGTGCAATAGAGGGAACGTTTCAGGAACTTTGGGTCATCAAATCTCTGCTTGAAGCAAGACCCAAATTCGTTATCCTTGGATGGTGCTGAATATGAAATCAGGTAACGTGCCATTGCCGTTGCAGATTGTTCTCTACATTAGCATTACTTTCTACCAAAAAGCAGACCATGCCGTTGGTTCATATCACGTCTTGAATTCTTTTTCATCTCTAACTTAGTCAATTTAGTCTCACTCCATTTAGTTTCTGATCTTATTGTTCATTCTTTGTCTTTGTGATAAATGGCTTTTGCTATCAGTTTGCCAACTAGTTGAAAGCCACTGATAAGACTATTGCCAGATAGCTTCCTGGGATTTATGGTTTTAACAGTAATTTGTCATTTATTTCAGATTAAGCTGCAGCAATACCAAAGCAGAGTTCGTAATTATTTAAGAGCAACATAGAAGAACTTTTGATAATTTTCGATTTGAAGACGGAACCCCATTTATGTGCTGAAAGGATGGTGTAACATCCCGAATTATATAAATGGTCATGACATTAATGTGCTACAATGCATATTTGCAAATGTGTATGTGTTGGTGTTTAAATAGTATTGTGATAAAGTAAAGGTTGAGGATGTGTTTGAAAGATTGATAAAGTTTAAAGGCTGAACAAAATTGTGCATGAAGTTTATCTATGTGTACGGGGGTGGCCTGTAGAAAGCTCATTTCTCTTCTCTTTTTCTCTAAAACGTCCAGCCCTCCTCCCTCATTTCTCTCCAACAAACTTGCAAGAATTCAAGTGGGAAAAGAAAGAAATAGGCAAGGAGAGAGGTAAGATTCTTTCCCTTCTCCAATTTCTAGTAATTGGACATGAGAATTTGTTAAGGATTATTGTGTTATAAAGTGATTTATGATATTATTATGCTTTATATGTTCTAAAACTTTATGAAAACATGATTTATGGTGAGTTGTGGAAGATTCAAAGAGACTGGAGGTTGTTAGGAAGCTAGAAGTAGAATTTGAGTTTAAATCCTGCAGAGTTCTTTTCACTGAGCAGTATGGGATGCGAAAATTCTCATAAATTCAATGGTTGTTTGCTGGCTTTGAAAATTTTATACGGTAAACTAGACACATCAAAGATTTTATAGAATTTTGAATCACTTAAAAATTCATAGTGTGTGAATTATAGTGAATTTTTGAAATTGTTAAACTGGAATTGGAATTCCCCTCTTTTAGAACAGAGCATGGGGAACAAATTTTAATTGAGGGACCAATTCTTCATAAAACCTTCTAATTTTTGATATGCAAGGCCTTGAACATGTTTTCTTTTGAACTGAAAATTTTTATGATTTTTGGAGTTTTGTATGAATTGATATGATTTTTCAAATTTAGGTCTGTGAAACTGAAAAGTTCAATTTTCAAAATAGAGCCAGTAAAGTAAATTGCTTTTGGCTAGGGGTGGCAATTCGTGTTCGCGGGTCGTGTTCGTGTTGTGTCGAGCTATGACACGATAAGGATTAATCCAACACGAACATGACCCGTTTATTATTCGTGTCACTGTGACACGACACGAACACGACACGATTATTAAACGGATAATACGACACGACACGCTAACACGAATAATAAACGGGTCGTAATCGTGTTAGACACGAACACGACCCGTTTAACACGATTAAGACACGTTTACAATATTGACACGATTATGACCCGTTGACACGATTATGACCCGTTAACACGATTTTGATCCGTTAACACGATTATGACACGGTATAGAATTAGATTTCTAATTTTTGTTAAATGACAAAAATATCATAAGTTTTAAAATTTATTAGGTTTTTAAAATTCTGTTTTTATTTTAAAATTTGGATATATATAGGAACTAAAATGTCTAAAAAGTTTTGTATTTTTAAATTTAATATGTAATCGTGTCAATATTCGTGTTAATCGTGTTATCGTGTCAATCGTGTATAATATGTATTCGTGTTACTCATGTCATAATCGTGTTCGTGTCAATATTCGTGTTAATCGTGTTATCGTGTTAATCGTGTATAATATATATTCGTGTTATTCGTGTTACTCGTGTCATAATCGTGTTCGTGTCATAATCGTGTCGTGTCATTATCGTGTTCGCGTGTTGAAGACTCTCAACTCGAACACGACACGATTATTAAACGGGTTGACATCTTCGACACGAACACGAATATGCCAAAACCCAAACCCGCTTAAACCCGTGTCGTGTCAAGTCGTGTTCGCGTGTCGTGTCGAAAATTGCCACCCCTACTTTTGGCCAACTTGAACTTCTTAGAAAATTTTGATTTTTGTTAAAATGACTTATATATGTGTTTATTAATATATTAGAAAGTTTGGTGAAGATTTAATTGTTGTAGAATTTTATAAAATTCTTCAAAGTAGTGTTGCTCAGTTGAAAGACCTATAGGCAGAAATTATGTGAGGACAGAATTAAGGGATTTCAAGGGGCACATACCCTCATTTTAATCCAATAAAATTTATGGGATATAATATATGTATTTACATGACTCTCAAGAAATTTGGTGATGATTGGGAGAAGTATTCCCTTGCCACAATTGTCCCACCGACTTTGTGTATAGTATTGAATTGTTAGTATAGTTATTGGTTGTCTGAAATGGTTGCTAATTCACAAGACATTGATGATTTCTAGGTGGAAATCAAGATTTACGATGAAGCAAATCAGGTAAGTAAGCTAAATCGCTCTTAAGGGCACAATAAACTTATTGTTATGTTATATGTGGTATTTGTGCAATGAGATGTTGTTGAATGTTAATTTTGTTATAATTACATTGTTGTGTTTGTGATGTATGGAAAAATTGACTTTGAGCTTGTGTTATGGGATTAAAATGTGAATTTATGAATTGAATGTGATGTGCTAAGGAAGTTTTATGAATTTGAGTATGTAATGGTATTGAATTATGCCTATAATTTTGGATATGTGCTAGCATTTAACTATGCCTATGATTGTGAATATGTGCTAGCATTGAATTATGCTTATGATTTTAATAGGTGATGGCATTGATTTGTGCCCATGACTTTGAAATGTGATTGTATGGAATTATGCCTATGGCTTTGATATGTGATTGTCTGGAATTGTGCTTAAGGTCTTGATTTATGATGACCTAGAAATGGGCATATGACATGAAAATTGGGTATATGGAAATGATATTCGAGAAATTATGAATATTATGAATCATGCCTATTGCCTTGAGAACTCTAAGCTCTAATTGAGCATTTGATAGCATGTGGGCCACCTCTTGAAGGTTTTAGAAACCATAGTGTTATATGCAGACCGTTATGAGCAATTTCACGAAGGTCGCCTCTTAAAATTGCGTGGGGGTCACCTCTTAAGGGTCATGGAGGCCGCAAAGTGCCACGTGCTTGTCATTAGGATTGATTGAATAAGAGAAGGTTTGGACTATTATGAGTGACTTTAGACCATTATGATTGATTGGTACGGGGGCCAACTCTTGAAGATTATTAAGACCGCAAAGTGCGACATGCGACTCTATGAATGAGTGAGTGAGGGGAGGTTTGAATCATGTGTTTCCTTAGAAATGATTCGGTAACATGTGCCCCGTATCGCCCAGATTGTCAGACTAACCTTGGATTATGATAATATGCATCTTATGTGATTTATGATTGTGAATTCGATATATGAAGGCATGAGTTGAATTGTGATGTGTTATGTAAGTGAATTGCATGCTAAAACCTTGGAATACTGAATGCTTATTGTATGATTGATGCATAAGGGCCACCTCTTGAAATTGTGTAGGGGCCACTTCTTGAGGGTCGTAAGGACCGTAAAGTACTACAACACAATACAAAGCATCACAAGCGCAACTGTAATTGAAATGTGAATGTGTACACTTATACATGGGGGCCACCTCTTGAAGGTTTCAAAAACCACAAAGTGCCACACATAATACAAAGTGCCACATGTGAGAATTGTGATTGAATGATTAAGGGAATGTCCGAATCATAATATGGGATCAGTATCGCCCGGATTGTCAGACAAACCTCAAATTTGTGATAATATGTGTTATATGTCCCCAAGGTTATATTAAAACAAGATAAGTGAATATGTGAGTGAATATGTGAATGAAATAAGCACATATGTGAATGCGTTGTGACTATATGTGATATATGTGAATGTGTTATGACTATATGTGATATATGTGTACAGTTGTTGTAATATATGATATATGTGTACACTTGTGATAATATGTGATATATGTGTACACTCGTAACAATATGTGATATATATGTATGCACTTGTGACTCTATGTGATATATGTGTACACGTGTGATAATATATTATATACGTATCCCTAATGTTATGTAAAAACAAAATATGAGCATGTGTGTATGTGTGATGAAAGTAGCCTAAGAAAGGCTATATGACATGAGTGCATATATGTATGAACAATGTAGATTACTTGCGTTAAAAGGCACATGTGAAATGAGACAAAAATATGTGTATATGTATGTGTGAGAGGAATAACCTGAAAAAGGAAATTTGAATTGAGACAATTACATGTGTGGGTGTGTCCTTAAGGCCTTTGGGCTAAATTGAAATGAAAACTCTTATATGTGTATGAAGGATAATAATGGCTTAAAAATGGCACAAATGAGATGAAATGAGTGTGTATATATATGCATATAAGGAATGGAAACATGCCACAAAAGGCATAGATGGAATTAAGTAGTAACTATGTGGATTTGTAAGTAAGGAAATCTTGATAAGTGTGATGGCTGAACAGAGAGTTGGCGCAGGTGCGCAAGTCTTTTGGCGCTGGAGCGCCAATGTGAAGCCCAAAAAGTTTTTGAACGAGTAACTTGACACCCCTGCACTAGTCCTCTTGCGTAAGAGCGCGACTGTTGAATTTTGAATAGTAATATCTGACTTTTGAAGCAAGTAACTGGTAACTTGCAGGACAAACAATGAATATTAATTTCATATGTACTTGAGTTTTTGTTAAGTAATCTTTTCTAAAGCCTTTATCTAGCTTACTTATGAGTGATTACTCACTAAATTTTATTATGTGCATCAGGTGATTAATGTTGCTTAAGTTAAGGAGGATTTTGGCAGGACAACGGCGAAGTTCCCTTGACAAGCATAGGCCACTGTGATATCATATGTGTGTTGAGTATTATTTTAAGTCACATTCTAAACCTTTTAAGGTTTGGGATGTTACAGATGGAGGCCAGGCTTGTTGTAGGTTTTATTAATGGAAGAAGTGGTTGGTGACGCAATGCATTTTGTTACCATTTATATGCGAGGTGTTAGATGCATGTGACATGGACTAGGTAATTTGCCATTGGGCAGCTTGTATCAAAAAATTTATTCGTGATAGTTGTTCTTGCTAATTATCATGGTTTAATATTTGAGGGGAAGATGGTTTAATAGATTAGAGAGAAGGAATAGCGAGTGTGGTATCAGCTGGTGAACAATTTGTGGAACTTATGCTCTTTACTCTTTTCATAATTAGATACCAAGTTTGCTTGTCTTCACGGGAAAACCTACACTACTGTACAATTTTTTTTTTTGGTATTTAGATCATGAAATTATAGGCAGACTAGATGACTATGTATATTAATAGTTTCTTTATCTTCTGTAAAAGAAAAAACCATAAGTACAGTCTAAATTGGAATTAGGGTCACATGGTCTAATTTTTCAAGAATTATACGTTTTTGGACCAGTAAAATATGCCTTTTAGGGTTTAGTAGAAAGTTGCAGATATCTCTTGCCTCTGTGCGCTGATGCTAGATGCTCAATATTGTCAAGAAGGAAAAAAAAAATTTAAAAATATTTTTCAATTGATAAGAGAACATTTTTTTCCTAAATAATTTGATATTTTTAATATGTAATTCTTGCTTCTTAGACCATTTCAACGTCATGAATCAGTTATTTAAGTTAGATATGAGTTGCGTTCGATTCTACTTTTACTCCGTGATTAATTTTGAAGCTGTTGTAGGAAGATAGGAAGGATCAAACAAGTGGGACCTTGGAAAGGAAATGGAGGAAGCAGTTGGGATCACGCTCTGTTCATGGCGGAAAAGCATGGAGGTGTTGGAGGCAATCAGAAGGCTAAGGTTTCCTCAAAGTCTCCCTCTTTTTAGTTTACGATATTCTTGTGGTTCAGTCTTTGTTTTTGAGATAAAAGACTTAATGTATCAGTTTGCAAAGTAGTTGAGAGCCATTGATAAGACTATTAATGCCAAATGGCTACCTGCAGGGATTTGTGGTTTTCACTGTAAGTTTTCATTTGTTTCAGATTAAGCTGCAAATTCACGGAGGAGTTCTTAATCAGTGTGAGTTGCCTCAAAGATCACACTTACATTTAAGAGCAACATAGAAGAACTTTTGGCTCTTTTGGATTGAAGAATGAACCCCATTATTGCTCAATGGATGGAGGCCAGGCTTGTAGTTGATTTCAAGGGAAGTAGTTGGTATCTTGATGCATTTGGTTTCCATCTATCAAATGTACAATCAAAATGTATAGATCTTTCAAATGGCTCAAATTTAAGAAGCTCCGGAACTCGCTAGCTCATATTGGAAATCAATGGCTGTCGTGGCTGTAAAGAAATCACTGGAGAACAATACCCAGAGGTCCCAGACAGCTGAAGTTAAAGATGCTTTAATATGTACTAGTACCTTGCATGATGAAGGATCAAGCCGATTGTTTTGATTAAAGATTTAATTGTTATTCTTCTATTGAACACTATGTTCATGCTGATACTCCATATATACAAAGACTAATTTTTTAATAATGTGACTCAAGTTACATTATATGTCCTTAATCATTTGAGGCGATCCCACCATGGTTGATGTTTTTTTGACCCAGCCTACAACTTTTGGATACTTGGATTTAGGGGTGTGCAAATGGTAGGGTATGGTGTGGTATCGCCATACCATCCCCATACCCTACATATGTCGGGTTTTTTATTTTTATACCATACCATACCATTTTTTAATACAATACCATACCACATTTTCGCATGGTAGGGTAAGGGCGGGTATGGTATGGTATTATTCGGGTAGTTGACCAAATTGACCAGATTTTGACACTTTAAGTTCTTATTTTGACATTGTTTAATATTATGATTCATAAAGTTTGTACTAAATACAAAAATCAAGCAATTACACATCCTTAACAATACAAATAATCAAGTAACTACATATTTTATAACAACACAAATAATCAAGTAACATCATATTTATAACAATACAAAAATATCACGTAACTACATATTCCATAACAACACGAATACTCAAGCAATTACATGTCCATAACAACACAAATAACAAGTAAACTACATATCCGAATCCTTCCACAAAGTTCCAACTTCCAACCTTCAAGTCCAACCTTTAAATTCTACAAAGTTTCAATCTTTTCAACTTCCAATCTAATACAAATTTGAGAAAATAAAAAGGCAAAGAAAAAAGAAACTATAACACTCATACAAAAATATTTTATGTAACCAATTAAATACTGACACGTGGCATATTTTTTATTTTTTTAAAAAAGGTATGGTATGGTATGGTATTTTCGGGTATTTTCAAAAATACCCCCCTACCATACCATACCATGACAGATTTTGAAAATCTATACCATACCACACCCTATATTTTTTTTATACCCTACCATACCTCCACCATACCATGGCGGGTATGTCGGGTTCGGGCGGGTGATGGTGTACCATGCACACCCCTACTTGGATTGGGTCACCCAATTCACAATGTTTAAATATTGAACATATTGGCGTCATGCGGGCTTGTAAAGAAATCTAAGTTCATTAATAGTGAAAGAAATTAAGATCAACATCTTATAATTAATTATTGGAGTTGTTGTGTTGTACATTAAAAAGAAAAAAAAAACTGAAATCAATTTAAATCCTCATTAATCTTAAAATGTGTCAAAAACATTAAGTAAAATTCTGAAAATCATTAAAAATCCACAAAGCCTGCTCTGGTTATCAACAATCTTGACACTTATCTAACCTTAATCTAAGTTTGATGATCATAATCTCTAAATTTTAAATCTGAGTCACATTTTACCAGTTAGTTAAAGAGATATGAGTCATTAAATCAACAAACCTGGAAATGCAATATGTTAAAAAGTAAAAGATACTTAGCTTTCATACAATAGCAAATCCACCTGGGCCATAACTTTTCGGAGTAACAAAATAACGAAGAGGTTAGGAAATGCGTAATTTACCAAATTTTGCTTGTCAAATTTTTGTTTACTCTTAGAACTGATTCTTTGTGTAAAAGATCTACCCCTAAGAAAAGCAGTCAAATTCTTGCCTTGAAATGGCCTTCCAGCTTTGCATCATGTTCTTGCTTTGGCTTCATATCAAATTAATGCAATACTTAGTCACGTTTCAGCCTTAAAATTCTTAAGAGGATTCCCAGTATCTCAGTAGGTGTCCCACATGCTTTATTCATATCTCATGTCTCAGTTTAATATTAAAAGGCTGAGATTGGCCTGGCCATGTTCATGTCATAAAATTTGTTACTTTGGGTTAATTTATATGTTAACCATCGAATATACATAACCAATAAAAAGTTGAAGAATTTAGTAAATCTAATTATTAAACAAAATATTAGTTAACTAAATGAAGTCCATCCTTAAAATCTTTTTGTAAGATTTGATTATAATAATTCAATTCCTATATATTCTGTATCTGGTCAGTATAAGCAAAAATTAATTAAGAATTATGGAAATAAAAGAACATCTAATTAGTAATGGTCAGAAGGAAAAGAATATAGGATTGCTTGGAGAAGACTAATACTTTAACTAGAATCAAAATAAAACTGTTAGCTATTGTGCTTAGGACTGCTGCCACATTTAAATATTTTTTTGTTTTTTGTTCTGTTTTGACTATTTCAGAATTGGTTTCCTAGTCTCCAGGAGGTTGTTAAATATGGCCTAATTATAGGACATGATCTTAGTGGTTAGTAATTTTTAAGTCTTTAAATTGTAAGTACTGAATTCAATGAAATATATCTCTCTCTTCTTCAACACAATCTCTAGTCTTCTTTGCTGAAAAATTTTATCCCTTCAAATTTGTCTTTATTTTTCTGTTGCAACTTTACAAATAACAACAATTGGTATCAGAGCTTTCTTCTTAAGGAACCTGTGAGAGTCTGAGATTGAATTCAAGTGGAAGCCATAGACACAGAAGCTAGTTTTTCATCGATTGCTCCTCCAGTGTTCAATGGAGAAAATTATCAGATTTGGGCTGTGAGAATGGAGACCTACCTGGATGCACTGGATCTTTGGGAAGCTGTAGAAGAGGATTATGAAGTTCCTCCAATGCCAGACAACCCTACAATGGCCCAGATCAAGAATCAGAAGGACAAAAAAACGAGGAAGTCAAAAGCAAAGGCCTGTTTGTTTGCTGCCGTTTCATCAACTGTCTTCATCCGAATTATGTCACTCAAATCAGCGAAAGCAATCTGGGATTATCTCAAAGCAAAGTATGAAGGAAATGAGAGGATCAAAGGGATGCAAGTGCTGAATTTGATCAGAGATTTTGAACTGCAGAAAATGAAGGAATCAAAAACCATTAAAGAGTATTCTAACAAACTTCTAAGCATTGCCAATAAGGTAAGACTGCTTGGTTCTGATCTACCCGACTCGAGGATTGTTGAAAAAATCTTAGTAACGGTGCCTAAAAAGTTTGAGGCAACCATTACGACCTTAGAGAACACCAAGGATCTGTCCAAGATTACCTTGGCAGAGCTCTTAAATGCTTTACAGGCACAAGAGCAAAAAAGGGTCATGAGGAAAGAAGGAGTCATTAAAGGAGCACTGCCAGTCAAGCATCAAGAAGGAGGGAAAATGAGGAAGAAGAAGAACAAAAGGAATTTTGATACAAGTGGTAATGCTACAGCAAACAGCAACAAGAACAAGAAGTCCATCCAAAGGGAAATCATCCTCCATGCCAACATTGTGGCAAAAAGGGTCATCCTCCTTTCAAATGTTGGAGGAGACCTGATGCAAAATGAAGCAGGTGTAACCAACTTGGTCATAAAGTTGTGATTTGCAAAAATAAAATTCAGCAACAAGAAGTAGATGCTCAAGTTGCTGATCAAGAGGAGGAGGATCAGCTCTTTGTTGCTACTTGCTTCTCAGGCAGTGAGTCAAGTGGGAGCTGGTTAATTGATAGTGGCTGCACTAATCATATGACATATGACAGGGAGCTGTTTAAGGAATTAAGAAGCACAGAGACTTCAAAAGTCAGAATTGGCAATGGACAACACATAGCAGTCAAGGGAAAAGGCACCATGGCAATTGAAAGTTTTTTAGGTACAAAACTTATCTCTGATGTTCTCTATGTTCCAGAAATTGATCAAAATCTGTTGAGTGTTGGTCAGTTGATAGAAAAAGGCTTCAAAGTACATTTTAAAAACAAATACTGCCTGATAAAGGATGCATCTGGTCAAGAGATTTTCAAGGTCAAGATGAGAGGAAAGAGCTTCACACTTAATCCATTAGAGGAGCAAGCTGCGTTTCCTACTAAGGAAAGTTTCACGGAGATATGGCACAAGAGGCTCGGTCATTATTATCATCAAGGACTACTACTGCTTTAAACAAAGAAATTAGTGAGGAATTTACCTATTTTAGAAGATCATCTTCCTTACTGCCAAGCATGTCAATATGGAAAGCAACACAGACAATCATTTCCAAAAACAACTTGGAGAGCAACACAGAAGCTTCAATTGATCCACACTGATTTATCAGGACCACAAAGAACACCCTCTCTCAAAGGTAGTCTTTACTATATTGCCTTCATTGATGATTTTACAAGATTATGCTGGATTTTTTTCTTAAAATTCAAGTCAGAAGTGGCTGGAGTGTTTTGGAAGTTTAAGAAAATGGTGGAAAACCAAAGTGGCTGCAATATTCAACTTCTAAGGTCAGATAATGGAAAAGAATACACCTCAGAAAAATTTAATTTATTTTGTGAGGAAGCAGGCATTGAACACTAGCTTACTGCTCCTTACACTCCACAACAAAATGGAGTTAGTGAGAGAAGAAACAGATACATATTAGAAATGACAAGATGCATGCTACGCGAGAAAAACTTACCAAAACAATTCTGGGCAGAAGCAGCAAATACAGCAGTTTTTCTTCAAAACAGGCTTCCCACAAAGGCAGTAAAGAATCAGACACCATTCGAAGCTTGGTATGGATATAAACCATTTCTAAACTTCCTTAAAGTGTTTGGTTGTTTGTGCTTCACCTATATTCCTCAGGTTAAGCGTGATAAACTAGATAAGAAGGCAGTACAAGGCATCTTCATAGGCTACAGCACAATATCCAAGGCTTACAAAGTTTTTTAGCCCCAAACAGGGAATATTATCATAAGCAGAGATGTGTACTTTGTGAAAAATGAAGAATGGAACTGGGAGACTTTAAAAGACTTAAACCAAGCCTCAAATCAACTAAAGCTAAATTTTCCTGTCAGAAATGTTGAGGGGCAGAGAAATGAAGATTGGCAAAATCAGATGGTGGATAACATTCCAATTAGAGTCACTAGATTGCTTTCTGATGTTTATCAGAGATGCAACATAGCAGTTTGTGAGCCTGCAGGTTTTGAAGAAGCAAAAATTGATCAAAACTGGATGGTTGCAATGAAGGAGGAGCTGTACATGATCGAGAAAAACAAGACATGGCAGCTTGTTGACAGACCTCAAGATAGAAAAGTCATTGGAGTCAAATAGGTGTTCAGAACCAAGCTAAATGCTGATGGTTCCATCAATAAGCACAAGGTGAGGCTTGTGGTTAAAGGTTACGCTCAGATTTTTGGAGTGGACTACTCAGACACATTTGCACCAGTGGCCAGGCTAGACACCATTAGGCTGCTACTTGCTGTTGCAGCACAAAAGGGCTGGAAAGTGTATCGGTTGGATGTTAAATCATCATTTTTAAATGGTTTCTTACAAGAAGAAATCTACGTTGAACAACCTGAAGGCTTTGTGAAGAAAGGTGAAGAAGACAAAGTTTATCTCCTCAAGAAAGCTCTTTGTGGATTGAAGCAAGCTCCAAGAGCCTGGTACAGCAGAATTGACAATCATCTGCTAAGTTTAGGCTTTGTAAAAAGCCTATCTGAATCCACTATTTACATCAAGCACTGTGAGGTTGATATTCTTGTTATTTCTCTTTATGTTGATGATCTTTTGGTGACTGGAAATAATGCAGCTTTGATTGATGAATTCAAGCTGGAAATGATGAAAGTATTTGAGATGACTGATCTTGGATTGATGACTTATTTTCTTGGAATGGAGATCAAGCAAAGTCAAGATGAAGTTTTCATTTGTCAAAAGAAGTATGCAAAGGAAATTCTCAAGAAGTTTCATATGGAAGATTGCAAGTCAATGAGCACTCCTATGAATCAAAAGGAATACTTGAGCAAGGAAGATGGAACTGAAAAAGTGGATGAGGCACACTTTAGAAGTTTGATTGGGTGCCTAATGTATCTTACAGCAACAAGACCTGACATCTTGATTGCTGTGAGTATTTTATCTCGGTTCATGCATTGTGCAAGTGAAATACACTTGAAGGCTGCCAAGAGGGTGGTTAGATACATCAAAGGCACAATCAACTTTGGCATCAAGTTCAAGAAAAGCAAGGAGTTCAAGTTGTTTGGTTTCTCTGAAAGTGATTGGGCAGGATCTATTGATGACATGAAAGTACCTCAGGGTACTGTTTTAGTTTTGGATCAGGATTTTTTTAATGGAGTTCAAAAAAATAAGAAACAGTAGCTCAATCTACTACTGAAGCAGAGTTTGTTGCAGCAACAGCTGCTGTAAATCAAGCTTTGTGGCTTAGGAAGATATTAAGTGATCTTCATTTTGAGCAGAAAGAAGACACTAAGATCTTTGTTGATAATCAAGCTGCAATAGCTATTTCTCACAACCCAGTTTTTCATGGAAAAACTAAACATTTCAACATCAAGCTATTTTTCTTGAGGGAAGTGCAGAAGGATGGTGTTGTAACTCTTGTATATTGCAAAACAAAAGAGCAAATAGCTGATGTTTTTACTAAATCCTTATCAGTTAGCAAGTTTGAGTTCCTAAGAATGAAACTTGGTGTTTGCAGTCTCTAAAGCAAGGAGGAGTGTTAGCTATTGTGCTTAGGACTGCTGCCACATTTAAATATTTTTTTGTTTTTTGTTCTATTTTGACTATTTCAGAACTGGTTTCCTAGTCTCCAGGAGGTTGTTAAATGTGGCCTAATTATAGGACATGATCTTAGTGGTTAGTTATTTTTAAGTCTTTAAATTGTAAGTACTGAATTCAATGAAATATATCTCTCTCTTCTTCAACACAATCTCTAGTCTTCTTTGCTGAAAAATTTTATCCCTTCAAATTTGTCTTTATTTTTCTGTTGCAACTTCACAAATAACAACAAAAACTTTGCTTTGAGCTATTACGTGAAAGATTCATTGGGCTTCATTCTTTCACTTTAAAAGCTAAATGGAAGCTATGTTTCCAAATCTTATCACAATATAAACACAACAAACATTTCAATTTCCAAATCTTTCCTTGCTCAATTACCATCATTCAATATGGCTGAAGCGCTTGTTTCCAAAGTCTTGGAACAACTGGCTTCAATCACTCTTCAACAGATGGAAGAAGGGATAAAACTAGTTGAGGGCGTTGATAAAGAATTGGGGAAGCTCACCAGCAATTTCCGGGCCATTCAGGCTATGCTTGTGAATGCAGAGATAAAACAATTGAAAGTGGATGCTGTGAGAGATTGGTTAGACAAGCGTCAAGACGTCTCCTATGATGTGAATGACGTGCTGGACAGGTAGAACACCGCAATTCTCAAATTACAAATTAAGCAAATTGAAGATGCTTGTAAGACTTTGAGAAAGGCATGTTCCCTTATTCCCTACTACCTTTGTTGTTCCCTACTACCTTTGTTGTTGTAGGAAATTTGTTCTGCGTTATGACATTGACTTTAAGATGAGAAATCTAGATAGAAAACTAGATATTATTACTAACGAAAAAGATAGGTTCCAATTTAGCTTGATTACTAAAGGAACAATAGAAGAGGAAGAAGAACCAGAAAAAGAAATGGCTACCTCTGTTATTGATATAACAGAGGTTCATGGAAGAGATGCAGAAAAGAAAAGATTACTAGATTTTCTTTTGCGTCAAAGTAGTCAAGAACAAATCCGCGCCATCTTTTCTATAATAGGGATGGAAGGAACTGGCAAGTCAACTCTTGCTCACTTAGTGTTCAATGATGATAAGTTGAATGCCCATTTTGACAAGAAAAAAATATGGGTACATCTTTTTGAGTCTTTTTGTGAGATAAGGATTCCCAAAGTAATCAATCAATCACTCGTATATTATTCAACAAATTTAGTGAAACTGGAAAGTTTGTTGCAAGACATAAGCAGATATATTGAGAGGAAAAAGTTTCTTCTTGTCCTAGATAATGTAAGAACTGAAAACACTAAAAATTGGGATCAATTGAAGCACACTCTCAATTATAGTTCTTGAAAAAGTAGAATTTTGGTAACCACACATAAAGAAAATGTTGCAAATATCATGGGAACCAACTACATGCTGACACTAGAGACATTATTGGATGAGGAATGTTGGTCAATGTTCAGTAAAATTACATTTTTTGGAAAGAGCCATAAAGAGTGTGAAATTTTAAAAGAGATTGGTAAAAAGATTCTAATCAAAATTAAACTCTTTTCTGTGTTATCACATCCAATCTCCATGACGAAATCTTGTCTTGTTTCAAACCGAATTGTTTTCTTCCAAGGTCGGGTAAGTGGTAAATCCCGTCGTTACTGGTTGGATGGGGCTCAATCGGCCGATCCCCGTTCAAATCCAAGGATCCGCTGCATTGATCATAATTAATTGCTTGTACAAAAGTGTAAAGGATTAATTACCTCTTGCTATAAAGATTTTAGGAAGTCTTTTACACTTTCAGCAAAAATCAAAGAGTGGTAAGATGTCTTAGATAGTGAAATATGGGAAATAGAAGAGGTAAAGCAAGGGCTCTTTCCACCTCTCTTATTAAGTTTTTTTTATCTGCCCTCTATTTTGAATAAGTGTTTCTCATATTGTGCAATATTTTCAAAGGGTTATGAGATAAAAAAGGATGAATTGATCAAGTTATGGATGACTCAAGATTATCGAAGGTAACAAATAATAATGATATGAAGTTAGATGGTGAAGAGTGTTTTAAAATCTTAACAATGTATTCCTTCTTTCAAGATTTTGAAACAAATCATCTTGATGATATAACAAGCTTTAAAATGCACGATATAATTCATGATTTTGCTGAATTTGTTACCTAAAATGAATGTTTTAAAAAAATGGATAAAGAACATTGCGGAGAATCTATACGAATCTTCCGACAAAAAATTTCAACATTCAGTGATAAAGGTTCAAAAAGATGCCTCAGTTCCTAGCTCTATTCACACTCAAAAAAGTTTTCGTAGCCTTGTGGTCGTAGGTGAAGGTGAATGGGAAAAGAGAGCAAAAAAGACAGATTTATCCAAAATATTTGATGAATTGACATGTCTAAGAACATTATACTTGAGTAAAGAGCCATTTCAAGAAATTCCAAGAAAAATAAAAAAATTAATAAATTTGAGATATCTTAATTTATCTCAACATTGGAGGTTAAAAGTATTACCTGAGATGTTATGTGAGTTGCATAATCTAGAAATCATAGACATCAGTGATTGTTACAATCTCCAAAGACTACCTAAAGGGATAGGAAAGCTAAGCAACTCGAGACATTTGGAAAATTCAGGGACTAAACTAAGTTGCATGCCAAAAAGCTTTGAGAAATTGTCACATCTTCGTACATTAGAAGAGTTTGTTATAAGTAATGATGCTGGTTACTGTAGAAAAGCATGCTCCCCGGAATGTTTAGAAAACTTCAACTACCTCCAAAAGATTGAAATAAAGGCTTGGGAAACTTGATGGGCATTTATGAAGCTGAGAAAGCAGGGCTTTGCAACAAGAAAAACTTGCGTTCTTTGCATCTGAACTTCATTGGGAGGGCGAGTAGGATCCACGCAGGACTCCTTGATGAATTGCAACCACCTTCACAATTAGAGGAATTAAAGATACAAAATTACTGTACCTGCACCTGGCTTCCTGATTGGATAACATCATTAAGAAAATTGAGAGAACTAATTATTGTGAGGTGTATAAGTTGTGAGCAGTTGTATTATTTGGGTCAACTACCATCTCTTGAATCTCTTGAAATAGGAGATATGAAGAACGTGAAAAGTGTGAGCAATGAATTTTTGGGAATTGAAAGTGATGTAATATTATCATCTACATCAGTCACTGTTTTTCCCCAATTAAAATTTCTCTACTTTTGGAATCTGGAAGGATGGGAAGAGTGGCATTATGAAATTCCAAAGAGAGAAGAAGGAGAAATTAAGGTCATGCCACGTCTTAAGACCTTGAAAATTTTTTATTGTCACAAATTAGTGTCACTGCCAAAGCATCTTCGTCACAACACAATGTTGGAGATGGACATCCATGGTTGTCGCCTTCTGTTATTTAACTCGATTATAAAGGGAAGAGTAGAACCTGAAATTATTGATTTCACAGAGGCTCATGGAAGAGACAAGGATAAGAATAGGATAGTAGATCTGCCATTAGAGGATAAATGCTGGTCATTGTTTCAACAAATTGCATTTGTTGGGAGGACTGACGATGAGTATGAAACCTTGAAGGAAATCGGAAGAAAAATTGTACAAAAGTGTAAATGCTTGCCTTTTGCCATAAAGATTTTGGCGAGTCTTTTGTGCTTTAAAACAAAAATTGATGAGTGGCAAGATGTCTTAGATAGTGAAATGTGGGAACACGAAGAAAACTAAGGGCTTTTTCCACCTCTATTATTAAGTTATTGTGATTTGGCCTCTACACTGAAAAAGTGTTTCTCTTTTTTTTTTTTTTTAAGCAACTGTTGATTTTTGTTGATGCTTGGGCTGGGTAAGTGGCATCTGGTGCAATCCTACATAAACTTAAGCATGTCTTATTCTTTATTTATTTATTTTATAAATAGGATTTAATATTATGTTGCTGATTCACTGTTCCATAGCCAATTTGAATATTAGATAGTGATAACTATGTGAAACATATGCTCTTAAGCTTATCAGTTCAACATCCCACTGTTTCATGATTAGATGCTTGCCACGTCATTACCAGAAAACATACAATCCATTGCCTGCTTTTGGCAATCATAATTGGTGCTTGCGTGCTAGATGCTCATTGGTATGAAGGAACTGTCCTGTTTCTGGAACTTTAGTTTTTCTCAGGTTCAAATGGCAAACCATAGCTTTTTTAATAAAGAACATTAGCTCCCATGCATAATCTAATCTAATTGACTAACCAGGCAATGCAGATCCAAGTACATAGTACCGTGTTCTTCTCTCATTCAATATCAAATGTTCATCCAACCCTACCAATTCAAGCAACTGACATGAAGACATCTAATTTCGGAATAGTGCTCAGCTTGGAAGCAGGTACTATGCCATATTTATCGATGGCCTTATTGAACAAGATCTGCCAAATCCTGAACACCAACATTAATTTTGCATATGAGTGAGGAGAAGACCGTTGAATTCTTAAGCGGCAACAATTGCCACTAAGCCAGAGGGTAATTTCCTCTCTTTTTTTTTTTTTATATTCTAAGAAATATAAATTTCTGGAAAATCTATGGAAAACTATTGAAAAGCACTTGCTTAGAATCATTCATAAAACTGGTATTTTATCCTACTTTCTAGAATTTTTCTTTATCGTTTTCCTTCTATTTTCTTTGCAGTAAAAATTATTTAATAAGGAATTTTACTTTTTGTTTTCTTTTGCATCTCAAGCTGAGGCAACGAGTCATTCCCTGAAGACACTTGCGAAAGAAATGTATAAGATCTGGCACTTGTTGAAATGTAATAGGTAATAAGGCTCCATTTCATCAACTAACTCGCCACAATTTCTTTTGGGAAACTTTAATTTTGGGCCAATGAATTGGAAAAGGACTAGGTAATTTGCCATTAGGTGGCTTGTACAATATTGTATCCGAAATTTTCTTATCACAATAATTCTTTCTAATTATCATGATTTAATGTTAGAGAGAGAGAATTTTTCTATTTTCACAGTAGATATAGTGTTCTGTGGAATACAAGAGAGAAGGAATATCAAGTGTGATATCAGCTGGTGAAGAATGTGTGAAACATGTAATCCTTAGCTTATAATTTAAATGTCCTTTTCTTTCATAATTAGATGCCAAGTTGGTTTGTCGTCATAGGGAAAAGTACACTGCATTGCAATAGTTTTCTCATATTTAGATCATGAAATCACAAAAAGACTCGATCACTATGTATGACAGGTTCTTTACCCTTTCGTAGCTGAAACAACCGTAAATTACAGTTCAAATTGCATATAAATAATTGCATGTTTTGAAAACAGTATGCCTTTGGGGTATAAGAAGAAAGTTGCAGACATCTCTTGCGTGTGTATGAAGCTGGCTGGCCTGATTGATGCTAGATCCTCATTGACATGAGCAAACTGTCCTCTCCCAGGAACTTTTCGTTTTTGTCAGGTTGAAAGTTTCCAAAGGTGTCATATTAACGAAGATTAGAACTTCACATACATAATCTAAGATAATTCAGTATAACCTACCCATTAACTTTAATTTCTCTAACTAGGTCTTTCAGAACTTAAGTACGTAGGATCGTCCATCCAACCAAGTGGAATAGAGAGAGTGTTTCAGGAATCTTGAGTCATCAAATTTCTGCTTGGAGCAAAGGAAAATTTCGTTATCCTTGGGTTGCGCTGAATATGGAATCAGGTACTCTGCCATTCCCCTCACAACTTGATCTGTATATTAGCATCACTTTCTACCACAAAAAAATCCATACCCTTAATTCATACCACAACTTGGATTCTATTCAATTTCTCACTTCGGAAAAGCATGGAGGAGTTGGAGGCAATCCGACAGCTGACGTCTGCGCTATTCTAACTTTTATCTAGTTTCTGGTTCTGTGATGAAAGGCTTTATAAAAAGAACTTATATAGAAATACTTGTGTTAGAAATATTAGAGTCTGCTCTCTCAGAATAAAACATCTTATTCACTTTATCAATAAATTATGTTTGTTTCAGTTTAAGCTGCAACATCAACAAGAGTTCTTATCAGTGTGAGTGGCTGCTACTGTCCTGTGGTTTGTGGAGATTCGCAAATGTCCTTTACAAGAAGAAATTCAGAGAAGTGATTGCTCATCATCATCTCCAGCATTTACTGAATGGGAGTAAAGAGAAGACAGTTGAATTTTTAAGTGCTTATAATTTCCATAAAACAACAAATAATTTTGTAACACCCTAGGCAAATCCCACATCGGCAAAACACAACAGAAATGGTGGGTATATATGTAAGCATGCTCTAACCTCTAATGAGGTCTTTTGGGCTTGTATAATGGGTTTTGGGTTTAAGCTCAAAAACAAAATAGTGAGGACACAAAATATCACAGGCTGTATCTTAAGTTCATTGGATTGTGTTGTATGTCTCGCGTGAACTTGTTTGGCTGTTATTTAGTCATTAGTGGATGTTTAGTTGCTTTAATCGATGATCATGTCCAGTAATTATTCTTTTATTTAATTTTGTGAGATTGCCAATTGTTTAGTTGTTTCTCCTCTATTTTGGGCATGACCAGTTATAAGGGTTTTGGGCCATATTAGCTTGGTAGTCAAATTAGCTTACCACCCAGTTTGAGCTATGATCAGATTTCTTGGAATTAAAAAACGGACTGTGTTTTTTCATATCCAACACACATAATTACTTTCTTTTATAAGTTATCTCTCACTAGGCTTTCACTTTTTTAATTTTTAACTTTTTTGCATGTTAATAGGCATATGGTCATTCAGTGAAGACATCTTGGGAAGGAAATGTTTGATATCAGGCAACACTGCAATGTGAAAAGGCTCCATCAACTTTTCATGGTTTCTTGGGAAATTGTTCTCTTATGTTAGACTACCAAGAAACGACGTTTTGGACTAGGTAATTGACCACAGGACATTTTATTATATCCATATTGTCATCCTTGTAATTACTATGATTTAATGTTGCAGGAGAAGACATTTTCGTTTCTTAGTAGATTTATAGTGGTTTATAGCATACAAGATAGAGAGAATAGCAAGTCTGGACATAAGCTGGTGAAAAATTTTTGAAACATCTGCTCTTTAGCTTATCTTTGTTCCTGTGACTGCTTTTGTTTTATCTCTATTTTGAAGAATTGATATATTATTTGTACTTGTGAACTGCAAAAATCATTATATTGCTGAGTAGCGCTAGGACAAAAGCATTAATGATGATAGAAGCTGGTATTATGACGTGCACTTGTGTAATAAGAGACTGATAACCTGGATAAGACAGCAAATAGTTGCCTTCTATCTGTATCAATTTGTTAAAGTTGAATTGTATTGTGTTTACTCATCAGAAGTTTTAATTTTATTCAAGCATTTCTTGTCTTGTGTTGATGCATGTTAAATGTACTAGTTAATTAGCAATTGGGAATATTGCATAATCCTGTATCCAAAGTTTCGTATGTCTCAATCATTCTTTCTAATTATCAGGATTGAATGTTATATAGGGAAAATTTACATGATTAAACTAATTTCAAAGAAGTCTTTCTTGGTTCTAAAGTTTACTTGAAATTTTGGGAGTAAAGCAAACTATTTGCTTCTTGATCAGGAACATAATTCTCTCAACAACATTTGATCCCAAAAAGTAGAATTTATGATGCATCATTTGTGCTATTTCATCTTTTTAAATCCAATTTTCTGGGATTATATGACGGCTTAGATCTGCTCAAATTCAAACTCTATTCAGTTCCTGATATTCTGTTATCAGTTTGCAAAGTAATTGATAGCCATTGGTAAGACAATTGCCAAGTAACTCCTGGGGTTTATGGTTCTCATTTGTTTCAGGTTATGTTACAATATCCACAGGAGTTCCTGATCAGTGTGAATAGCCACTACGGTCTTGCAGATTACGGTAGCAGCCCTATGACGAGATAACTTACGTTTAAAAGCAACAAAAAGATTTTGGTCCTCCTGGATACGAAGGAGGAATCCCATTTGCTTGCTCAATAAACGGAGGGATTGTTTGTTGAAGGTTTCGAGGGAAGAAGCGGTTGGACTAAGTAATTAGCAATTGGGCATCTTGTATTAAAAAGTTTATACATCACAATCGGTCTCGCCAATTATCATGATTTATTTTTGCAGGGGAAGATGTTATCTATTTTCACTGTAGATTTAGTTTGCTGTCAAATACAAGAGAGGGGGAATAGCAAGTGTGATATCTGCTAGCGAAGAATTTGCAAATCGTATGCTCTTTATTCTTTAACTTGTCATCTAAATGTCCTTGACGTAGGATAAATTAGGAATAAATTATGAATTTTTATTTTTATTTTAGGAATTTTAATAAATTAGGGATTTTGACTATTATTAGGGATTTTGACTTCATAAATTAGGAGTAATCCTAATTGGAGTTATATTCATAATTAATAGTTTACTATTTTATTTAGAATTTAATTTTGGTATTTTCTAGTTTAACTAGGATTAGTATTATATTTCCTAATGGAGGTATATTTTCTAATTAAGTTATGATTGTCGGCACTATAAATAAGTGTCTTTAGTTATTTTATTTCTTAGATTTGGTTGTTATTGGTTTTTTAATCTTTTAGTAAAAAGATTGTCTTCTCTCTCAATTTCACTCTATTTCTCCCTAAATTTCTTCTATTGTTTCTCCCATTTTCTCCGTCTACATCTCCCTCCCTTTCTGTTAAATTGAGGAATCCCGTTCCTCATCAATTGGTATCAGAGCGTGGTTTTAATCCCCTCTTATACTATTTATCATTTAATTTTTGTTCAACCCATAAACCCTAAAACCTCCCACCACCATCAACTTATTTACCTCAATTTTATCTTCCATCACCCATAAAAAAAAAAAAAATAGAGTCATTGTTCACCGAAATTACTGTTCATCAGTGTACTGTTCACAGGAGTTACTGTTCATCATGGGTACTGTTCACTGAAGTTACTGTTTACCGCGACCACCATCATACTATTCTTGTCGATATCTACAATGTGTCCTTCAGTTCAAATTTCAATACTCTCAATGATACAAGCCTCAAAAAATAGAATAAAAAATAGAATAAACAGCAGGATCGATGCTCTGGAGAGTAGAATGGATGCCATGGAAGATAAAAGTACAAAAATATTAACAATTATAAAAGCCTTACAAGCTTCCTTTCTTAAAATACAAGGCCCTAATTTGGATTCAACCACCAAACATAGGAATCAAGAGATCTTTGGTGCAATTTCTAAGAACCATGAAGATGAGTGTGATGACTCTGGTGGACATGATGAAGTAAGCGAGATTGATCTTGTAGATTGGCATGCAAGCGAGTTTGATCTTGTAGATGGGTATGAATCTAGAGATGATATTGAAAGCGAGGGCAAGATGAATTCTAATAATGTCGTGGAACCTATATGTGAAGAATATTATGAAATCATTCAAGAAATTGATTTCATAGGTTGTGATTCATATTTGGATTCTATTTCTATCATTGGGTCAACGGTCAAGTCTTCCATGGGAATTATTGTTTCTCTACCAATATTGAAGGTCGCTAAAGCATCAATAATTTTTTCATTATATGTGCTTTCACTATTGGATCGTCGTAAAGCGAAGATGAGGATTAATGACTTTCCAATGATTGTGCAAGGCAAGACGTGACGTTTTCTTATGTATTGACAATTTCCTCCTTGACAACTCGTCAGGAGTCGAGTTCTTTCAAGAGGGAGAGAATTGATGTATGACAAATTAGGAATAAATTATGGATTTTAATTTTAATTTTAGGGATTTTAATAAATTATGGATTTTGACTATTATTAGGGATTTTGACTTCCTAAATCAATTGATGAGGAACGGGGTTCCTCAATTTAACAGAAAGGAAGGGAGATGTAGATAGAGGAAAGGGGAGAAACAATAGAAGAAATTTAGGGAGAAATAGAGTGAAATTGAGGGAGAAGACAATCTTTTTACTAAAAGATTAAAAAACCAATAACAACCAAATCTAAGAAATAAAATAACTAAAGACACTTATGTATAGTGCCGACAATCATAACTTAACTAGGAAATATACCTCCATTAGGAAATATAATACTAATCTTAGTTAAACTAGAAAATACCAAAATTAAATCCTAAATAAAATAGTAACTATTAATTAGGAATATAACTCCAATTAGGATTACTCCTAATTTAGGAAGTCAAAATCCCTAATAATAGTCAAAATCCCTAATTTATTAAAATCCCTAAAATCAAATTAAAATCTATAATTTATTCCTAATTTATCCTACATCAGTCCTTCCCTTCCATGATTAGGTTCAAACCTTGCTTTTCATCATGGGAATAGATACACTGTTCTTATATTTAGATCACGAAATCACATGCAGACTTAACAACCATGTAGGACACAGTTTCATTAACCTTTGTTACAGAACAACATAAATTAAAGTTTAGGGTCACACGGTTTTAATTTTCAATAACTCTATAATTTTGAACCAGTAAAATATGCCTTCGCGGGATAAGAAGAATGTTGCAGATATCTCTTACTTGTAGATTACGCTAGCCGGCCAGATTGATGCTAGATTCTACTTGACATGGAGGAACCGTCCTGTTTAACTTATGTTTTTCTCAGGTTGAAAATTTCAAAATGTATCATTATTAATAAAGAACAGAAGTTCTCATAAATAATCTAATACAATCTAATATAACCTGATGGGCAATAACTTTCATTTCTTTAAAGAGGTGATGCAGAATTCAAGTACACAGGATTATTATCCTTCCAACTCCGTATCTTCCACCAAGTGAAATAGAGAGAACAGTTCAGGAATCTTGAGTCATCAAATTTCTGCTTGAATCAAAAGTATCATTGGATAATCATATTAAGGAATCAGGTACTTTAGCATCCTGATCACAGCTTGTTCTTTATATTCGTATCACTTTCTACCAAAAAAAATCATACCCTTTATTCATACTAGATCCTTTATTCTTTTTCATCTCTCAATTCAGAAATTTTATCTTCTTGTTCTATTCTAATATAGCATTCAAAATTATTTAGACTTGTAAGCATTTAGGCGCCGTATGGTTACAATTCTTGGTGTGTTTTAGCTGTTCCTGTTTCGAAATGAGTGTCTTGGCGTGAAATGTACTAGGTAATCGATCATTTTGCGTCTTGACGTCCTGCATTCAAAATTTTGTCTGTCTCAGTCGTTCTTTCTAAGTAAATAATCTAATGTTAATTTAATAAGCTCATTAACTTTAATTTCTCTAACGAGGTGATGCAGAACTTGCACATCCAACTCTGTATCTTCCACCAGGTGCAACAGAGGGAATGTTTCAGGAATTTTGGATCATCAAATCTCTGCTTAAAGCAACACCAAAATTTGTTATCCTTGGGTAATGCTGAATGTGAAATCAGGTAATGTGCCTTTTCTATTGCAAATTGTTCTGTATATTAGCATTACTTTCTACCAAAAAAAGACCATGCCCTTTATTCATATCACGTTTTGAATTCTTTTTCATCTCGTTCAGCAATTTAGTCTCACTCTGTCTAGTTTCTGATCTTATGGCTAATTCTTTGTCTTCGTTATAAAAGGCTTTTAGTATTGCCGAGTAGTTGACAGCCACCGATAAGACTGTTGCCAGATAGCTTCCTGGGATTTGTGGTTTCAACAGTAATTTGTCATTTGTTTCAGATTAAGCTGCAGCAATGCCAAGAGGAGCTCCTAAGTATTTAAAGAGAAACATACAAGAACTTTTGATCCTTTTCGATTCGAAAAGGATGGAGGCCAGGCTTGTTATCGGTTTTGTTAATGGAAGATGTGGCTGGTAACTTGATGCATTTTGTTACCATTTATCGGAGATACAATCAATAGAGCTCTTTCAAAAGGTTCGAAATTAAGAAGTTTCAGAAACTTGCAAACAAAGGCCTTTTTGAAATCATTGGCTGCCACAAGGATGTTGAGATGACCTCTGGAGAGCAATGCCTAGAAGCGATTGCTGATCATCATCTCCAACGTTTAGTGAATGTGTGCAAAGAGAAGACCTCTGAATTCTCAATCACTTATAATTGCCATTAAACCACAGGTAATTTCCTCTCTTTTTTATATTTTATTAAAAAAATTAGGAAGGAAAAAATTTTGTTGATTTCTATGTTATCTGTTACTAAATTAAGTTTCTTTTCTAGATGAAGCAAACAAATATCTCAAGCTTCCTACAACCATGGAGAAAGAAGAACCACTTTAATATCACACCCCGATTCCTATAGTTTCAGAGTGTATCTATAGATAGTCATTCCAACAATGAACTCCATGATTTAAAACAAATTTTTATTTTTATTTTCAAAAACCAGAGTTCCAGTCCATAACCACAGTATATTATTATATGCACAATGTTCAAAAATACTCAAACAAAGAACAACACAAAAATGATGTTGCAACAGTCTGTGGTTGCTAAGGAAACTCCGTCGTCACCACGCCAAACCCCTCCATCGTTCATCACACTATTGGTCACCTGAGGCACACAATAAACTAATGAGTAATCAATCAGTAAATAAGCTAAGTGAAGGCATTAAAAATGGTTATTTGATAGAAATTCAAATACAAACGTAGTTACTATTCATTGCTTATCTTACAAGTAATAAGTTACTTGTTATGGAAGTTGGAAAGCACTGTTCAAATTTCAAAAGTTGCGCTCCTGCGCAAGGGAACTAGAGCAACGGCGCTAAGTCTCTGGTCCCTAACATTTTCAGAATTTCACGAGTGGCGCTCCTGCACCAAAGGGTTTGCACGCCTACATGAACTCTCTGTTCAAAATGTTTTAGGTCAGTTAAGGCGGCGCTCTTGCGCCACCTTACTTGCGCGCTTGTGCCAATTCCCTGTTTTGGCACATCATTCTTAGCTCATTATTATCACTTACGCATCCACACCGTTACTAATTTCATTTCACATATTCCTTTCTCAGGCCTTTCTCATTACTTTTACACACACAAACACTTATTTCATTTCATATATGCCTTTCTTAGGCCATTCTCATCGCACATACACAAATGCTCATATTTCATTCCCATACAAATTTAGGGATACCCACATGGCATATTATCACAAGTTTGAGGCTAGTCTGATAATCCGAACGATACCGCGCCTATGCTACCGAATCATACGTAAGAAAACATATGGTTCGGACCTTCACTCATTCAATCAGTCACAATTCACATGTGGCACTTTGTATTATGTGTGGTACTCTGTGGTTCTCATAACCTTTGACCCCCTACACAATTTCAAGAGGTGTCCCCTATGCATCAATTAGACAATGAGCATTCAATGTCCCAAGGTTTTGGCATGCCATTCACATTCACAACATTTCACATTTCAGTTCATGCCTCAAAATTCACATTTCAATCTCATAAACGAAGCTCTAAATTAAGCTTCTCATCCATCACAACACATAACAATTCAATTAACATAACGTTAGAAATCCACAAAATCACATTCATAATACACCACATAACATGACAACAAAGCTTATTATATCCTCAGAACAAGTTTTGCTTACTTACTTGATCAAATTCCTGCTGTAAAGTCCTTAATTCCACCTAGAAGCCATAATAAGACTCCTTTAAGGATCATTGTTCAATGGCGAAAAACAAATCCTCTTACTGGCTCAACTTTACACACCTTTAATTGGATGATTTTTAGGAAGTTAATTCCTATCCCAAAATCTACATAAATTTGTAAATCACATGTACGCACATATAACATATCCCATTCAAGTTATCAGAACAAAATGAAAGTATATGCCCCTTGAAATCACTTATTTTGACACACTTTCACTTCCTATCTAATGACCTCTCCAACGGAGCTGTCCAGTTTTGAAAATTCATATAAATATAAACAATAATCAAATCTTTACATAAATTTACACTTAAATAAAAGACACATCTAAAAATGATCTCACCAAAAATCACAATCTTTTAATGAGTTTACATTGGTCAAAAAATAATTCAATTTTCTTACTTTTTTCTAATAGTTGAATTTTTCATTTTCACAAACACAAATTTGAAAAATCATAACAATTCATACAAAGATCCAAAAACCATAAAAATTTTTAATTTAAAATAAAACATATTCAAGGTCTCGCACACAAAAAATCACAAGTTTTTATGAAGGATAAGTCACTCATATCAAATTCGTTCCCCATGCTATGTTTCAAAATAGGGGACATCAATTTTCGGTTCAGTAGATTCAAAAATTCACCAAAAATCACACACTATGAATTTTTAACTGATTCAAAATTTTACATAATTTTAGACATGTCTAGTTTCTCTTGGAAAATTTTCAAAACCAAAAGGTAACCCTATAACGTCTAGGAATTGTCGAACTCAAGACTGTTTAGTATAAAACCCTACAAGATTTTAAACTCAAACATTATTTCTAACTTCCTATCATTGTCCACTTTTCTTAAATCTTTCATAATTCATTACAAATCCTATTTCCTAATAAGTTTGAAAGTACATATCACTATACCATTACAATTCATTTTAAAAATATGTGTACTAAAACAAGAATTCGAAGAGGAAAGTGAATCGTACCTCTTTCCTTCCTAACTCCTTCTTTCGTTCTTCAACTCTCGGTGGTTTCGGGAGAGAAAAATGAGAGTTGGAGGCGTAGAGCAAAAAACCCAAAATGAAATATTCTAGAAATCTCTCAACTTCTCCCCCTTAAATACTTATTCTCATAGGCCAAATTTTCACTTAACCCCCAAATTTCAACTCTTTCTATGAAGTTCTTCCGCCTATTTATCTATTGCCATGCCACCCATTAGATTGTTATACTTTGATGCTTAAGTCATAGAAATGATCATAAAAAGCTACAGAAATGGATAAAAAACAAGAGGTACAAATAAAATACCTTATCTGTAACTTCCACCCCTTGTAATTGTGTCGTGAGATTTGGCTGTTGCTTGTGGCTTGTGCCTATATTAGAATATATAACTTAGTAGGTTGTTCATTTTTTTTTTCACTTCAAGCAAAGGCAAATGTTCATTCACCGAAGAAATCTAATGAGGAACGAGGTTCCTAAAGTTAAAAGAAAGAGAGGGAGATGTAGATAGAGAAAATGGGAGAAATAATAGAAGAAATTGAGGGAGAAGTATAGTGAAATTGAGGGAGAAAAATAATCTTTTTACTAAAAGATCAAAAATCTATATTCAACAACCTAATAAATAAAATAATTAAAGACACTTATTTATAGTGCCAACAATTATAACTTGACTAGGAAATAGAATATATTAGGAAATAGAATCTAATTCCAACTAAACAAGAAAATATCAAAATTAAATCCTAAATAAAATAGTAAACTATTAACTAGGAAAATAACTCAAACTAGGATTACTTCCAATTTAGGAAGTCAAAATCCCTAATTAATTAAAATCCTTATAATTAAAGTTAAAATCTCTAATTTATTCCTAATATGTCTTACATCAAAATCTTCGGAAATTAAGAAATGTTTGATATTAGGCAATACTGCTATGTGAAAAGGCTCCCTCAACTTGACATGGTTTTTTTCGTATCGAAAATTGTTCTCTTGTGTTGGACTACCAAGAAACAACATTGTGGACTAGGTAATTGACCATTCGACCTTAGGACATGTATGTTAGTCTTGTATCAACATTTTTGCAAGACTAGATGAATAAACTTTTCTGGCATTATTTTAGTTTCAGATGACTTTCTTCATATTTTTCCCTTAAAGTTATCTCATGCTAAATTTTATCTTTTCTTTTTTTCTCAAGCTGCAGCAAACAATCATGCATCGTAGACATTTTGCGAAAGAAAATGTATAATATCTTGCAGATGTAAAATGGCTTCCTCAACTAAGTCGCCGTGGTTTTTTTAAAGCAAATATTCTTGTGCCAAATGCATGTGAAATGGACTAGGTAATTTGCCATTTGGGCAGCATGTACAATCTTGCATCGAAAAAATTTGTACTTCACAGTTGTTCTTGCTAATTATCATGATTTAATATATAGACGGGAACATGGTTTGGATTTTCTCAGAATCAATTAGAGAGAAGGAATAGCAAGTGCCATATCAGCCAATGAAGAATCTGTGAAACTTTTATTTTATTTTTTTTAATTTACTACTGTTGCTTCTTAGACCATTTCAATATCCTGAATCATGAGTTATTGCAGCAGTGAGTTATATGAGTTGCATTCATTTCTTCTTTTATTCTGTGGATTAATTTCGAAGCTGTTCTAGGGAGGTGGGAAAGATCAAACAAGTGGGGCCTTGGGAAGGAAATGGAGGAACCAGTTGGGATGATGGAACCTCGCCCACCATGAGATCACAGGGATTGCACTTTTTCATGGCTCAAAGCATGGAGAGGTGTTGGAGGAAATGGGACGGCTAAGGTCTGCTCAAAGTCTCACTCTATTTGGTTTCTGATCTTGTGGTTCAGTATTTGTTTTTTGACATAAAAGACTTGCGCGTATCAGTTTGCAAACTAATCAAATGAAAAGTTTGTTAATGCCAAATTGCTTCCCGGGATTTGTTGTTTTCGTTGTAAATTTTCATTTGTTTCAGATTAAGCTGCAATACGTGGACGTGGTCCTAAACAGTGAGTGGCCACTATGATAAGATTGTTAAGTTGTGGAGCCTATTGAATGCCTTACGTTCAATGCCCTATGCAGACGCATATGCGGATCGACAAAATGCTCAATGCCCCAACCCTGGATAGGAATCACCCCAGTGCTAGTCTTGAAGCACCCCAGCGCTATGTATGTTGGACGTCAAACCGAGAGCTTAGAGCTAAGGCGCTAGCACGAATTACAAAAAAGCGGATGTACATACAATGCAGCGCCGCAGCGGTACACGAGCTGAACCACAGCGCTAGTGCGAATTGGGCTCAGGGATGATTTTGTAATTTTGTTTGCCTTTTATATTATCACATGTTTTAGGGTATTCGTCTGAGTGGAGTGATTGCTGTGTTGAGAGAGACTTTGAAAATACACAGAGAGATTGTGAGTGTGCTGATGATCATTGTAAAACTTTACCATCATAATAGAAATTTCTACAGCGATTGAAGAACGGGACATAGCCTCGCATTGAGGTGAACCCGTATAAGTTTGTGTGTCCATTAATTTACTTTTCTTTGCACATTATTATTGTTATATAACAGATTATGGACGCTTAATTTGTAACGCAGATCACTTTTGTCGAAGGGCAACATAGAAGAACTTTTGGCCATTTTGGATTTGAAGAAAGAGCCCCGGCCATTACTTGCTCATCAACAGATGGAGGCGAGGCTTTAATTTGTTACTGGTTTCAATTGAAGAAGTAGTTGGTATATTGATGCATTTGGTTTCCATTTATTTGAGATAAATCAAAGGGTACGGAGCCCTCTTAACAGGTTCAAAATGAAAGGCTTCAGATACTTGCAGGCACAGGTGTCCAACAGGCAACAGAGAGGGAAATGAATTGCTTTTAACCCACCCAATAACCGTTGGATACTTACTTGGATGAACCAACCTACAATTGACATCTGTTTATGTGCTTGAACATATTCGTATCTTGTGGGGTTGTACAGTAATCAAAGTTTAGACAGGCCATCATAAAAATTGTTTTAATTGAGAAAGTTCAGATGGCCCATGAAGTTCATAAGGCATGCACAGATGAAGGAGCAAACAGTGAATGGACGTCCGTTGATGGCTCCTGACCTCATGCTTCCACAGTGATTGTACTGAATTTTCGGAAACTATTATTACGTACTTGAGTCACTCATTTAATTAACAAGCATGGAAATGCAAAATGGTAAAGCTAAAAAAATTTCTGAAAAACAATCAAAATTAAGAAGCTAATTTGAATAATTACCACAGACTTAAAAGATGTACATGTTATGCCACAATCCTCCAAGAGATTGATTAAAGAAATAATCGTGAGCGTTAGTGGCATCTATGACTCCGCCATTCAAGATTGGCTGCAATGCTGTGATTAGATAAGATCCAAGACGGTCAATTGACAGAGTAGAGGGAGGGGTTATTCGTTTTTTACACTTTTCACTTAAATCCATTTAGGCTTAAGATTTAAGTGAATTTTTTTTAGTTATCACTTTTTTTTCTAATGATGTATCACTTAATTCAAAAAGTTAAAATTTGTTACTCTTTTTTTTTTTTCTTCTAACGTCTAAATTATGTTTTATTATCAAAATAACCCTATATGTCTCATTATACAAATTAATATAAATCTAAAAATTATATAAACTTTATTCAAATAATTTTAAATTTATATTTGGATTAAATTAAAATTTTTAATGTACAAAATTATTAGCTGGATTCAATTGTCAGAGAGCCACCGTTGCTGGCAGTTAATGATATGGCATGTCCGATAACACTGCCCACACGAACGTGATCGTCGTCAGCTGGCCATTCAAATTCTATAGACTTCATCGTCGATTACTAATGCAATCAATGGGAATCAGACATTTGAAGTTACTGCAACTTCAAACGTCCGATTCCCATCGATCGCAATCATAATCGACGATAAAGTCTACAGAATTTGGACAGCCGTCCAACGATGATCATGCTGGTGTGGGCGGTGTCGCCGGAAGCGCCATATCACCGGCGACTAGTGACCCTACAATCATTTTTTCTTTTTTTTCATATTTTAAAAAATTATAATATTAGTTATTTTGATATTATAATTTTAAAAATGAAAATAATTTATTTATTTTTATTACATAATTTTGATTTAACTTAAATTTAAAATTTTTATTTTTTATCAAAATTTTTTATTTTATTATTTTATATTAAAAATAGTCGATCAACATCACAAGAAGCGAAACATATTTTAGTATTTTCAATTTTTTATTTTAAATTTCATGAAAAATAAATAAATTTTTATTTATAAAATTATCTATTTAATTAAACATAATAAATTTACCATATTAAGAAGATATATATTTTTATAATAGGTAATTTTATTATTGATTATTGATTGCTATTGTTATTCATATATTGATTTGATTTTGTTAAGTATTTAATTTTTAAGGCATATACTATATTAAATATTACATATTAGTATTAAGGGTAAGCATATCATATTGAAATTAATTTGTCAACTTAAAACTTAATAAAAAATTAAAAATAAATATATCATAAAGTGATATAAAAATATGTATTAATAAGTATTAAATGAAAATAAATATTAACACAAGTGTAAAGTGAAAAAAAAAAAAAGGCCTCCTCTTTGTCTAGTACAAACTAATTAGATGATTTACCAAGAATTCTCACGAAACCTACCTGCATGTAGGCAAGGCAAAATGCAGTCAAAGTCATTCATCGAATGCTTCAAAATTGGTATTTTGACGTTTTCCCCTCAGAAGTCCTATATGACTGTGATTGCTGCAAAATTATTATGTACAATATGAGATATTGTATTGTGAGTATTTCTTTCTTGAAGCTTAATTAATAACAAAACGTGCAAAATTTCATTTAGTAGTTTACGGTGTTGGGACTTTTTAATGGCAAGTTTCCTTTGTTTCTGTCCTACCAAAAGCTCTTGAAAGAATTCGCCGGGATCTACCTTCTAAATAAGTAACTTGTAAATCGAAACAAAAGGACTATATTTTCAACGTGTATCTTTAACACTATAAAAATGTATAAATTTATTTAAAATTTGTATGCTTAATAATTTTTATATATACAATCATCGTCGTGGAAAGAATTTATAATTATAAAAAAATTTGCACGGCCTTTATATAAATTTATATATTTTTTTAGGATTTAACATATACCCTGAAAATACACGTTAAGATTATTGATATACAGTATCGACAAAGAAGTAATAAATAATTTTATAGTTATAAAATAGTTATATAATAGATATCTAGAGCAAATTCATGGCTTACATGTATATATTTTTTAAAATTACAAGGAAGATTCAAGATATCTAACCAATTACATTGTAAACTTTTTTAAAAATATTTTTAGTATTATATTTTTTTTAATTTTTTTTGCTTTGTTTACAAACTTAAAAAAAAATCTGATGAATGAGTATTTACATACTGTAGAGTAATTTTCGGGCGGTAATTCTTGTTTATGTATCGTGTTCGTGTCATATTAAAATATAAAAGTAAAATTTTGATTGATATCCATATGACTCATTTAATTATTCATGTCAAAACTTAAGACAATGATACAATCCTTTAATAAATGTATTGAAAGTGTATCGTATTTAACTTAAATAACCTGTTTAATCGTTTAATACATATATGCATAATTAACCATATTTTATATACTTATATTTATTAAAATTATCCTACTAACATTAACAAATATTAATATAGAAGATAGTAATTAAAAACATTTAAATTTACTATTATATGGTTTGATTTTCATTTTAGTATAAAAATATTATATTTATAATATTTATGATGCAAGTAGATCAAAATTTATATCGTTAAAAAGTAATGATAAATTTATAACTCAAAATAAATTCAAAGCTTATAAATCGATATAATAGTATAAATGATAAAATTTTATTGAAGATGAAACTTCTTTCATTCATTTTTATTTTACTGTCCTTCTTTTATGAATTTTTACTATATAAATTATTATATATTATTATAAACTTTAAATTATAAATATAATATTATTTATTATTAAATTAATTTATAAATTAAAAATTAAAAAATATATTTAAATATTTATATCATTAATCAAGTTAATATATCAAACCCTTTTAATACTAATGAACATATTTATTAAACCTAATGCCTTAATACAAATACTAATATGCATAATTAATAAGTATATTACCACTAATTGGTTAATTCAGTATCTTATAGGATGTGATGTGATGTTAATTTTCGAGTTAAAAATTGCTTCCCCCGTAGACTGAAACGATGCGTGTCACGTGTACCTCATTAGAAACATGCGGTTTGACAAGACTGAAGTTCATTGCATTACGAATTATTATTATTATTTTTTAATTGTTTAGATGTCACAACCGCCTCCTTTATTGACTATAATTAATGCAATGTGGAATTGATGGGCCATCACCGTCGGCATGCGACTTTTGAATTCTCGAGCGGGCCGTTGGATTGCTTATCTCGAGGATCTTGTCGGGATATAATACAAGCTGCTCATTTTACTGTATTTGTTTACAAAATAAAGCAGTGCTGTTTTGCAACCATAGAGCACCATTCAACAAAATAAAGCAGTGACATCTCGTAGTGGGTGGCGAAGACCTACCAAAATGAAAAATATATAACTTAGAAAATAAATAATCTTATATATATAATTTAATTCGTATAATTTAATTAGATATAAATTCAATATATGTACATAAATAAATTTAATAAATGAGGTTTATTTAATGATTTTACTATAAGTCAGATTTCATTATTTGATTTGTTTATATTGATTAGATACGTAAAATTAAATTATTGTAAAAAAAAAAAAGAAAGTCTTGATGCACAAATTGAATCAGTTTATTTGAGGATTACGGGCGCGCCATGAAAGTTCGTAGAATTATTGCATTATTAATGATTTTTTACTCTGTTTATGTGACCTTTAAAATGATTTGGACAGCCTAGATGCCCTTGTCCTTGTTGTTTGCATGTGCATCTGTTGACTGTTTACTTCACCCAAGCACAAATAACAATCAATAGAAAAAACATGGTTCACCCCAGTCCTATAAAAAATGGACGTGGATCGCACTGGCAGCATTTTCACCCTATAAGCAATTCCGAATTTTTCAGTTCGTAAGTCTTTCTTCATGGCTGAAGCTCTTGTTTCCATAGTCTTGGAACAGTTGGCTACGATCACTCGTCAACGGACGGAAGAAGGGATAAGACTAATTGGGGATGCTGATCAGGAAGTTGAGAAACTCAAAAGCAATTTCCTGTCCATTCAAGCTGTGCTTGCCGATGCTGAGAATAGACAAGTCAACGAGAACTCTGTGAGAGTTTGGTTAGACAAGCTTAAAGACATATCGTATGATATTGAGGATGTGTTGGATGAGTGGAACACAACCATTCAGAAATTAGAAGTTAAGGAAGCTGAAAATGCTTCTAAGCCTTTGAGAAAGGTACGTTCCCTCATTCCTAACTATCTCTGTTGTTGTAGGCGACTTGTTCTGCGTTATGATATTGCTGTTAAGATAAGAAATCTAGATAGAAAACTAGATGTTATTGCTCTGGAGAAAGATAGGCTCAACTTTAGCTCGAACATGAAGGGTAGCAGAGAACATGACCGACCTGTGACTACATCTGTTCTTGATTTATCAGAGGTTCATGGAAGAGATGAAGATAAGAATAGAGTAGTGGATCTGCTCTTGAGTCAAAGTAGTCAGGAACATGCCTCCAGAATCATTTGTATGGTGGGGATGGGAGGAATTGGTAAGACAACACTGGCTCGTCTAGCATTTAATGATGATAAGGTGAAGACTCATTTTGAACAAAAGATATGGGTGTGTGTTTCTGAGCCTTTTGATGAGATGAGAATTGCCAAAGCAGTCCTTGAATCTCTCACAAATGACTCACCAAATTTAGTTGAATTAGAAACTGTATTGCGAAACATACGTCAACACATTGAGGAAAAAACATTTCTTCTTGTCCTAGACGATGTATGGACTGATGATAACAAAGATTGGGATCAATTAATGCGGTCCTTCAAATACGGTATGCGGTCCTTCAAATACGGTTCTAAAGAAAGTAGAATTCTAGTGACGAACCGTAAGGAGAGTGTTGCAACAACCATGAGAGCCTCCAATACAATCCGATTAGGAGCACTACCTGAGGAAAACTGTTGGTCATTGTTTAGTCAACTTGCATTTTTTGGAAAAACTAATGAAGAGTACGAAAATTTGAAAGAAATTGGCAAAAAAATTTTATGCAAGTGTGAGGGCTTACCTATGGCTATAAAAACTTTGGGGAGTCTTCTTCAGTTTAAGAAAAAGATTGAAGAGTGGCAAAGTGTCTTAAATAGTGAGATATGGCAACTGAAAGAGATAGAAAGAGGGATTTTTCCACCTCTATTATTAAGTTATTATGATTTACCTCCTATGCTGAAAAAATGTTTCTCATATTGTGCCATATTTCCAAAGGATTACGAGATAAAGAAAGATCAATTGATCCAATTATGGATGGCTCAAGATTTTCTAAATGCAGAGCCAAATAAGGATATGGAGTTAGTCGGTGAAGAGTATTTTGAAACTTTAGCAATGCACTCTTTCTTTCAAGATTTTAAAAGAAATGAAACTGATAATAACATATATTGTTTCAAGATGCATTATATAGTGCATGACTTTGCTCAATTTCTTACCCAAAATGAATGTCTTACAATAGAGGTTGATGGTACAATAGAGGTTGATGGTCTTAGAGAATCTTTATTGGAAAGCTTTAGTAGAAAAGCTCGGCATTCAATGATTACGACTCGAAGAGGTGGCTCATTTCCAAACTCCATTTACGCCCAAAAAAGTTCCCGTAGCCTTGTGGTTAAAAGTCGAGGGGGTAAAAGAGGGATACTTTTATCCAAATTATTTGATGAGTTGATATGTCTAAGGACATTAGATTTGAGAGACCAGTTAATTTATGAAATTCCAATAGGAATAAAGAAATTGATACATTTAAGATATCTTAATTTATCTGAAAATAGGATGTTGAAAGAATTGCATGAGGCATTATGTGATTTGTGGAATCTAAAAATCTTAGACATCCGTAACTGTAAGAGTCTCCAAACGCTGCCTCAAGGGATGGGAAAGTTGATAAATTTGAGACATTTATTAAATTGGGGGACTTCACTAAGTTACATGCCAAAAAGTGTTGAGAGCTTGACTTGTCTTCGAACACTAGATGAATTTGTTATAAGCGATAGCGGCAATGTTGGCAAAGCATGTTCTCTTCAGTGTTTAAAAAACTTCAGCCACCTTCAAAATATTGGTATAAAAGGGTTGGGAAATATGGCAGATGTTGGTAAAGTTGAGGGAGCAGAACTTTACAATAAAAAAAACTTGCGTGACCTCGATCTAAACTTCAATCTGAGTATGAACGGGAACCATGAAGTACTTCTTAAGGCATTGCAACCTCCTTCAAATTTAGAGACATTATGGATACAAAATTACGGCAGTAGGACCATGTCCCCTCAGTGGATAATGTCATTAACCACATTGAGAAGGTTAGGACTTGATAGTTGTATAAATTGTGAGAATCTGCCCCTTTTGGGTAAATTACCATCCCTTGAATTTCTTTTCATATGGGAACTGAAAAGTGTGAAAATAATTGGTAATGAGTTTTTTGGAATAGAAAGTGATGGAACATCATCGTCTTCATCAGTTATTGCCTTTCCCAAATTGAAATATCTCTCATTTCAGTGGATGGAAGAATGGGAAGACTGGAATTATGAGAATACAGGGAGAGAAGACATCAAAGTCATGCCATGTCTTCATACCTTGCAAATTATAAACTGTCCCAAATTAAAGTCGCTGCCAAACCACCTTTATCATATGACAGCATTGAAGAAGGACATTCATGGATGTCCACTTATAGCAAGAAGTTTAGAGCTCTCTTCATCATCTCTTCCTGATACTGATCAAGATCTCTCAAATCCTTAACCTCATAATTGATGATGTTGGATTTCTGCAAAGAGACCGATCATTGAATTTCTCAAGCAGTCACAATTGCTATCAACTCACAGGTAAAATCCTTTTTTGTTTTCCAAGGAAAAAACATTTTAGATACCGTTCTACGTTGTGCTATTGGTTTCAGTAAGCTAAAATCATTTTATATTTTGAACATATGATGAAAGTACTAAATACTTTTAGTGGTAGGAATAGGATATAGCCAGTACGATGATCAGCAGCCGAAGACATTTGAAAAGCATATTCCTCTCTTTTATAACTAGATGCCAAGGTTACTTTCCTTCTAAAGAAAAAGACACATGATTGCAAGGTTTTCTTTCATTTAGATCATAAAATCATAAAACATAGATTCTTATCCTTTACAGAAACAATCGTAAATTGCATTTTTATGGCCATATATTTGTAATTTTCCACCAATAAATTTACCTTTGAGGCATAAAAATAAAGTAGTGGCAGTCTAGCAGGCATGTAGCACTAGCTGGCCAGCTTGTGTGAAGCTTGAAGGAGCTGTCCTGTATCAGGAACTTTAGTTTTTCTCAGGTTCGGAGTTTCAAAACATTTCAGTGGTAAGAAAGAGTAGAGGTATGCTTACGTAATGTAATATAATTGAACAAGTGCTTTAAACCTGGCAATGCAGAATTTAATACATAGAATTGGAGTTTCTATATCTTTCATTCATTTTCAATGTTCATCCACTTCTGTGCCTCTTGCATTTCAACCGACTGGCTTAAAGAGAACTAATCTTTGCATGGTGCTTAATTTTGGTGTCAGGTGCGCTACCATTACTATCCCAGTTATTGAACAAGATCTGTCAAATGCCAAAGTCCAATATTCGTAAGCGTGAAAAGTACACCATTGAATTCGACGAAAAAAGCTACAGTCTCCAATAACCCACAGGTTTTTTTTTTTTTTTTTTCCTTCTTTTGCATTAGTTCTTTTTGCCATTGTAAGATGAAGAGAAAATTTTGGAAATTCTATGTTATACTAGTGTTTGCAATAAACTAACAATTTTCAATATTCCAAATATATAATGTATGTGTAAAGTACGTTTAGTGGGTAAGGTAAAAAAAGATTTTTTTTTTTTTTTAATGAAATATTACTGAAAAACACTCACTTTGTAATCCTTTACTTTACAAAACTGTTCTTGCATCCTGTTTACTTGAAAATTTTGATCATTTTCCTTTATTCATTCATTTTCTTCAATATAACATTGTTTAACTATGAAACTTTAGTTTAACTTTTTCGTTTTCTAATTTTTTAAACTATGATACTAAATTTTTTCTTTTCTCTTCTCTCCTTTATACGCTGATCCAAGAGCCAATCTCTGTAGTCATCTTATGAAAGAAATGTTCAATATTGGGCACCATCGCAATGTGAGAAGGCTCCATCAACTGTTCATGGCTTTTTTCTTGTGAAATGGACAAGGTAATGGACCAGAAAACATGTTATATGGTAAATTGGTAATAGACCGTAGAACTGGACTAAGATTTTTTTTTCTTTCGTTTTCTGTGGCATGCAAGAGATGGAACAACTAGCAAGTGTGATCATGGTGATAAATTACGAAACATAATTTTAGAAGCATTAAATAACGTGAATAGCAATGGGACAAAAGCATTAAAGGTGTTAGAAGCTGGTATTATGAATTGTTGCTTGTGTCATAAGGGGCTGATAACTTGGATAAGACAGATAGTTGCCATTCTATCGGTATTGATTTTGCTAAAGTATTATTAGATTGTGCTACTCATTAGAAGTGATAATTTTTTTCGAGCATTTGTTGTCTTGTGTTGATGCATGTCAATTGTGAAATGTATTAGGTAATTAGCCATTGGGAGTCTTGTGTAATCCTGTATACAAAATTTTGTAGGTCTCAATCGTTCTTTCTAATTATCAGGATTGAATGTTATCTGGGGAAAAATTACATGATTAAACTTATTTCAAAGAAGTCTCTCTTGGTTCTAAAGTATTCTTGAAAATTTGGAGTGAGCAACCTGTTTGCTTCTTGATCAGGAATATAATTCTCTCAACAACATTTGATCATAGAAATTAGAATCTCTGATGCATCATTTGTGCTCTTTCATCTTTTTAAACCCAGTTTTCTGGGATTATATGACGGCTGAGATCTGGTAAGATTCTTACTCTATTTAGTTTCTGATATTTGGTTATCAGTTTGCGAAGTAGTTGAAAGCCATTGATAAGACAATTGCCAAGTAACTCCCTGGGGTTTATGGTTGTCGTATGTTTCAGATTATGTTACAATATCCACAGGAGTTCCTGATCAATGTGAATGGCCACTATGGTCCTGCAGATTAATGTGGCAATGCTATGATGTGATAACTTACATGTAAGAGCAAGAAAAGAATTTTGGCCCTTATGGATATGAAGAAGGAATCCCATTTGGTTGCTCAATGAATGGAGGGCTTGTCGTAGCTTTCGAGGAAGAAGCAGTAGGACTAGGTAATTGGCTATTGGGCATCTTGTATCCGAAATTTTGTACATCACAGTCATTCTTGCTAATTATCCTGATTTAATGTTGCAGGGGAGAATTTTATTTATTTATTTTTTTCACAGTATATTTAGTGTTCTATCGAATACAAGAGAGAGGAATAGCAAGTGTGATATCAGCTGGTGAGGAATTTATGAATCATATGATGTTTACTCTTTAGCTTATAATTTAAATGTTCTTCTCTTTCATAATTAGATAGAAGCTTGCTTGTCTTCACAGGAAAACATACATTGTTCTTATATTTGGATTGTGAAATCACATGCAGACTCAACAACCATGTATGACTCAGTTTCTTTATTATTTGTGAAAGAACACCATAGATTACAGTTTAGTGTCACTCAGTTATTATATGCCTTCATGTCAAGTAGCATCTAGACAGCCAGATTGATGCTGGATGCTAACTAACATGAAGGAACCGTCCTGTTTCATAAACTTTTGTTTTTCTCAGGTTGAAAGTTTCAAAAAGGTATCCTTATTAATAGAGAACAGAATTTCTTATAAATAATCTAATGCAATCTAATATAGCCTGATTGTCAATAACTTTAATTTCTCTAAACAGATGATGCAGAATTCAAGTACATAGGATTATCCATCCCACTCTGTATCTTCCACCAAGTGGAATAGAGAGATCATTTCAGGAATCTTGAGTCATCTAATTTCTGCTTAAATCAAAAGCAAAATTCATTATCATTGGATAATCTCGGTATGGAATCAGTTACTTTAGCATCACTTTCACAGCTTGTTCTCTTTGTTAGCATCGATTTCTACCCAAAAAAAAAAAAAAAAAATCACACCCTTATTCATAGTAGATCTTTTATTCTTTTTCATCTCTCCATTCAGCAATTTTCTCTTCCTCTTCTAGTTTTCCCTATGTGTGAAATGCAAGTTCAAAAGCTTTTTTTTTTTTTTTTCTTTTCATGCTATTATACGTTCCATTCTAATATAGCATTCAAAATTATTTAGACTAGTAAGCTTGGGGGCCGTTTGGTTACATTTTTGGTGTGTTTTAGCTGTTCCTGTTTCGAAATGTGTCTTGGTGGATGTGAAATATGCTGGCTAATTGATCATTTTGCATGTTGATGTCCTGCATCCAAAATTTTGTGTCTCATTCTTTCTAATTATCAAATTTAGTGCAATGTGTTCTTTTAAGCTTATCATTTTAACAGTCCTCTGTTTCATGATTAGATGACTTGTTTTCACAATAAAAACATACACTGCATTGCGTGGTTTTGGCTATCCAACAAATTTCACAATGCATGTGCCGTTCAACCAATAAAAAATGTCTTAAAAGAGAATAAAAATAAAATTGTGTATGGCACTAGTCCAGCACGATTGCTAGATTCTCATTTGCGTGAAGCAATTGTCCTGTTTTAGGAACTTTAGTATTTTCTCAAGTTAAAATTTCCTAAACATAGCACTATAAGTAAAGAACAGTAGTTCAAATAAATAATCTAATGTTAATTTAACAAGCTTATTAACTTTAATTTTTTTAACCAGGTGATGCAGAACTTGTCCATCCGGCTCTGTATCTTCCACCAAGTGTAATAGAGGGAATGTTTGACGAATTTTGGGTCATCAAATCTTTGCTTAAAGCAACACCAAAATTCGTTATCCTTGGATAGTGCTGAATGTGAAATCAGGTAATTTTGACTTTCTTTTTTTAAGGCAAATTCTGCTCTATATTAGCATTACTTCTACCAAAAACAAACCATGCCCTTTGTTCATATCACGTCTTGAATTCTTTTCATCTCTAAGTTGGGCAGTTTAGTTGCACTCTATTTAATTTCTGATCTTATGATTCATTCTTTGTCTTTGTGATAAAAGGCTTTGGTGTCATTTTGCCAGGTAGTTGAAAGCCACTGATAAGAATATTGCCATTTGTTTCAGATTAAGCCGCAGCAATACCAAGAGGTGGTCCTAATTATTTAAGAGCAACGTAGAAGAGCTTTTGATCCTTTTCGATTTGAAGACGGAAACCCATTTACTTGCTCCAAGGATGGACGCCAGGCTGCTTGTAACTTTTATTAATAGAACAAGCAGTTGATAACTTGATGATTTTGTTACCATTTATCCAGCTACAATCAACAGGGCTCTTTCGAAAGGCTGGAAATTGAGAGGCTTAGGAAACTTGCAAGCACAGGCCTTTTCGAAAATCATTGGCTGCCACAAGGATGTTGAGACGGGCCCTGGAGAACAATACCCAGAAAGTTGAAATTAAAGAAGAATTTATACGTACTAATACTTGGACTCGAGCACTGAATATGTGCCGATCAAAGATTTAACAGTTCTTCTATTGAACACTATGTTATTGTTAGATATTGATAAATAGAAGATGTATGTTGTTTAATAATGAGACTCAAGTTTCATCACAGAAGCCTACTTTAAATTCTAAAAGCAATAAACATCACCCTTGACCCTTCTTCTAGCTTTGTGTCAAGCAAAACTTTTCTGGTCTTTTCTGATCCCATAAATTATGAAATAGCTTGAATGGAAGCTGTACTATTATCATTGCATAATCACAGCAAACAGTCAAGTTCTTAGTTTGTCTGAATTGGTTAAATTGACTTGAGCTATTGTGTCACATCCCCCAGTGGAACGTTGGAAGTAGAAAGTTTTATGGTATATGGAAGTTATCGTATAGTTTTAGAAAATCCTTTATATTATGTTAAAAAAATTTTGCTCCCATTAAATTAATAGTAATTATTGGAGGCCATTCTCACCCAACACCATTGATGGGCCTCTTTTGACCCAATATGAATAGTGGATCGCTATGGTTTACTTGAGAATATTGGTGTGATCTGGACTTGTACAGAAACCAAAGTGGAGATGGGCCATGACATGATAGAGAGACTCATGTTGAGAAAGTTTTAGGAGACAGAGACGCCAAAATGGCCAAAATCTTCAACCCGCCAAAGGGTGACGAAAAAGAAGTTACGCTAACAATAACATTATGCCCAGGAGAAGGCATTTTTGCAGTTTCAATCTCTTTAGTTTACCAATACCTTCCGTCTATCTCAACTCGAGATGCTTCTTTGACACTATTTTCCGTTGCATGGAAAGGGAGACTCCCATAACGCCTCAAAGATCAATATAATGGGCAAAAGTATGCTCCATGTTTCATGTCTCAAATTTTTTTATTTTTATTTTTATTTTTATCTTTCAGTATTTTTTAGATAAGTTTAATGCATACAGCTTTGCAAACAATAAATACATTGACTAGTATCAAAGCAAACTTTTGCAAAAACAAAAAAAAAAAAAGTTACTTGAATTGCTTGGACAAAACTACATACATTTAGTGGAATCAGAGCAAAATATTGCTTGAGCCATTGGATAAAGGATTTGCCATAAAAGGGCTCGCATTATAAAAACATAGCACACCAAATATTTAATTTTCGCTGCTTATAATTTCTCAAGTTTTAGTCATTTGACATCTCTGACCATGGAAGCACTTGTCTCCACGATTTTGGAGCAACTGGATTCAGTTGTGGATTTTGTTGATAAAACAATGCTGAAGACCAAATTGCAGGACATTCAATCTTTTGTTAGAGCTGCGGAGACCAGACAGGTGAAAGAGGAGTCTGTGAGAGATTGGTTGGCTATGCTCAAAGACACATTCTATGACCTAGAGGACCTACTGGATGAGAGGAGCACAATGATCAGAAAAATCGGGGATGGAAATGCATTCAAGTCATCAACAGAGGTATGTTCCCCTCTCTCATGTAATAAGCAAGTTGTTTTGTCACCTTACATGGGCAAGATTAAACATCTATGTAGAACACTAGAAGGTATCGCTATTGAAAGAGATAAGTGGGGATTTAGCCAGACAAAAGATCTAAAACCACAAACGACTATCTCTACAACTGATTTACCAGAGGTTAAGATTCATAAAAGAGATGAGGATAGCAGTAAATTGTTAAAATTGGTGTTGAGTGAGACTCGTGAAGCAGCAACTTTCCCTATCATTTCTGTTACAGGGATGAGAGGAAGTGGAAAGACAACTCTTGCTCGACAAGTTTTTAATAATAATGAAGTCAACACCCTTTTTAAAAGGAAAATATGGGTGTGTGTCTCTGGTCTTCCTGATGAGAACAGCATTGCCAAAGAAATTCTTAAATATCTTAATGTTAAGATACCAAATGTAGATGATTTAGAAACTTTGGTTAAATTGATGAGAAAGCCTCTTTGGGGAGTAAGGTTTCTTCTTGTCCTAGATGATGTCTGTATAACATATTCTAAAATATGGGATGAAATGAGGTTTTTGCTTAAGTATAATTGTCAAGGAAGTAAAATTTTGATAATTATACGTGAAGAAAGCAATACACAAATGGTAGGAACCACTAACCTGACTTCCCTAGAGAAGATATCCGATAAAGAATGCTTGTCATTGATTAATCAAGTTGCAACAGTTCCTAGGAGTAACAATGAAGAGAATGATAAATATTGGCAAGAGTTTGTATGCAAGTGTAACGGCTTGGCTGTCAACTTAAAGACTCTAGGAAGTCTCTTAAGATTACGAACAACAGCGGACTGGCAGACAATCTTAGATAGTGAGCTATGGGAATTAGAAGATGTAGAAAGAGGGATTTTTTCATCTTTATTTTTAAGCTATTATGATTTACCCATTATATTGAGAAAATGCTTTTCATGTTGTGCTATGTTTCCAAAAAACTACAAGTTAGAGAAAGATACATTGATCAAGTTATGGATGGGCCAAGGTTATCTTAAAGTAGAAGGGAAGATATAGAAACAGTTGGTGAAGAGAATTTTCAAAATTTAGCCTTACGTTCTTTCTTTTACGATTTTAAAAGAAGTGAGCATGATAACAAAATAACAAGTTGTAGGATGCCTGATAAAATACACGAACTTGCTCAATTTCTATCAAAGAATGAATGTTGTATCATAGAGGTTAATAATGGTCCTAAAGAATTCCAATTCAAATTCTCTTACAAGAAAGTTCCACATCTAAAGATAATAGAAAAGTCATACCCCAACTTTGTTTCTAAAAGAGAAATTTTGTGTAGGCTTGTTAAATGTGGGTTCGGTTCCATGATTGGACTAAATTTATCCAAGTTACTCGATCAATTTACATGTCTAAGGACATTAGATTTGGGTGGTGTTTCAATTGAAGAACTTCCAGGATCAAAATTACAAAATTTGATATATTTGAGACATCTTAATTTATACACTCTATTTCAATTTGATACCGTATATTGACATCATTTTCGGAACTTGCTTTAAATTTGCAATGGCTTGTATCATATCACAAGCCCACTGCCACCTGCATATCTGGAAGCTTTTAGGCAACTTTCCTCACACAATTTCAGTTTTATGTTCGGATTATGAGATAATTTTGGATATGGATCTGAGGCCCATTCCCACTCGTGGGTTAGGACTATAATTTTTCTTTTTATAAAAAATAAAAAAAAAGTGATGTTATTATCAGACATTTCCGTCTCTCAATTTAACAAGGATAAAACTGAAAAAGGAAATATAACGTTTTATTAAAAAAGCAAATCTATGAAGGTCGTTTTACAACAAATTCATAGTGGTGGGATTTTGAGAGGTTTATGACATAAAGAAATTTATATTACATAGCAGAGGCGGAGCAATAGAAGTCACATTATTTGATAATATGTAAATGATCATTCACTTATATTTTGTAGAATATTTTTGCGTGCACTTTGCCTTCATACCCTAATCACCAGGGCCTCTTCCTTTTTTTTTTTTTTTTCTTTTTGAGAGTCTCAAAATAGAGAAGAAAATAGGGAATCCCTAATTTTACCGAACATGTCAAATTTTGTTTGCCATGAACTCAAAAATTATTTTTGAGAAACTTACTTCAGCCTCAAGTTATAGTAAAACTTGAGGAGTAAAGAAAACGTGCGCTATCAAATTTATTCCGCGCATAACGGATTTTTCCCTGACAAAAAAATCAATCAAATTCTTGCCTTAAAGAATGACCTACCATGGAATCATATTCTTGCTTTGGACTGGCAATTCATATCCAATTATAATCTTTCTTCCGAGTGGCTTGTTCAAAGTTTAAACCTCCAAGTTAATTAATGTTAGTTAAGAAAAGAATATATATAGAATTGACAGGAAAATACCAATTCTTTAAGTAATACCAAAGCAAAACTTTGCTTTCGGCTGTCAAGTGAAAGATATTTTGGTCTTCCTCCACGCACTTTGTATAAAAGCTGAATGGCATATTGTAGCTTGATCAAAACATAATTAAAAACACAAAACATCTCAATTTTCTCAATCTTTCTTTACTCAATTGCCACATTCAATATGGTTGAGGCGCTTGTTTCCAAAGTTTTGGAACAATTGGTTTCAATCACTCTTCAACAGATGGAAGAAGGGATAAAACTAGTTGAGGTTGAGGGCATTGATGAAGAAATGGGAAGGCTCACCAACAACTTTCAGGCCATTAAGGCTGTGCTTATAGACGCTGAGAAAAAACAAGTGAAAGAGAAGGATGTGAGAGATTGGTTGGACAAGCTCAAAGACATAGCCTATGATGTGGACGATGTGTTGGATGAGTGGAACACAACAATTCAGAAATTACAAATTGCCAAGGTTGAAGGTGCTTTTAAGCCTTCAAGAACGGTATGTTCCCTCATTCCTTACTACATCTGTTGTCGTAGACAATTTATTATGCATCATGACATTGCTGGTAAGATAAGAAATCTAGACAGTAGACTAGATATTGTTACCATGGAAAAAGATAGGTTCCAGTTTAGCTCGATTGCCAAGGGAAGCAAAGAGCCAGAACGACAAATGACTAACTCTATTATTGATATTAACCACAATGTAACACGAAAGAGATTGTCAGAGGAGGAATGGTGGTCAATGTTTAGTGAAGATGTTTTAGATAGTGAAGTATGGGAAATGGAAGAGGTACAGCAAAGACTCTTTCCACCTCCATTATTAGGCTATTATAATTTGCCTTCAACAGTGAAAATGTGTTTTCTGTATTGTGCCATCTTCCCGAAGAAATACAGGATAGAAAAAGATGAATTGATCAAACTATGGATGGCTCAAGATTATCTAAAGGCAGAAAATAATAAAGACATAGAGTTAGTTGGTGAAGATTATTTTAAAATCTTAGCAATGCGACCTTTCTTTCAAAATTTTGACAAAGATCCACTTGATGATATAACAAGTTTTTGCATGCATGAAGCAGCGCATGACTTGGCTCAATTCCTCAGCCACGATGAATTTTTTATAGCAGGAAAATCTGAACATGAATTTTCTTCTAAAAAGTTTCGACATGCAAGGATAAATGCTCTTGGAGGAGGCTCGTTTTCTGCCTTGTTTTCTAGCTCGGTTTGTAGTGTACGTAGCCTTGTGGTTGCGAGTGATTTTAGAAGCGTGAAAATGACAAGTTTATCCAAATTATTTGATCACTTGACATGTTTAAGAACATTAGATTTGGGTAATCAAGATTTTAGAAGAATTCCAATAAATATAAATAAATTGGTGCATTTGAGATATCTTAATTTATCTAAAAATCGAATATTAAAAGCATTGCCAGGGACATTATGTGAATTGTATAATCTACAAATCTTAAACATTAGTGGTTGTGAGAATGTCAAAAAACTGCCTCAAGGTATAGGAAACTTAATTAACTTGAGATGTTTGGAAAATCGGAAGGCTCGACTTAGATGCATGCCAAAGAGCTTTGAGAAATTGACAGGTCTTCGTAGATTAGACAAATTTGTGATAAGTGACGGTGGGTACAGTAGCAAAGGGGCATGCTCGGTGGAATGTTTAAAGAACTTCAAAAGCCTCCAAAAGATTAATATAAAAGGATTGGGAAGGTTGCGGGGTGTTGATAAGGCTAAGGAAGTGGAACTTTACAATAAGAAAAACCTGCGTGTTTTGAATCTGGGCTTCCATGGGAGGGTGGACAGTGACGATGTAAGAATAATTGAGGCATTGCAGCCGCACACAAATTTAGAGAAATTAAAGATAAAACGTCATAATGGCTGCACTGTGTTCCCTGATTGGATAATGTCGTTAACCAATTTGAGAGAGTTAAGTATTAAGAGATGTAGATTTAGCGAGAATTTGTATGGTTTGGGTAAATTATCATCCCTTGAATCTCTTGAAATATGGTATAATCAAAAAATTAAAAAAGTGGGTAATGACTTTTTGGGAATAGAAAGTGATGCCAGATCTTCATCTTCTTCATCAAGTATTGTTATTTTTCCCAAATTAAAATTTCTCTGGTTTGGTTTTATGTATGATTGGGAAGAGTGGAACTATGAAATTAAAAAGAGGGGAGGAAAAGAAATTAAAGTCATGCCATGCCTTCGGACCTTGAAAATTGAATCCTGCTATAAATTAAAGTCACTGCCAAATCACCTTCGTCAAATGACAACATTGAAGATAGAGATTGTCAGGAGTCCTCTTCTAAAAGAAGAAATTGAGAGAAGTGAGGGGCCATCATCATCTGCAGCAGTTAACAGCTGACAACGATCTCTCTCAAACCCCATTAAACAACTGGTAATGTTCTATCGTTTACAGTTTTTTTTTTTTTTTTTAATAAAGAAAATTTTGTTAATTCTGTGTTGTGATAGTACTCGCAATAAGCTGAAAAATTTCATTTTCCAAATAATTAATTTAAAAAAAGTCCCTTTTGGGTCTGAAGTTCACCTGAAAATTCTGGAGTAAGGAACCTGTTTGCTTATTCATCAGGAACAAAAGATCTTTTGACGTTTCTGGATTTGAAGAAGGAATCTCATTTGCTTGCTCCATGAATGGAGGACTTGGTGTAGGTTTAGAGGGAAGAAGCGGTTGGACTAGGTAATTTGCAATTGACATCTTGTATCCAAAATTTTGTAAATTACAATCATTCTTGCTAATCATCATAATTTAATATTGCACTGGAATTTTTTTTTTTCATTGTAGATTTAGTGCTCTGTCGAATACAACAGAGAGGATCAGCAAGTGTGATATCAACTGGTGAAGAATTTGTGAATCATATGATCTTTACACTTTAGCTTATCATTTAAATTTTCTCTTTCACGATTAGATGTCAACCTTCCTTATCTTCACAGGAAAAAAAAATACACTATACTTACATTCAGATCATGAAATCACCTGCAGACTCAAGGACCATGTATGACAGTCTGTTTATCCTTTGTGACAGATTAAGTACAGTCTAGGGTCACACAGTTTTAATTTTCAATAAATATATGTTTTTGAACCAGTAAAATATGGCTTTCGCGGATAAGAAGAAAGCTGCGGATATCTCTTGCATGTGTATGATGCTAGCTGGCCAGAGTGATGCCAGATGCTCCGTGGTATGAGGAACCGTCGTGTTTCATAAACTTCTATTTTGCTCGGGTTGAAAGTTTTGAAGATTATCATTATTAATAAAGAATATAAGTTCACATAAATAATCCAATGCAACTCAATAACTTTTAGTTTCTCTAACCAGGTGATGCAGAACTCATGTGCATAGGATTGTCCATCCAACTCTGCATCTTCCACCAAGTTCAATAGACAGAACGTTTCAGGAATCTTGAGTCATCAAGTTTCTGCTTAAAGCAAAATCAAAATTCATTATCCTGGGAAAGTGCTGAATAATAAGGTAGTTTGCCATCTCTGTCACAATTTGTTCTCTTTATTAGTCACTTTCGACTCCACCCCACACCGGACGCCCGCCCTTCCCTTCCCCCAGAAAAAAAAAAAAAAACGCTTTGTTTTTCATCTCTCAATTCATCTATTTTCTTTCCAAGTTCTAGTTGTCCCTATGGTATGAAATGCAATTTCTTTTTCCATTATTATAGAATCTATTATAATGTAGCATTCAAAATTATTTAGACTAGTAAGCTTGATTTTAACATCTAAAACTTTTCAACACCCTGATTCAGATATGTCGTTAGGGAGTTACATATGCAGTTGTGTTCATTTCTACTTTTGTTTTGTAACTAATTTGAAGCTGTTCTAGGAAAGTGGGCAAGATCAAATAAATGGGAAAAAGAGTATGATAGCCGGACCTTGGGGAGGAAGTAATGGGATGATGGAACCTATCATGGGATGAGAGAGATCACGCTTGTGTTAAGCTTATCACAGCAGAAAAGCATGGAGGTGTTGGAGGCAATCAGACTTCTAAGGTCTGCTCAAATTCTCACTCTAAATAGTTTTTGATCTTATGTTATCATTCCATAATCTTATGGTTCAGTCTTAATGAAAAGTGATTCTCTATCAAATTACTTTTTGTTAGAAAATTTCAGTCTGCCTTCTCAGAAGGTAACAGCTTTTTCACCTTATCTGTAAATTTTCATTTATTTTAGATCAGGCTGCGGCACCCAGAGTTCTTAATCAGTCTTAGTGGCCACTACTGTCCTGTGGTGTATATGGAGGAGCCCTGTGATCAAATCACTACCTTTTAAGAGAAACAAGAGAATCTTTTGCCCCTGTGGGTCTGAGGAAGATGGATGGAGCACTTGTTGTAGGTTTGAAGGGAAGAAGTGGTTGGTATCTTGTTGCAACTGGTTTCCATGTGTACAAGAAACGATCAACAGAGCTCTTTTAGAGGTATTTTCACCTAATTTCTGAATACTGGTAAAAAGTTGAAGAAAATTAAGCAGGAACTCTGGCGAGTCAAGGAAATAATTAGTCAAGCTGCTTTCTATGTACTATTAATTTTAATGAACTCAATTTTTTTTTTTAATTGAACCTAGGATCTCAGTATGATCTTATCGCTCCTTCTTTGGCTGCCACCTTGCCATTGGGCTAACCTATTATGAGTAATGAACTCAAATTGAAGGTACAGGGTGCCTATAATTGCCCTTGTTATCATTATTTGTAAATTAAAAACTTCATTTCATCTAACATCAAGCAGTAGGGCCACGGTTATAATTAAGGGATTGGAATCGTTACAACCATCAAATTAAGAAATTGTAAAACAAATCAATCACCAAAAAGTAATAATTCTAGAGTATTTCAATACTAAAAGAGTAAATAATTGTATTGCTTTTTATTACAAAATTCACTAAACTTTATTCCAAATCCACTGAGAACAGTGCTTAAACAATAGCCTTGAATGATACTATTCGCCTTAAAGCAATAAAGCCACGGCTTACACTCAGCAGCTCTGCCAAAGCTTGAAAGGATTTATGTTATGGATTATATAATATGCGTTTCAGAAAATCTTAATGTAATAAAGCAAAAGATGTATATAAAGTAATCAAATCCGTTCAATGTAAGGCAAATTACTCTTCATTTCTAATGGAGCTTGTATTCTCCTTCGCAATCCTTCTTACTTGTCTTCTCTTTGTCTTCATGGTCCTGAAGATAATAAGAAAGATATCCAGAACCCACGATAGACACTTAAATTTCCCTCCGGGGCCATGGAAATTACCTCTTCCTGGAAATTTGCTTCAGCTCGTTACTTCTGAGCCACATCGAAGACTAAGAGACTAGGCCAAGAAATATGGACCCTTGATGGACCTCCAGGTCGGGAAATTTCCACAATTGTTGTTTCTTCACCTGAATACGCGAAGGAAGTCATGAAAACCCATGACATTACCTTTGCGTCAAGACCTCAGTTTCCAGCAACAAAAGTCTTGACTTATGAGCGTGCACACATAATTTTTGCTCCATATGGTGATTACTGGAGACAACTACGAAGACTTCGTACTTTGGAGCTATTAAGCCCCAAAAGAGTCCAATCTTTCAGGCCAATAAGAGAAGAAGAAGTCTGCAATATCATTCGTTGGATTGCTACCAAAGCAGAATCACCAATTAACTGTGCCAAGGAAGTTTACTCGCTAATATTTGGTATCACTTCCAGGGCAGCCTTTGGCAAGAGAAGTGAAGATCAATAAGCATTCATTTCAGTTATTGCTGAAGCCACAAAAGTGACTGGAGGATTTAATATTGGAGATCTTTCTCCTTCCATCAAACTACTTCAACCGATCAGGAGAATCAAGTCTCAGGTAGAGAAGTTTCATCAGGAAAATAGCAGAACAATGGAAAACATTATCAATGAACACAAGAAGGACACAAAGAGTACTACTGATCGAGAACTGGTCGAGAAGTTGAAGATTTTCTTGATATTCTTTTGAAAGCTGGAGAGAATGGTGAACTTAAAATTCCCCTTAATACCAGCAACATCAAAGCGGTGATTTTAATAAATATATCTTGCAATTACTTTTTTGTAGAACGTCATCGGCCATCCTCCATCTACAATCTAATTTCTTCTCCAACAAGTAATCTCAAATATAAGTGAAACATGTTTGTTTCTCATTTAATAATAAATATTGGCTTAATGAGATGTGTCACAACCCATTCTCGACATACAAAATATAGCATTTATACGGTCATTTAAATGTGAACTCTAATATTATTTCAAAAATTAATATAAGTATAACCCAAATGGAGTTCCTAATGACAACCACCTCATTCTACTGCATTTATGTACATTCAAAAATCAAAAGAAGTTCTATAGTATGGCTATGCTAATATAGAGCAGCGGTCTATGGTTGTCAAGGGAACTCTGTCAGCAATGCCAAAAGTCCTCCATCCCTAGCTCAATCTATTGATCACCCGAGGCACACAACAACTTTCATGAGTAAAACTCAGTAAGTAAGCTAAGTGAATATACAGCAATAAACAATAACAATAGAATTCAATCCACAGTACGAAACTATCCATTTCTAACTACACAAGCATTATCTAAATCGTTAAAGAAAGAATGCCCCAGAGTTCACTTCGGTTACATTTGCGCTCCCGCACCAATTTTCTTTCTAGACCTCTGTAGGTCGATTCAACCTCACATAAGTGAGTTCACATTTCTCTACTCATTGCTTTTTCATGCACAATCACAATCACATAATGAGGAAGCTTCCACAGTATCAGTTACAGTCACCTAGGGGAAAAGATTCTCTAATCAAGGTAGGACTTTTCATTTCACAGTCAGTTCCCATATAATAGTTCAAGGCTAGTCTGACAATCCAGGTGATACTGGGCCCATGCTATCGAATCCTGTCTAGAGAAACACATGGTCTAGACCTCCCCTCAAGCCATGGGAGTACGGAATGCTTAAGGCTAGTCTGACAATCCGGGTGATACCAGACCCATGCTACCAAATCTCGTCTAGAGAAACACATGGTCCAGACCTCCCCTCAAGCCATGAAACAGTACAGACCAGTACAAATACATTTAGATGCCTACACTTGAAATAGCTTGAGGTTAGTCTGATAATTCAGGTGATACTGGGCCCATACTACCGAATCTCGTTTAGAGAAACACATGGTCCAGACCTCCTCTCAAGCTATGAGAGCTAAACTTCCTAGGTATTGGCATGCCAATCATGTTTCACCATTCACAATCAGTCACACATGAAAGAAGTTTGACATCAACCTTCTAGAACAGTTACAATATCTCACATTCCAGCATCAAGGTGCTAGCAATTAACAATGTTACAATCCACAAAATTACATACATACAGTACACAATTTATTGTGGCCTCAGAATAGTTAGCTTACTTACCTTGTACAACTGCTTTTCGACGCTTGTGATTGACCTAAAAATAAAACAAAAATCTCTTTTTAGGTCACCATACACTTGTAAAACATTTCCCCTTTTTGGCTCTATTTCTATACTTACTTTGACAAACAATTTACAACAACACTTGTCTACTTTCAAAATTCACGCAATTTGATAGACATCTTTTAGACACATACCTAATGTCTCCTTAAAATTTTTAGAGCAAATTGGGGTCATTAGGTCACTCAAAATAATCAAATTCATTACCTCAACAATCCTGTCACTGCATTGACTTCACTGAGCACTATCAACTTAAAAATTTGTAGGGATTTCAATCCTACTCAAATGGCTACAAAAATTTAAAGGCTGGTATATAACATATATATATACCTCCATACCAAAAATCAGGTCTTTTAAAGGTGTTTAACCCATTCAAATCCATGTATTTCTAACTGCCCTGTTTTGGAAACTAAAAATTCCAGTTTTAGGAAGCCAATTTTAAAAATCTATAACAATTCACACAGACCTTCAATCTCAGTGAAAATTTACAGTCTCATATATGACACATAAAAGGACTTGCATACCAAAAAAAAGATAATTATATGAAGATTTGGACCCTCAACTAAAGTCATCTTCCTTTACTCTATTCTAAGACAGGGGAAATGTGCAATACCATACCAGAAATTAAAAAATTCACTACAAATCACCTACTTCGAATTTTTGAGTGAATCCAATTGCTATACACTCCTGGACATGTCTATTTTCATCCATAAAAATTTCATAACAAGAACATGTCCCCCTGATTTTTGGTAATTTTCGGAACATGCACTGCTCAGTGTAACAAAATTTCCAGGATTTAAACTAAACTCTCAATTCTAGCTTATATCTTCATCTTCTTGCTTAGATACATTCAAAACTTATTCAAATTCATGTTTCCACACAGATTTCCAGCAGCACAAACAACAATTCATATACTCACATCACAACCCAAAAGAATTCTTGCAAATACATACACAATAGCACAAGAATTCTAAAGGAGAGAAGAGTTCTTACCACTTGCTTGCTTGATTCTTGGTGAAATTTTGTGTGTGTGGAGCTTAGAGGGAGTGAAGGGCTGGAAACGTGACCTAGTAAGTTAGAATGGAAGAATTCTAGAATTCTTCTCATTTTATATATAAACACAAGGCAAAGTTTCCATTTAGTCCATCTCTCCTCCTTTATAACCATTAAATCCATTATTCTTCTCATTAAGCCCCTTATTCTCTCATCTATTACATTACAAAATCCAACACATAACTAATACATTAATACATATATTACACATGTAACCATAACACATGCTATAATGTATATTACAAACACTTAGGATATTACAAGATGAGTATATAAATTTGTTTTCGGGACATTTTTTGTGCTAGTAGTGACACATCTGCTACAATATTAGAGTGGGCAATGGCTGAAATGATGAGAAACAGAAAAGTACCGGAAAAAGCACAATCTGAGGTGAGGGAAATCTATAACAAAAGAGTGAAGGTAGATGAAGCAGGCCTTGGTGAGATGAAATATTTGAAACTAGTTATAAAAGAGACTCTGGGATTACATCCTCCTGCTGCTTTGTTAGTTCCAAGAGAATGTGGAGAGATATGTGTTATTAATGGATTTTGACATACCCATTAAATCCACAGTCATTGTTAACGCTTGGGCGATTGGAAGAGATTCCAAATATTGGACCGAACATGAGAGCTTTAATCCAGAAAGTTTTCTTGATTCTTCCATTGATTATAAGGTGGCTAATTTTGAATACATTCCATTTGGCGCTAGTAGGAGGATATGTGCCCTTGTATGTCATTAAGTCTGGCAAGTATTGAGCTTCCATTGGGTTCATTGTTGTATCATTTTAATTGGAAACTTCCGAGCGGAATGAAGCATGAAGATATCGACATGATTGAGTCTTTTAGTTTCTCTGCCAGAAGAAAAGATGATATGTTCTTGATTCCCACTCTTTATCGTCCTTCACTTGTTGCATAGGTTCAAAATGAAGCAGTAGCTAATTTGCACTAATAGCTTTGTGTTTATATAGACATATATATACACACACACCTATGCGTCCTAGTACAAATTATTTTAGCTGTCATCTTCCAACCCCAGGCCTTCTGTTGTGTAGCTATATATGAAGATATGGTTCAAATAATTTCTTCTTGCTAAGTAACTTATACATCAAGTCAAATATATATATACATTTTTTCAATTCTGTTTGATTCATAAGCAAAGGACATTAAATTTGTATATATAACTTATGGCACAAGCAACTCATGATACAGCTTAGATTTACAAGTAATCAAAAGTGGACAATCCTTGATTAATATTGAACAAAAGAAAGGTACCAGCTTGTTGAAATTGTTTTCAAACTCCAGTTGAAAGCCAACCACTGTTGAGACTACTGGCAAATAGCTTTCTGGGATTCGTGGTTGTCACAGTTAATTTTCTTTTGTTTCAGATTAATCTGTAACACCCACAAGAGTTCCTAAGCACTACTGTGAGTGGCCATCTACGATAAAATCACCTACTTCTAAGAGCAAACACAGAAGAACTTTAAAATCCCGAAGCAATTAATCTCATCCTTTGAACCTTGTTAACCAGTATCAAGTAAAACTTTCCTGGGTCTTCTCTGAGCATTACAAACTATTACGTATCACTTCTGCATTGCGTAACGTAACAATTTTCAACAAATGGGTCACCATATATGGAGTAAGTATCCAGCCCAAAAGACTAGTCTATTAAGTGGAGGAACTCCTTCCATATATAAGCCTCATGACCTTCCCTTAACCAATGAATATGAGACTCCAAATGGGGATCCCATAGGTACAACAATCCCCCTCCTTAGACAAGGCCTCGGTGGGTGGCGGCACCATCATTGTTTGAACTAAATGAGTCCACATTGCTGGCTCTGATACCACTTACCAATGATAATCCTCCACAAAGACAAGGCTACTGCATCCTTGTCTGAACCGAATGAGTCCACATTTCTGTCTTGGGTTAGCTCTGACACCACATATTACGTATCACTTCCACATTGTGCAACACAATAATTTTCAACAAATGGACCACCATATATGGAGTAGTATCAAGCCCAAAAGACTAGTCTATTAGGTGGAGGAACTCCTCCCATATATAAGCCTCACGACCTTCCCTTAACCAATCAATGTGAGACTCCAAATGAGGACTATTCAAATGGTGATTCCATGGGTACAACACAAACAACAACCATGTTCTTAGTTTGTACGATAATATTGTAGTTGAAGTTTCTTTCATTCTCATGCTATAGAGTTATTGTGTCACATAACTATGTCGAAACTTAGAATTAGAAAGATTTATGATATTTACAAATTAGAGAATCCAATGTTAATCTTATAAAGGCCTAGTTCCACTTAGATCAGCCCTCATTATTATCTTATGTTGTGCTTGTGAGAGAATTTGCAGTTGATTGTAGATTTTTTTTTCCAATTCTAAAATTGATTTTTTAAAAGAAAAAGGAAATTAATATATGTTATTTTTAATACCATCATACTAAAATAAATAAAAATATTGTTTAGATTTAAAATTCCTTTGCTTTGAAAGAATATTATCGGATTGTTTTAGATATTGGTTCTCTCTTTTTAAAGTAAAAATTTTATTATCTATTAAATTAATACCAATTATTTGAGGCCATCCTCGACCGAACTTGAGTGAAGTTCACCACCTTTCCACCCAGCCCGCAACTTTTGGGTACTTGGATTGGATGATACAATCCACAGTGGTTAACTGGACCTATTTGCGTCATGCGGGCTTACAAAGAAATCAAGTTCAGATGGGCCATGATAAACATTAGATAGTTTCGGAAACACATTACATATCCAATAGTAAAAGAAATCATGATTAACATTTTATGTAATTAATTTGGGGTTGTTGTTTCGGACCCAAAAAAAAAAAAATAAATAAAATCAATAATAATCCTCATTAATCAGAAAACATGTCAAAAAAATTAATTAAAAAATAATGTTAAAAATTATTAAACTAAAAGATACTTTGCTTTCATACAATAGCTAATCCACCTCGCTCATAACATAACTTTTCAGTGTATATAGGAAATTCCTAATTTTACCCATCATGTCAAATTTGTCTTCACCCTTAGAATTTATTCTTCGGGTAAAGGATCTCCCCCTAACAAAAAGAAGTTAAATTCTTGCCTTGGAATGGCCTCTAGTTTTGCATTAGATTCTTGTTTTCGCTTCATGCCATGCCAAATTAATGTAATACTTTCACTTATTCCAGTCTTAAAATTCTTAAGAGGATTAACATCTCAGTCAGTTTAATATTCAAAGGCTGAGATTGGCCTGGCCATGTTCATTAAATTAATATACATAACCAATAAAATTGAAGTGTTTACTAAATCCAAGTATCAAACAACAACTCAGATGATTAAATGAAGTCTTTATTTATAATCATATCAAGTAAATTCTTCAATTAGAAATGCTTGCATCCACATTCCAAGCTTAAAAAGGTTTCATTATACAATTTCCATTCCCATTCTAGACCTGTTCAATTTAAAAAAAAAAAATGAAATGAGAATTATGGGAAGAAAGCAACATCTAGTTAATTGGTTAATATTCAGAGAGAAAAAGAATATCGGATTGCTTGGAGAAGACTAATACCTTAACTGCTATCAACGCAAAACTTTTCTTTGAGCTATCAAGTGAAAGATTCGTTGGGCTTCATTCATTAACTACATAAGCTAAATGGAAAGATTTAGCAACATTATCACAACATAAACACACAAAAGATTTCAATTCCAAATCTTTCCTGAACTACCACCATTCAACATGGCTGAAGTGCTTGTTTCCAAAGTCTTGGAACAATTGGCTTCAATCATGCATCAACAGGCAGAAGAAAGGATAAGACTGATTGTGAGGGTTGATGAAGAAGTGGGGAAGCTCACCAGCAATTTTCGGGCCATTCAAGCTGTGCTTATTGATGCAGAGAAAAAACAAGTGAAAGAGATTGCTGTGAGAGATTGGTTAGACAAGGTTAAAGACATATCCTATGATGTGGAAGACGTGCTGGATGAGTGGAACACAACGATTCAGAAATTACAAACTAAGAAAGTTGAAGAGGCTTCTGTGCCTTTCAGAAAGGTGTGTTCCCTCATTCCTTACTGCCTCTGTTGTTGTAGGACATTTGTTCTGCGTTATGACATTGCTGTTAATATAAGAAATCTAGATAGAAAACTATTGTTCGGGAGAAAGATAGGTTCCAGTTTAGCTCGATTACACTAGGGAGCGAAGAAGCAGAGCAACAAATGACTACCCCTGTTATTGATATTAGCCACATGATGACACCAGGAACATTGTTGGAGAAGGATAGTTGGTCAATGTTCAGTAAAATTGCATTTTTTGAAAGGAACCATGAAGAGTGTAAATTTTTTGAAGAAATTGGTAAGAAAATTGTACACAAGTGTAAAGGGGTGCCTCTTGCTATAAAGATTTTAGCAAGTCTTTTGCGCTTTAAAACAAAAATTGAAGAGTGGCAAGATGTCTTAGATAGTAAAATATGGGAGATCAAAGAGGTAGAGCAAGGGCTCTTTCCACCTCTATTATTAAGTTATTATGATTTGCCCTCCGTATTGAAAAAGTGTTTCTCATATTGTGTCATCTTTCCAAGGAATTATAAGATTAAAAAAGATGAATTGATCAAGTTATGGATGGCTCAAGGTTATCTAAAGACAAATAATAATAAGGATATGGAGTTAGTTGGTGAAGAGTATTTTAAAATCTTAGTAATGCGTTCTTTTTTTAAATATTTTAAAAAAGATCTTCTTGATGATATAATAAGTTTCAAAATGCATGATATAGTGCATAATTTTACTCAATTTCTTACTCAAAATGAATGTTTTATAGTAAGGGAGGGTGTTTATGGAGAATCTGATTATGAACCTTCTTATAAAAAGTTTCGACATTTAATGACAAAGGTTCATAAAGATGGCTCATTTTCTAGCTCCACTTATACCCACAAATTTTTACATAGCCTTGTGGTTGTTAGTGAATTTGGAAGGTGCAAAATGTCGGATTTATCTAAATTATTTGATCAGTTAACATGTTTAAGAGCATTAAATTTAAGTGATCAGTACTTTTTAGAACTTCCAAGTAAAATAGATAAATTAATACATTTGAGATATCTGAATTTATCTAGAAACTATTTTTTGAGAGTATTGCCAGAAACACTATGTGAGTTGTATAATCTACAAATCCTAGACATTAGTTATTGTGAGGATGTGAAAGAACTGCCTCGAGGGATAGGAAACTTAATCAACTTGAGATGTTTAGAAAACAGGGGGACCGCTCCACTCAGGTACATGCCAAAGAGCTTTGAGAAATTGACAAGTCTTCGTAGATTAGACAAATTTGTAGTAGGTTATGATGCCTACAGTGGCAAAGCATGTTCCGTGGAATGTTTGAAAAACTTCAACAACCTTCAAAAGATTGGAATAGAAGGCTTGGGAAACCTGACGGATGTTTATGAGGCTGAAGAAGCGCAACTTTACAATAAGAAAAACCTGCGTGTTTTGCATCTACACTTCGATGGGAGTGTGAATGACGACCATGTAGCACTTCTCGAAGCATTGCAACCAACTCCAGATTTAGAGGAATTAGAGATAAAATATTACAATGACTACACCTGTACCTGCGCCATAGTCCCTGATTGGATAATGTCATTAACCAAATTGAGAAAGTTAATTATTCAGAGCTGTGATAGATGTGAGCATTTTTATTGTCTGGGTACACTCTCATCTCTTGAATATCTTGAAATAGGGTATAATCAGGGAATAAAAAGAGTGGGTAATGAGTTTTTGGGAATAGAAAGTGATGTTACACCGTCATCTCCATCCGTTATTGTTTTCCCCAAATTGAAATTTCTCTGGTTTTTTAAGATGTCTGAATGGGAAGAGTGGAATTATAAAATTAAAATGAGGGGAGAAGATGAAATCACGATCATGCCATCTCTTCAGACCTTGAAAATTGAAGGCTGCCCCAAATTAAAGTCACTGCCAAACCACCTTCGACGAATGACAACATTGAAGATGGAGTGTGACACCCCAAATTTTAAGTAAGTTTGACTTACATGTATATTGTAAAAATATGTATTATTAACATTATGAGGTATGTATGTATATATACATGGAGAGGAATGAAATTAGATGAGAGATGGAAGGGTGTGAGTGAAAAGCTAAGGAAGTGTAGGGGCTTAATGGAAATCATTGTGTGATGTATATCTATAAAATATGGAAGAACTCTAGAAAATTCATTTTTCTTCCCCCTTTCTCTTAGAAACGTCCAGCACACTCTCTTCCCATTTTCTCTCAATTTTTGCCATGGAATCAAGAGGAGAGGAAGGAAACAAGAGTCCAAGAGGTAAAAATTCACTCCTCTCTCTCTAACTCTAGCCATAACCATGCAATTAAGTGATGGTTTATTGTTGTTTGTGATATTTCATGTTAGGCATATACTGTAAATGGCTAGAAAAACATGAATTAGAGTGAATTATGGAAGAATTTAAAGATTTGATGATGCTAGAAAGCTAGAAGTGAAGTATGAGCATGAATCCTGCAGAGTTATTTTTCTGAACAGTGCTAAGTCCGAAAATTCCCATAAATTCCATGGTTGTTTGATGACTCTGAAATTTTTATATGATAAACTAGACACTTCAAGTAGTTTATAGAATTTTGAAACACTTGAAAATTCGTAGTGTGTAAATTGTAATGAATTTTTGAATTTCTGGTTCGAAATTGTGAATTCCCCTGTTTTAAAACAGGGCAGGCGAAATGAACTCGATTTGAGGGGGCAAATGTTTGTAAAATTTCGTGATTTTTAATATCTAAACCTTTGGGTATGTTTTATGTCGTACTGTAAATTTTCATGGTTTTTGGAGTTGTGTATGAATTGTTATGATTTTTCAAATCTGGACTTAAAGAACTGTGAATGTTAAGTTCCAGAACTGAGTATGTGAAATAAATTCAGAATGACTTCCTTAAACTCCTTGGAAAATCATGATTTTTGGTGAAATAACTCTTATATGTGTCTAGTTTTAGACTGGAAAGTTTGGTGGAGATTGGATTATTTTAGAATTCTATAAAATTCTTCAAAGTTGCACTGTTCAGTTAAAAGGTCTGCAGACAGATTTGCTGTGTGAACGAAATTAAGGATTTTCAATGGGTAAATGACCTTATTTTGACTCAATAAAATTCATGGACTATAATATGTATGTCTATTTGATTTCCATGAATTTTGGTGATGATTGGAAATGAATAACCTCTTATTATAATAATCCAACCAATATGTGTGTGTGATAGAGTTTAATAAATGATATTATTGGTTGGTTGAATTGTTGTTAACCTAAGGGATTTAATGACTTCTAAATGGACACTGATCAATGTGTCATGACTATGGCAATGGTTATCAGAGAGGAAGGGGAAGAAGAAGAGATGAACTTTAAACAATTGCTTATCAAGAAATATATGAGAGCAAATTAAGAGGCAAGGATAACCAGGTAAGTAGCTAGACCCTTCTGAGGACACAATAGATGTTAACTTTTAATGAAATATATTTAATGATTGTGTTTGTGAATATATATGAAATGTGTAGATGGAATGTGGATTGAGCCATGAATACATGGACCTTGATATGAGAAATGATTTGATTTAGGTTTATAGTGATTTATGAAACGTGTGATTTCACACACTTTGATGAGTATGTGAGCTACATGTTGGTGTAAATTCTATGTGTGTGAGATGTAGAAATGTGAATGTGCTCTGATGTAGGTGAATTTGTTGTGATTTGGCTTGAATAATATTACCAATGAAAAGATGTGTGTATATGAAGAATAAAATACATGCCAAACGTTCTAGGATACTAATTCCTCATGTGGATGGCATGACAAATGAATATCTATGAAATACCATGTGTATTAGAGTTCCACGAATATGTATGAGTGGAAAATGAATGAGACCAGTTATACATGGAAATGGTTGTGCAACGATATGATTGAAATAAATCGAAGAGTAATGGAAGGTGTTGGCACGAATAAAGATGTCATTGGGGTTCTATATGTGTAGAAATGATGCCAATGTGTGGATTGTGCACATCCATAAGCGTATATGAGATATGTAGGCTTATTGTATTTGTGAATGTATATGTGATTAATGAGAAGCCTACGTAGAACCTCAATTATGAAAGTAAACTGCAATACTGTGATGTGCGAAGGCATGCATCATTGCGTGATGTGTTATGAATTTGAAATTTCATGCTAAGCCCATGGGAATATATTGAATGTCGAATGTGAAATGTGATACCGTTAAATGCTAGCATTATGGTGAATGAATTGTGATAAGTTGTGATTGGGTTAGAAGCTTGATATAAAGAGCTTCACTTATGTGACTGAAATGTGAAATGTGAAATGTGAAATATGTGAATGAAAGCTTAATATAGAGCTTCACTTATGTGACTGACTGAAATGTGAAATATGATATGTGAGTGAAGGCTTAATATAGAGCTTCACTTATGTGACTGAATGTGAAAACTGATATGTGAGTGGCATGCCATAACTTAGGATATTTGGCTCTCATGGCTTGAGGGGAGGTCTGGACCATGTGTTTCTCTAGATGAGATTCGGTAGCATGGGCCCGGTATCACCCGGATTGTCAGACTAGCCTTGAGCTATTTCATGGGTAGGCATTTGAATGTATCTGTACTGTTCTGTATCCCCATGGCTTGAGGGGAGGTCTGGACCATGTGTTTCTCTAGACGAGATTCGGTAGCATGGGCCCGGTATCACCCGGATTGTCAGACTAGCCTCGAGCTATTTCAAGTGTAGGCATCTGAATGTATCCGTACTGTTACGTACTCCCATGGCTTGAGGGGAGGTCTGGACCATGTGTTTCTCTAGATGAGATTCGGTAGCATGGGCCCGGTATCACCCGGATTGTCAGACTAGCCTTGAGCTATTTCATGGGTAGGCCTTTGAATGTATCTGTACTGTTCTGTATCCCTATGGCTTGAGGGGAGGTCTGGACCATGTGTTTCTCTAGACGAGATTCGGTAGCATGGGCCCGGTATCACCCGGATTGTCAGACTAGCCTTGAGCTGATTCATGGGTAGGCCTACATATGGGAATTGACTGTAAAATGAAAAGTCCTACCTTGATTAGAGAGCACTGTTCCTAAGTGTCTGTGACTGTACTGTGGAAGCTTCTGAAATTATGTGAAATGGATATCCATATGAACAATGTAGCTAGCTTATGGAAACTCATGTGTGAATGATTTATATGTTTATGGGAGCACATGAGGATGTGATAGACTTGTGGAAAGTTTATGTGTAAATGAGACATGTGTATACAAATGGGTGTATGTGATGAGCTTTGACATAGAAAAGCCGTGTTTGATCACCCATAGACAAGTATTTAAAGAATTAGAAATATGATGGGATAAGTGAGTAATTGATCTAGGAAAATTGGCCAATGATGCAAGGTTAGTGCATGAGCACCATTAAATGGTACATGAGCTCATCTTTAACAGACTTAAAGAGGTATAGCTAGAGAATGGCATTGCTGTGCCATACTGTCCTTGCTGGAGCACCAATTGCACCGACTCAAGTAAGAGAGAATAAAGAGTTGGCGCATGCGTGCCTCTCCTTTGGTGCAGGAGTGCGGAACTGAAATTTGCAACGGATTGAAAATCAGAAACTTGGCACCGCCGTGCTAGTTCCCTTACGCAGAGGCGCAATCCTTGAACAATGAAATCAATTTTTGATTTTCTTAGTAGAGCACTGGTGGCTTATATACTAAGAAATAATCGGTAATTGGTGATTTATGGAATAAGTTTTTAATAGTGGTCATAATCTGAAATGGTTATCGCCATTAATTGTTTTATTGTGACTGTTACACCAATTTCATAATTCTAGCTACTTACTGAGTTTCATACTCACTAGTCTATTGTGTACCTCAGGTATTCGATCAGTTAAAGATTAAAAGAGGATTTCGGCATAGCGACGATTGTGTTTCCTTGGCAAGTTTTTATCCGCTGCAGTATTACTATGTTTGACACAGGGTATGACATGGAGATTCGTGATTGTCCTCTTCTAGGTAGAAGAATAATTTGAGAGAAGTGATAAGCCATCATCATCTGCAGCAGTTACCAACTGGTCAAGAACTGTCTCAAATCCCGAACTTCAACTTGGATATGTAAAAAGAGATGGACTGTTGAATTCTCAAGCAGCTATAATTACCAATTAACCCATGGGTAATTTTCTCTTTTTCAGTCAGATTTCTTTTTTTTAATAATTTTGAGAAGTAAAGAAAATTTTGATAATTCTATTTTGTGATAGGATTTACAATAAGCCGACAATTTTCAATTTCCAAACAATAATTTTTGACGTTTATTGGGTAAGATACAGATAATTAAATCAATTTTTAAACGAAATACATATAACTGAAAACCTCTTAATTGTAGAATCCTTTACTTTTCTACAAAATCTTGATTATTTGTTTTAATTGGGAAATTTTAGTTTCAAATAATTACTTCCATTTTTATAGTTATTTCAGCCCAAGTTAAGTGTTTTTAATTGTTTT